>JAPKLY010000121.1:1026487-1088979 GCA_026898435.1 Prunella vulgaris
GATATATACAATTGTTTTTTACCCCGAGATGACATGATATTTTGGGTGATAAAGTAAGTAAAGAATGCAAATAATTCAAAAGCATCGAGATGACATGATATTTTGGGTGATAAAGTAAGTAAAGAATGCAAATAATTCAAAAGCATCGAGATGACATGATATTCTGGGTGATAAAGTAAGTAAAGAGTGCAAATAATTCAAAAGCATCTTAGTTTAGCTACGGTCCTCTACTATTCTATAGACGTCAAACTTTTTTTTAGATACATTGATAATGGGAGATACTCAATTCCAATTTTCGAAAATGAACGGCTAATCTGTCAGTGATTGACGCGAAAACGACGCCACTCGTACTTCCTTTTTCACCAAATGAAGGGGCTATGGTCGGAGCACTTCGCCGCCGTGGATAAACCCACAACCACGACGGCGGACGTTTCTCCTAGCAAAACGAATGGGAACTGGTCCCAACACCTCCCCGCCTACGATGAACCCGCGCCGTCGCCGATGAAGGGGCTGTGGTCGGAACACTTCTTCGCCGCGGAGAAACCCACAACCACGACGGCGGTCGTTTCTCCTAGCAAAACGGGACACTTGCCTGAACCCGCGCCGTCGCCGCGTCAGCGCGGGCTGCTCTGTCCCAGGTGCAACGCCACCTTTTGCCTCCTTTTAACTTCTAAAACGGAGAAAAACCCCGGCCGGCTGTTTTACAAGTGCCCCATGAAAGATGTGAACTCCTGATTTCTGCTTTGCCTCCTCATTTATCCTTTTCAATATAATCTTTTCTTAGTCTTGATTTGTGGGGTGTTTGTAATTTAGCAGTTCTTCAAGTGGGCCGACGAGGTGAACCCCAATCAGCTCATCGATGTGCCAAATTGTGGGGGTTGCGGTGCCGGAGCTTGCCGGGTCCGGAGGGAGACGATCGGACCGAATGCCGGCCGGATCCTGTTCATGTGCAGAATTAAAGAGGTAAAAGTACTCTAAATACTGTTCATCAAACAATTATTGCTGGTCAACATTCTTTTTTTTTTTTTTTTTGTGAAATATTCTGATTTTCTTCATTTAAATATGTATCACTGATCATCTTGAATTTTGATCATATTTTTGAGAAAGATTTTTGAGTGCAGTAAGTAATGCTAAATTCCCATATAGTAATTGAAGTAAAGTTATGAGTTCCACATGCCCTCATATATTCAATGAATCTACTCAAGTTCAACTAATATCTCAGAGTTATCGTGAAGTCTAGAAGCGGATCCTCTGCTGGGGTGATAAACTAGCAAATGGTGCTGGGTTTTAAACGACGCCGCTTCCATCTTAATTTGTTTTATTTTTTCAGTAAATAGTTTCAGATAACAATTGAAATATAAATTGATAAAAAAAACTTACAAAAATATGCAGATTAAAAAGCCAGCGGACTTAATTAGATTTTTTTTTTCATATCTTCAGTAATTGGGCTGATTCAATTTCTGTTTCTTCTTTCTCCATTTTTTTAGATGATATTTATTTTTAAATTTTAACTTCCCATAAACTCTAACTTCCCACAATTCTACTAAACTCAACTGGATATATATTTTTTAGGTCACGAGATTTTTTTATGGTTTCACATAACAATTGAAACATAAACTGATAAAAAAAAAAATCTTACAAAAGTATGCAGATTAAAAAGGCGAGCGGAGTTAATTTAAATTTATTTTTCATATTTTTAAGTAATTGGACTGATTCAATTTCTGTTTTTTTCTTTTTCCATTTTTTTAGATGATATATATTTTTAAATTATAACTTTCCATAAACTCTAACTTCCCACGATTCTCAGTAAACTCAACTGGATATATATTTTTTAGGTCACGAGATTTTTTTATGGTTTCACATAACAATTGAAACATAAATTAATTAAAAAAAAACTTACAAAAGTATGCAGATTAAAAAGACGAGTGGACTTAATTAATTTTTTTTTTCATATCTTCAGTAATTGGGCTGATTTAATTTCTGTTTTTTTTTCTCTATATTTTTAGGGCAACCAAAAGATATGATATATATTTTTAAATTCTAAATTTCATAAACTCTAATTTTTCACAATTCTCAGTAAACTCAACTGGATATATATTTTTTAGGTCACGAGATTTTTTTATACCATAAATAAATGGGGGCAAATCTTGTTTCCAGCAAAAAAAAAAAATTAAAATTAAGGTGGAAGCGAGAAACAAATTAAAGTGGAAGCGGAACAAAAAAAAATTAAGATTTAAATTAAGATGGAAGCGAGAAACAAATTAAAGTGAAAGCGGCATCGTTTAAAACTCCAGCATCATTTGCTGGTTTATCCACCCAGCAGAGAATCTGCTCCGATAAGTGCTCTAGTTGTTCACTTCATAATCCAATTTTTATTCCAGTTGACCAGATTATTGCTTTATATTCTTTATCCACCCTCTGTTCCAAGCTCAGTAAGGCTTAACTTTCAAGAGATGATATCGAAAAATTTGTATTACTGCATGACTTAAATTTTTTCTAGAATTAATCTTCTTGTGAGCGTAGGGAGAAGGATCTTGCGGGTATAAAGTTTGGCAAGATGAGCTAGAACTCTCTGAAACGAGCCACGGAGATGAAAAAATAAGTGCATCTCAATCTACAAATAACTATATTGACATCAGCACCACAAGTCTCGATTTGGTTTCGGAAAGCAATAGGGTTGATGAAGGGGCAGACATTGTGGCGCCGATGAAGGGACTGTGGTCGGAACACTTCTTCGCCTCGGAGAAACCCACAACCACGACGGCGGTCGTTTCTCCTAGCAAAACGGGACACTTGCCTGAACCCGCGCCGTCGCCGCGTCAGCGCGGGCTGCTCTGTCCCAGGTGCAACGCCACCGTTTGCCGCCTTTTAACTTCTAAAACGGAGAAAAACCCCGGCCGGCTGTTTTACACGTGCCCCATGAACGATGTGAAGTCCTGATTTCTGCTTTGCCTCCTCATTTTTCCTTTTCAATATAATCTTTTCTTAGTCTTGATTTGTGGGGTGTTTGTAATTTAGCAGTTCTTCAAGTGGGCCAACGAGGTGAACCCCAATCAGCTTATCGATGTGCCAAATTGTGGGGGTTGCGGTGCCGGAGCTTGCCGGGTCCGGAGGGAGACGATCGGACCCAATGCCGGCCGGATCCTGTTCATGTGCAGAATTAAAGAGGTAAAACCGTAAAAGTACTCTAAACACTGTTCATCAAACAATTATTGCTGGTCAACATTCTTTTTTTTTTTTTTTTTTGTGAAATATTCTGATTTTCTTCATTTAAATATGTATCACTGATCATCTTGAATTTTGATCATATTTTTGAGAAAGATTTTTGAGTGCAGTAAGTAATGCTAAATTCCCATATAGTAATTGAAGTAAAGTTATGAGTTCCACATGCCCTCATATATTCAATGAATCTTCTCAAGTTCAACTAATATTCAATGAATCTACTCAAGTTCAACTAATGTCTCAGAGTTATCGTTAAGTGCTAGGAGCGGATCCTCTACTGGGGTGATAAACCAGCAAATGGTGCTGGATTTTAAACGACGCCTCTTCCATCTTAATTTATTTTATTTTTTCAGTAAATGGTTTCAGATAACAATTGAAATATAAACTAATAAAAAAAACTTACAAAAATATGCAGATTAAAAAGCCAGCGGACTTAATTAGATTTTTTTTTCACATCTTCAGTAATTGGGCTGATTCAATTTCTGTTTCTTCTTTCTCCATTTTTTTAGATGATATTTATTTTTAAATTTTAACTTCCCATAAACACTAACTTCCCACAATTCTGGTAAACTCAACTGGATATATATTTTTTAGGTCACGAGATTTTTTTATGGTTTCACATAACAATTGAAATATAAACTGATAAAAAAAACCTTACAAAAGTATGCAGATTAAAGAGGCGAGCGGACTTAATTTAAATTTATTTTTCATATTTTTAAGTAATTGGGCTGATTCAATTTTTGTTTTTTCTTTTTCCATTTTTTTAGATGATATATATTTTTAAATTATAACTTCCCATAAACTCTAACTTCCCACGATTCTCAGTAAACTCAACTGGATATATATGGTTTCACATAACAATTGAAACATAAATTAATTAAAAAAAAACTTACAAAAGTATGCAGATTAAAAAGATGAGCGGATTTAATTTAATTTTTTTTCATATTTTCAGTAATTGGGCTGATTTAATTTCTGTTTTTTTTTTCTCCATATTTTTAGGGCAACCAAAAGATATGATATATATTTTTAAATTCTAAATTCCATAACTCTAACTTTCCACAATTCTCAGTAAACTCAACTGGATATATATTTTTTTTAGGTCACGAGATTTTTTTATACCATAAATAAATGGGGGCAAATCTTGTTTCCAGCAAAAAAAAAAGATTTAAATTAAGGTGGAAGCGAGAAATAAATTAAAGTGGAAGCGGAACAAAAAAAAATTAAGATTTAAATTAAGATGGAAGCGAGAAACAAATTAAAGTGGAAGCGGCATCGTTTAAAACCCCAGCATCATTTGCTGGTTTATCAACCCAGCAGAGGATCTGCTCCCTTAAGTGCTCTAGTTGTTCACTTCATAATCCAATTTTTATTCCAGTTGACCAGATTATTGCGTTATATTCTTTATCCACCCTCTGTTCCAAGCTCAGTAAGGCTTAACTTTCAAGAGATGATATCGAAAAATTTGTATTGCTGCATGACTTAAATTTTTTCTAGAATTAATCTTCTTGTGAGCGTAGGGAGAAGGATCTTGCGGGTATAAAGTTTGGCAAGATGAGCTAGAACTCTCTGAAACGAGCCACGGAGATGAAAAAATAAGTGCATCTCAATCTACGAATAACTATATTGACATCAGCACCACAAGTCTCGATTTGGTTTCGGAAAGCGATGAAGGGGCAGACATTGTGGCGCCTATGATTAACACTTCAGAACATCTCCAGTGTAGTGCAATAATATCTCGGAAGATGGGTCAAGCAGATAAACCTAATGAGTCCTCGAGGAGGCCTCATAAGAGATCACGTTATGGAGATATAAAAGGTAATAAATCCACCCTTAGCTCTTTCCCTAAGTGTGTATGTATCTCTTAGTTGATACATTCTTGTAGCTTCGGGTTCATTAGTTTCTACGCGCTCTCTCAAAGTATGCCCGTCTATGAACAATGTGCCAATCAAGTACAATTGGAGGGAAGATGCAGATCGACAGAATTTGAGTAGTCAACTCCGTGGTTGGTGGGGTCGGCTTGCTTTCCGTCCGATGCCTGGCTTGATGACTTATGAATCAAATCCATTCACATTCTGTAAGTATGAACATGCCTCTTTTAGCTTTTGTTTTCCTTTCACATGTTTACTAACATATCCATTCCTTTTGTGGTATCTTCTTATGGTTAAGAAGTGTTGTTTTCGACAGTGGTATATAAAAAACCCAGGACAGAAAAACTACGATTATAAGAACACTGGAAAATGACAGACAGTATAATAAACCGAGTCAAGGTTAGACCTTTTCCCGCAAGATGAAATACGTCCTAGCTAGTGCTCACAGGATGATAGGTATTCGTCCCCAAAGGTAAAACGGTTTACGTCTCTGTGATAGCAGCACCGCTAAACACAGAGGAAAGGCGAACTCACGAAGAGTACGAACTGAACACTCTATATGCTGAAAAACAGAGGAGAGAGAGAGGACTCGAGATTTTAATCTTCATAAAAAATTTATGTATGCAGGACCTCCTATTTATAGATGCGAAAAAAGATCTCAGAAGGGATTAATCTGCAGATACGTGGAGATATTTTCACGATCTTAGTGGGCAGTTCTGGCTGCACATAATACGGAACCAATTCAAATAATTCTGGACTGCTCTGGAACCTTCCAGAAGACAATCCGACGGTCCGTATGATTTTAGAGGACGATCCGACAGTCCATATCATAGATCGCTTGGATCAATGACGTGGCAATGACACAGTATTAAACTTATCCGGAATTTAAATATTGATTCAGATACACTTACTGATCCGGATTGATGACGTGGAGCATCCAACGATTCAGATTAACTTCGTTCGGATCGCTGACGTAGACGATCCGCAGAGATATTCCGGGTCACCAATTGGGTCGACCCATTTCACATCTTTGGGTCTCTAAAAAGATATAGAGAGTGGGCCAAAGGCCCAAAGACCAATTGCCAAGATCCAAATCCACGGGCGCGGCGCGGCGCGGCCGTCCGGACGACGGCGCGCGTGCGCGCGGCTAATGGGAGGGACTCCCTTAGCCTATTTTGAATACCATCATGAAACTCCTATATATATACTATGAAATCCTTCATAGTTTTTCCAATGTGGGATAGTTAAGAGATTCCATCTTTTAACTTACTCCCACATGGACCCACATCAACTTGTATTAATATCCATACTTTAGGAATTAATTTCTCACTCACCGTAATTCGGTTTTGAGAACGAAAAATACCGTGACGATCTACTCCGCGAGTAGAGCGCATCGACTATACATAGTCATATGGAAATTACCATTTTGCCCTCCAATAAATTGGTCCAATTAGAGCATTACAACTCAATTTTCAAAACCAATTACAACAAGAAGACAATTAACTATTACTCCCTCCATTCCTCTTATCTATTCACACAATCCGATTTTCATTAATTAGGATATCAAAATACTATTTTTTGTTTACTACTAGGTGATTACTAACCTTATAATTACAAGAAGATGGTTAGTACTTATTAGGTGTATTCGTGGAAAAAATGACAATTTTTGTTGATATTAGCAAAGTGACTGATAATTAGGAACACCATTTTGTTGATATTGCAACTGATTTTCATTTTGTTTGTATCTCTAAACAATATTAGTTGCTTTATTAAAACATATTTCTTTGTCAGTATTAGTTGTTTCATTCAAAAGCGTTGATTGTTATACTATGAAATGATAATTGCTCATTAGTTGTACGATAAATTGTTTTACATAAGATCAACTCTTCTTAAAAATAATTTATGACTCTCCCTTTCCCAGACTTTTCCTCGCCATTGGTTTCTGCTCTTGTGGTGCAAGACCCAATTTCCGTTAATAATATTGAATCGACTACCCTAACTATGAATCGTGGGAGCGTTAAAAGCTCTGGCAAGCCACTTTTTAAGCTAAAAAAGTGTCGCAATACTTTAGAAGAGAAGATCATGGTAAATTCTCATGGTTCAACCACTGTAACTTGGAACCTTCGGGAAGCTGAAAGTTTTGGCTTGTGTCGTTGTGAGAATACTGAACTTTTGCGTGCTGCTCTTGATGTACCAGCCCTCAGCAAGACAAAAATGTCTAAATCTATTTCAAATGCTTTCTGTGAAGCTGCCCAGCACCTTCAAAATGACCTCCTTACCCTTTTGGAAAGCATGGATATCAAAGACCACATGGCCATGAGAGAAGCAGCAGAAGCTACATTTGCTGCTCTTGATCACTTGCTCTTTGATCACCAAGATTTCAAGAACCGTGTAAACGAGCTTGTTCATTGTGCATCATCATTGTCTGAGATTGAACAGTCTGTGCCCACGAACGATTCGTATCTAAAGTTAGTAGATCGTTGTTCTATTGAGAGAAAGAGACTTGATGAGATCAACTGTATTCATGCTGAGACAATCAACACTGTGATTAAGAAGAAAAAGTGTCTAAAAGATCTGCAAGAAGAGATTTCGTCTGCCTTGGATTTGCATTCCCAAATTGAAACAGAAATATGTTGTTTTGAGATCGAGCTGAGATATATGAAGACTGGCCTGGAAAAAATATCGAGAGACAAGGAGGAACTAGAGAGGAAATATTTGATTGCTTTTAAGGAAGTGGAGAAGTCGAAGGAACTCCTTGAGAGGAAAGAAGAAGAGCTCAGTGCTGCTAAGGCTGCATATGACAGGGCAAGAGCATTGCTTCGAGGATGAAGTTTATGTAAGCGTAACCTTAACTGCATTGTGCATTTCAACTCGTTCAATCCGCGTTTAGGGTTTAGGGTTAAGGCACTCAGCCTTGCATCGGTTTCATGTCCATATCGTGTATGTATTCTCTTCTGAAAACATCTGACTTGTCATCACAATAAAGTTAACTGTGCTATTTCCTTGTCATTACAAGAGATGATCTCTTGTGAATTGTTGAGACTACCTTAGATATTTATCTTTTAATTAAGTAGTTGAATTGAGTACTTTGTCGCACATATAATAATTTGTTTGACAACATGAGATATGTTTTATATTATGTCAAAAGGTAAAACTGCCGAGAGTATGAACTAAAGTTGTCCCACATCGACTATTAGCATAAAGACGAGACAGAGGATGTGCTATATAACAAAGGCCTCTGTGAATGAAGATCTTATACCTTTCTCGGCCTTTTGGCTAAGATCAAGTGTAGTATCTGTTCTTATCAGTTTAATATCTGATATGTGGGCCATTGGCCCACATGATATTAAATTTATTTTTAAAGGGGGAAGGTCCATCAAGGTAGCTTGCTACCTGGGCCTTCGTGTGTCGCCCATGCGTTGCACTACTGCATGGGCCTGGCGCACCCCACCAATACCAGTCTAGCTTTGAATAATGGGTGGTTTCTTCACCCGCTTATATATCTTATCATATTTTTCTTATAATTTTGGGAAGGGTTTTGCAACCTCCGTGAAGTTAAAAATCACAATTTAAGCAGAACAGCTTAAAATAATGTTCAGCAAACAATCGAAAATTTAACATCAAATCTAATCTATTCTTTGTACAAGTCAATTTAAACCGCACCATAGAAACACAATCCCCTACAACAGCCCCTTTATTTGATAGCTACTTAAGAATTAGGGAAGGTATAATAATTAAGGATGAAAATATAATTATTTTAAAGCTATCGATATCAATATTAGATAAAAATAATATATTCACAATATTTTACACAAAAAAATAATGATAAACATATATTAACTACTTTTTTTATAAATTAAATTTATAAACTTTAAAATATTGAGAAATAAAATGAAAAAATATATATATATGTTATATAAATTTACCAGAAAAATAAAATTTATTCAATTTTTTTAATTAAATATTTGTTGTTACATTATTATGTAGTATTTTTTACAGATATTGATATATACTCATAAATTTAAGATGTTGATATCTTGGTGAGGGAGAGAGATTAAAAGGTTGAATTGTCTCTGCATTTATTATATAAATGGTCCAGAACAAGCCTGGTGTCCATTTTTTACAACCACCATAGAAAATTAGAACATTTCCACCTTCAATAAACTGATAATTCCATCTTCTCAACTCTTGCTGATAATTTTGTAGAAAAGGCAGTAGTCATACAACACCTATATCAATGCATAAGAAAAATAGATGACCAGCCACACTTGACAGCTCCCAATTCTACTTGGAAGCTTCGTAGCCGTAAGGGTTCTTGCTTGCCCAGTTCCACTGATCCCGACACATCTCATCAACCCCGTATTTTGCCCTACAAGCAAGAAACGAACAATCTCATATTGTAGGACAATAATGCTTATGTAACTGTTTCACGAGTTCAAAATATCCCTGTTACATTTAGAGTGAATATAATACCATCATGGGTGCCTTTGTAGAAACTAGAAAAACACATTTCATAGCTGTTTTTAATAGCTAAAAAATGTTGTAGATACAAGTGTATTAAGACAATTCAGTGGGTAGTCGTGCCATAAGCAAAATTTGTATCATGAAATGCTGAGTCAATAGTCATATGGACTTACTTCCATTTCAACTCCCGTTCAGCTTTGTCAGTTTCAGCGTACACAACCTCTGCATCACCAGGTCGTCGAGCAGCGTTCACCAATGGGATTTTCTACAAAATTATTTTTTTCAATAGACATCATTTTATTGTTTTCCTTCCAATACACCAAAATACAATTCCTAGGTTACCATGGTACTGAATATTGATTTCAATAATTTACCTTTCCAGACGCCTTCTCAAAAGCTGCTACCATTTCCAAAACAGATGTACCCTTCCCTGTTCCAAGATTGTACACCTCACAACCTGCGGTTCATGTGTATCATCAAAATTAAGCCACAAAATATAACAGCCATTAATGTAAAGCTTAAACTTCAGCAAATTGACCTAAACAAGTAGGAAAAGAAAGGTAACTACTGTGTATATCATCATACTATGTAAATCCATTTCAGATTCAACAATTTCAGCAAGCATGCTAAACTTCTATCAAAAGCAATAAAATTCTGAAATCCAATCATATTCCTGCTATTGAGATTTATCATATATGAATATTATACTCGATAATAGGTCTAGGTAGTCATTGTAGTAGAGGATTTTTTAGTTATTAGAAGATGGTAAAGTAGACACTTTGCCTTAGAAGAACACAATCCTTGTTAAGAAAGTAGTGATATAATAGACATACAAAAGAATCTATGAGATACCCTTTTAATGATTATCTCAAGTATATAATGATTCAGTAAGCACCTACCCTGCCCTATGTAATAAGGCTCTAAGAAAATTTTCTACTTGTTAACATGTCTCCAAAACCACCTGTACTTGTAAATGTTTTATTCAGTACAGAGACTTTTGAGATAACAATAAGCAGAGACTTGCAGAGTACAAAGTTATATTGAAAAGCCAAGAGACATAATTACGTAAATATGATTGGGATTATAGGTGTTTTTACTTGAGTTTGTGGAAAGCACAAATTTTGCTAGTCCTTCCGTCCCATTTTACTTGACAAACTAAGGGACCATACTGTCCTTAGTTTATTTCCAATAATTATTTGGAAGAGTGAGCCTTATGATGAACATTTTCTCTCTTAATATTAACATAGGGGTAATATAGGAAGATTGTGCATATGTAGTATGCATCAAGTAATTTGAGACAAAAAGATTACTCTAAAACACCAAATAAATGGGACAGAGGGAATATGAAACATCAGGTATTTAATAAACATCAGGTATATATATCCTGTGGATATATATAAATACTACACGACAGTGCAAATCAGTGTACCTAGGTTGGGGGGAGGGGGGATAACCTACTCAGAGCCCATACCTACAGAAGGATCAGAGATCTTGTTCAAAGCAGCAATATGGCCATCTGCTAAATCCACAACATGGATGTAATCACGCACCTAAAATCAGCATATCCAAATCAGAATTTAGTTCAAGTACAGAAAAGTGAAATATGATCAAATTCACAATGGATTACATTTTCATAACCTGTTCTCCATAATTTGAGTTTTTATAGTAGAAGTTCAAATGAAACAAAAATCAAATACCAAACAATGAGAAGTGTTCTCATCCTAGTATTTACAAATTACAATAGAATATATACTGGAGATGAACAAGTCATGGCATGAATGACATAAAATCATATGCAATCATGCGTCTATAAATGTGCTTCCATAAATAAATAATAAATTACAACAATAAGATATCTAAATCCAGAGGTGAGCAAGGTACTTACCCCAGTTCCGTCTGGAGTGTTGTAGTCAGTCCCATAAACTGTAAGTGCAGGCCGCCTTCCCACAGCAACTTGTTGCACAAAGGGCATAAGATTGTTTGGGATCCCTCGAGGATCTTCACCAATATTTCCACTAGGATGAGCACCAACTGGGTTGAAGTACCTCAGCAAAATGATCTTCCACGTAGAGTCTGACGTGTAAAGATCACGGCATATCTCTTCTATAAAAAGCTGGCAAATAATGTAATTTGTTAGATGATCTTGCTAATAGCAGCCCAAAGAAACTACAACAAACGAGCAATAAGGCACATAGGTAAGTCCTAAAGAAATGGTATTCTTTGTTTTCTCATTTCCAAAAAAAATTATATTAAAATGAATGTAAAATTACCTTTGTTCGTCCGTAAGGGTTCGTAGCACTAATTGGAGACTCCTCCGTGCATGGCACCACTTTTGGCCAACCATACACAGTGGCAGAGGATGAAAACACAAGCTGAAAATTAAGAAAATTAGTTAAAAAGAGTGAATCAAAATTTCAAGTAAATAAAGGGCTACAGGAAAAGTACTTTTTTACATCCATGAGCAGCCATGACTTCCAGCAGGACAATTGTACCAATAAGGTTATTGTCATAGTACATCAACGGTTTTTGAACACTTTCTCCAACTGCTTTTAATCCAGCAAAATGAATAACAGCTCCAAACCTTCATTGAATGCACCAGAGGTAATTTAATTCAACATCTCAAATTCTCAATATGCCAAAAATGCCCAAAGAGAAGACCAAATATCTAACAAACACAAGCCATCTTTCACAGAGACCCATTGTTCAAAGTCTTTGTTGATGAGAATGGATAAGGCCAGTAGATCCATGTTCACAGTATACAAGTACTAAAATAAGCCTATATCACTCTACGTGGATCATTTCTCACGACTGTGTTCAGCCAATATATTGTGTATTGAGTTTCTCAATTGGTTTCTTCCCAAGAATTTTTTTAAATTCCCCATCCCCTCTTTATACAAGTTAATGAATCTCTTATTCTACAGAGTACTGAGACGTGTAAAAAGTCTCCTATGCACATATTCAAATCATCTTAGGCACATTTATCTGATTTTCTCATAGAAGGTTCTCAGTATTATGTTAAAGAATATTGAAACAATCAAAATTGATGCCCAAGCCATTTCCTTCTCTCCTTTGGACCTGTATATATAAATCTCGGCAGATAACATTAGCATGTGAACAACAGAATCTCAATGTCATAGGAGCTCGGGACGATTATGCATGAACATTCCTCACGCTCGTCAGAATTGTAAAGTCCATAGAAAATAAAAAATAAATATGCAGGCCATTTATTAAAGAAAAGAGAGTTTCTTTCCTTGAGATGCATCACAGTTTGGAAAATAGATGAGAATTTGAACATAGAATAGATAAGTGAGCATTAGTTCTCCAAAACATCCAGCTTTCTTTTCCACGAGATTTATAATATTGGGAAATGAATGAGATAAAATCTTTCTGGCAACTATTTTATTATGAAACTAAATAAATAAAACAACGACCCGTCACATTTTCCTCAACATGATCAGGATTCATAATAGAGAATCATTTCACTCATCAATCAAGGATTCTCTCCCAACAGAAAACATCAGGTTTAGAACACATAACACAACGAAGAACTTACTTTTCAGATGCAAAAAGCTTCTCAAGCGCACGCTTATCCCGAAGATCCATCTGCAATCAACCAAACATCAGAGAACAAAATTTTTGAAAAAAAAAAAAAAAAAAACTGCGTCCAACATGAAACTACAGTTTTAATCACTATTCCCAAAACTAGATCACTAATCAGTCCATACAAACTTCGATCGGATCGAGAAACATCCAACAATTATTCCACGAAAAGAAAATGTAGTTCAACGATCAAACTCACTGTAAGCAAGCCACTTCAAAAACTATCCAAATTCATAAAAAAGTAACACATATAAAAAACCAACTAAAACACGTCCATAAAATTGTCAAGTTGATAGTAAAATAAAACCTTATGGAATTTGAGGTTGGAGCCATTTTTGCCGGCGAGTTCCTTCACCCTCTTGAGGGCAATTTCGGAAGAATTGTCCAAATTATCCACCACCACAGCCCTGTAGCCGCCGAGCAACAACTGCAGCACCGTGTGACTTCCTATGTACCCCGCACCCCCGGTCACAAGTACACTAGACGACATCGTTCCGGTGAATTTCGCGACAAATTGCCTCCAACTATATATCAATTTTATGCAAACAACGAAGAGTAAATGGAAAGCAGAGCGCGCTTGAAAAAGAGCCTCTGCATACAATATATATAGACGAGTGAGCAGAAATGATGAAACCGACATTAGGCCCATAATTGTTACTTAATTTAAATAAAATAAAAAAACACCTTTTTTTGTAGCAGATCAATGAAAATTATATTTATGGAGTAAAACAGAGATGCGTCACGTGAGATGGA
Organism: Prunella vulgaris; assembly: GCA_026898435.1. Classification (NCBI taxonomy): domain Eukaryota; kingdom Viridiplantae; phylum Streptophyta; class Magnoliopsida; order Lamiales; family Lamiaceae; genus Prunella; species Prunella vulgaris. The sequence continues at coordinate 1,040,395 of JAPKLY010000121.1, forward strand.
GTGATTCTTGTCTTGTTGTGTGCAGGTGTCTTCGGCGATGCATCCCTGGGCTTCAAATTATTCCTTTGCGAGATGATTTCTTTTTCTGGAGAATAATGGTGATACAAAGAAAGTAAAAAGGTGATCGAATTAGGGTTTATCTTACATTGGGATTGAGATTCTCTCTTTCCAGTTTATCCTTAAACTTCAAGTATTTTAGTATAAAATTTTCATATTAGTCTTAATTTTAGTATTTTATTCATCGACGACGCATTTCAATGACAAAAAAATAGTATTAAAATAATGAATTATCAAAGTTCACATGGGTACAGCTTATTATTGATCGTAGTATTTCTTTTTTTTATATAATTAGATTTATAGATATTGAAAATAATATGTATTTAAAAAAATATATCAAAATTTATAAAATAAAATTATCTATAAATATAGTTCAATATCGAAATATTTTGGAATAAAAAAAATCTCTCTTTTCTCTTTTAACATTTGTATCTTGAGTAAGTCTCTTGTGCACCAGTTACACCGTGCAACTCAAGTTCATTTTTAAAAAATTACACAAAATACTACTGAAAAGTTACACTATTAAAGATATACTATTTTTCAGTTATAACATGTATAACTTTTTATAAATGAATTTGAGTTGCACGGTGTAATTGGTGCATACAAGACTAAGACTTGTATCTTAATTTATACTCTATCAATTTATTTTCATGAAAGGTGTTCGATTTTTTTTTAAAATTTAGTTGAAAAGAAGATAAGATGTGTTGGAATTACATCTTGTAATTTCAAATTTGTTATTGAATTAGTAATTTATTTTAAGAGTGTGATAGTTTATTAATATAAATAAATATAAAAAAATTACTTATGTATGTAATATGTATTTAAAAAAAAATTATTGTTTAGATTTGGTTGGGTTATTGATAAAATATAAAAAAAGTAAATAGTAAGTTGAGTTGAAAATTGTATATGTAAATGAGAGAGAAATGAATAATATATTAAAAGGTTGGGTTGGGATGTGTTATTGATAAACGTAGTATTGCAAGTTTTCTTTTATACAAAGTGTCAGACTTGATGTGAATAAATTGATTCAAGAGTTTTAGTTATACCTATATCATAGAAAATAATTCAACTCACTAATGCTGCGTTCGGTGGGTGAGAATTAAGGTGAGATAAGTGATTTTTTACACTTTAGATCAATTATTAGTAGATAGTAGAAGAACTCTTTGATCCGTTGTTATTCACAAATCGAAAGTTCTAATACACATTTTTATCATTATTTCTACTAGGTATCTCACCTATGGAGGTGGTATTAGAAATAAAGTATTAACAGTAGTTAAGATAAGGAATCAAGAGAAATATTTTTACTCAAATATTAACACATATATTTCATACTAAATACTAATAAAAAAATCTGATCATTAAAAATAAATATTAAATTACACCAACTACATTCTACCAAACATAAATAATCTACTTTTAAGTATTTACTACAAAATATTAAGATTTAATATAAATCTCTCATTTAATAATTGAAATATCACCATTACATACTAATTTTCTCCGCACTACCAAACGGAGCCTTATAATATGAATAATGAGTTTCTCCAAATTTTTATTAATATAACTGTTTAAAAAAGAAAATAGATTTTTAAACCACGGGACAAATTTTTAAACCAGGAGAGTAATACTTCATCCATCCCAAACTACTTTCACATTTATCTTATTTGGACATCCCAACTCTACTTTTACACACATAAAAAAAAAAATTACACTTACAAAAGTCAATAATGTATATATATTTTTATTTAATTATTTAATTTTGCACTCACATATTTATTTTTTTATTCGCGTGCTCGAAATAATTATGAAAATAATTCTGGAAGTGAGGGAGTTGAACTTTTACACAACAATAACACTTGAAGTAATAATATTCATGTGAATTCCATTCAAATGAGTTATCGTCAATATTAAATTCACTATATCGGATACTTTCTGCAATACTTTTATGAATTTAATTAACATTATAAAAGATAGGTCGATATTATGTGTGTAGGAAAATAAAATATGTATGTAATAATTTAATTCCACCCAAATTATTAATAATTGAGTAGTTCGAATTGAATTACAATTCAAATCAAGTTAAAATTGTTACACATGGGTCCTAATTTCAGTGTGTATTATTACACACATAATACTTTATCATAAAAGAATTACACCCTCCATCTCATAATTGTTTGTCCACTTTCCCTTTTCATCTGCCCAACAATTATTTTCACACCATATAAATAAAAACTATTAATTTAATTTTATTCTCATAATACTCACATATTTAAACAAAATATCATTATTTTTACATTCAATTTAATTAATTTTATTATTTTAATAATTTAATTTTGCACATCATCCAATTTTTTAAAAAAATTATGCACTCATTAAGGTGAAAATATCTCTGAGATGGATGGAGTAATAAATTTCTTGTAAATTATTTTGTCATAAAATTAAAAGTTAAAACTATATTAAATTAATTTTTTTATATATGCAAAATGTAAACACCACATTCGATAAAACTAGATCACAATATATTTCGAATATACGAATTAGAAATTTTAGGCAACAAAAAGGATTTTTTTTTTAAAATTTTTTGCTCCAACTTTCAATATATTATCAATTTTTTTTGGTAAAACATATTACTCTTTCTGTTGCTTTGTTTATTTCTTATTTGGTTTGGGCATATTTATTGAGATAAATAAGTATAGTAATAATATAGTACAAATAATGTAACGAAAAAAGAAGAAAAAATGATACTTTTGATATTTTTAATATAAAATTATAAAGCAATTGTAAAAAATAGAATATATCTATATAAAAGTAGTAAAATAGAAAGTAAATAAAGTGATGGAGAGGATATATGTTTTTCTCAGTATATTTATTTTTAATAAAATGGAATACAACTTTTTTTTTTCTTTTGGTGTATTTTTGGCTGCTTCTCTTTTTGCTTATTTCTTTATTCCGAAATTCTTTCTCTGTATTTTGCTTTTTTGTTTCAATCACGTGGAATCGCCTCTTTATATTGTTTGTGTGGGTCCCTCTCGAAGGAATACGTATATTAATAAGGTAGTCGGTTATGATGGACATTTATTCAATTACTTTTTTTTTTTATTTTTTTTACAACAATAGATCGGAATATTCTGCTTTCTATGAGGTGTGTTTTATCCCGTTTTAAAAAATATATTATACGGTATCATAATATGAAATTAATAAAAAATGTAATAAATATAATAGTAATATTTTTAAAAGGTAATAATTTTTTTTTAATATGATATTTTAATTGATAAGTGATACTCCCTCCGTCTCGCTATAAGTTGTTGTTTGCTTTTGGGGACACAAATTAAGGTAAAAGTGAAAAAGTATAAGTGATGTGATGAAAAAAATATAAGTGATGTGATGGAGAAACGTGAAAAAATAATGTAAACAATGTAAAAAGTATTGAAAATAATATTAAAAAGTATAGTAATTTCCAAAAAAAGAAAAAAAAAACAATGAGCAACATATAGTGGGACGGACGAAAATGACAACATGAGCAACTTATAGTGGGACGGGGAGAGTACATTTTATATGAGACTAGATTTTTTTCTTAAAAGAATTAAAAGGATTGATGCATTAAGTGGCTGACTAAGGAACTGATTTTTGTGATAATGAATCAAAATTTTAAATTTTAAAAAATATTTAATTTTTTACGTATCAATTGCATTATACAAGGATAATATATAAGTAAATTAGTTGATTTGTTACATTGTTAGTAGTTTAGTGCACTCGACTCGAATACTATATTGAAGAAGATAGATATTGTTTATATCAATGAAATTAATGAATAAATCATAACTATATGTTATCCTATTTATATTATGGTTTGAGTATTAAAGTTTCTACTCTATAGTACGAATGAACTAAATAACTAATAATATAACAAACCAACTAATTTAGTATGTGATGTTTTGTTTCATAAATTAGGGTGAATTAAGTTCCTAATCCTAAATAAATTTGTGTTTGGTTTTTAGGATTTAAGCTTAGGATTAAATCCTGACCCGATATTTGAATTCAACTTATTCCTACAAAAAAAGGATAACTTGACCCCAACTATTACATTGGATTAATTTTAAGAAAACAATCATAAATATTGATGGAGATAGGAAAATAGAATATTATTGTCACACCCCCATTTTCATAAACAGCGGAAGTCTTTAATAATTCTTGAAAAGTAATCCTTTGGGCGTGAACTAACTAATCTTGAAATAAATTTTTCTTTTTCTTTAAAACTCTTTAAATTAAAACATAATTCTTTCACATAAATCGCAAAATAAAATCTAAACATAAAATACATGCCTTGAATAATAATAATAATTATTTAAACATAATAAAATACCTCAAATAATTAAATCTACATGCAATCCAACTTAACAAATCACATAATATCAGATTTAATCTTATTTCATCATACAAAAATTCGTGTACAGCTGTAGGACATAGGATTTTTCGAAAACAGTCCACTAATTTCATAGAAAATCATTCTTTAATCAAATCTTGTATTACCAAACAATTATTCACGTCTAATACACTTAATAAATCATATAACACTGATAAAAATATTTTATTAACGAAAACTTCTTAATTTTTACATAAAAATCGCATACTAGGTAATTAAAGGACTAAAATCAAACCCTAGACTTCTACTATTGATAAAATCGTGAAATTTGGTTTACATGCATAATTTTTCATGGAAATTAATCTGTAAAAATTTCAGAATTTATGGAGATGTAAAACGTAAATTCTATTCATGCAAAATTAAGGACTCTAATTAACATATAGGACCATAAATCATATCTTTTCTCATGCAACTTATTTCCTAATATATAATCATATAAGACACAACATATTACTGCCCTAAAACGTAATTATATTGAGTAATTGAATTCCTAACAAATTAATACCCTAAAACATGATTAATCTCTAAATAATCCATAATCTATCACATAGAATTAAATCATAATAATTAACAAATCTTTTTAAAAGTCTAATTTTATTAAAAAGTGTCTAAGCACCAGAATTAATCTTAATCTCATAAAGTCAAATTAAATCCTTCATGCAAAATAAAAATAAAGTACCGAAATCTAATTAAATCCAAATAACGAATTAAACATCAAACTTTCGTGTGAAAATCATCTTTTCATATCTTCTTTATTCCCACATCCACACACCTCCACCGTCGGCTACCTCGTCCCTTATTCGACGTAATCTGAAAAATATTTTGGTGAAAGGGGTGAGAAATTATAAATAACTCTCAGTGGGGACGTTATTTCGAAGTCTAAATATAATGGACATGCAAACATGAAAACATACCAACCATAGACATAGATGATACGACTAAATCGCATCCGTGGAATCATATTTGATACTACTAAATCGCATCCATAGACATAGATTGATACAACTAAATTGTATCCGTGGAATTGATACTCCCGAAGAGCATCCCTGGAAATCTCGACACCACAAGGGAATCCATAGACGTTAGCACATAAACATATAAACACATCGATAAAACATTTAAAAAGCGAACTAATAAATACCACTTTTTCACCATGAAGCCCCACCTTGATTTCTTGAAATTGAAAAACGGTTTGCGTGTGTACGTCCGGCTTTCTAATCCTCCAACTTTTCTTCCACAAGATGAAACTCGAATTTTCTCAACCCTAACCTTTAAGAACTCTCGAAAATAAGTCTCTCTCTAACTCTCTCAATCTTCTCAAAAAATAATAGGGTGTAGGTGAAGATTGATGCCAATAAGGGTCTTATATTTATAGGATGGAAAGATATAGGGCTTAAAATAATATCTTGATGAATATATGAAGATTAAATGAATATTATGGGCTGGACGAAATTTAATAAGATAGGGGAAGGAAATATTTGGTTTCATGATCAAATCTTGAAGATATCTTAGCAAATCTTTCTAATATCTCCAATATATTAAATTAATAACCTTAATACTTCAAATTAATAATTCTTATGGCTTAAATTTCGAAAATAACCCATAAATATAAACATATCTCTCTTAATCAAATATTAGGACTCTAACTAACTCTAAACCTTGATTCTTCCAAATTTACCCTCATTCTTGTAACAAACCTTGAATTTCCTCTCTCCTAATAATTCCTTTCCTCATGGATTTCGAATTCTTAAAGAACAATAAAATCTAATCCCAATTAAATCCTAAATTCCAATTAATTCTAATCTTAAAGGACTAAAACTCTAAATATTATTAAAGCCTAATAATTCAAACTTAAATATTACTTCTGCATCCCAATAGTATCATAACTTAAGTTCTAAAGGTCTTCTAACACTAAAAGGATTAAGAACTAATACTAAACAAATGATAAAATACTAAAGCACAAAACTTAAGGGACTAAACTAGGAAAACAATTAAACACGCCAAAAAGAAAAGTTAGGGGACGAAAAACAGCAGCTGGAACTGGGGTGTTACAATTATATATTATATTTATTTAGTATTGAGATATTTAATGATTTGATAGGATTTGATATGATTTTTAGTATCTTTTATTAATTTGTTTAGATTTATTAGGATTTCGTTTAGTATTATAAATAGGCGTCTCAAGCTTATTGTAAAGGGAGTGGAATTAATTATTGAATTGAATTGGGTTTTAGTCCCTTTTATCCCCTATTTTATTTGTTGTTCTTCCGGTATTCTCATGAATCAACGGATTAATAATAATTAACGCGAAAATCATATTATCCGGGTATTCTCAGAATCAACGGATATATGTTTATGCTTCCTGCTGCTGCATCAGTTGGTATCCAGAGTCAGTAATGACTCCTATGATGCCTCTGAGACGCGGTTCCAGGCATCATGATATTGCTCATCTCCAAGAGCAATTGACAACTACTGTTCAAGAATTAAAAAATCTACGTTTTGAGTTTTTGGATCAAGCAAATCATCATTTACCTACTGGCCCGTACACCAAATTTCAATCCCTTCACCAAGGTACACGGTCGATTCATGCCTATTCAACAGAATTTTCACATCTCCTTCAACAGATTGATACCCATGAATCACAGAAACAATTAGTGAAACGATACATACAAGGGTTGCAGTTTCAATTTCAAGAGAAAATTCGAGTGCTCAATCCTAAATCACTTTTTGATGCCCATGAGTTCGCCGTTAAATTGGAAAGACGCTTCAACCGTTGCCAATCCACCACCGCGCGAGAGCCACCACCACAACCCACTCCAACATCCTCCACCATACCTCACAACCCATCAACCGCTCTTCCAAAGCCACGGTCACGCATTCCTAGCCACGCCCAGACGCCACTGCCCGCGGTTAGTTGTGCCTAGCCACACCAACACTCACACGATCTTTTTGACATCTCCGATCTTGTGTCGCTGCCTGCACCGGGCGCCCCCACTTGCGGCCATCGAGGCTCCTCCGCACCAGCTCGTGTTGCTTGGCCTTCCGCCGCTCGAGCCCCATCACCTGCTGTCACCAATGAATACATTGGCGTCCCCATCACCCAGCCAGTCGCAACCTCCCGCCGCACCATTCCTTCCTATTTTGCCCCGCTGTCTGCACCAAATGACACCGCCGCTTGTGCCCGCCGAATGATCTGCTCGCACCTCTGCCACTGTCCTCGATCATCCACCAATAGCGCCTGCTGATTCTCAGCCCAACGCAGTGACAATCGGAACTGATGTGGAGACACACACAATTTTGCACGCCCCTGCAGCCCAGTCGTTAAAGAAAATTGTTACGAGGACCTCTCCTCACCTACCGTCCATATCCTTACAACTGTCTTCGTCATCGATGAAAATTTTCTCACCCGGTGAACGAGTGCACTGGTTGCCTCACAATGAGCCGTCAGACGCGTTGGATCAATCGGAAACAACAAACAGTTCCGATGAAGACGAGATGTGCTGCGTGTACAAGCACTTAACCAACAATGGGCCTATTGCCCTTGGTTCTCAAGTTGGGCCTTCATTTTCAGTTCTTTACTTGGCCCAGGTTGAAGATGGTATATTTGGGTACCGTACAACTACAGAAGTTGAATCCTTTTATTTGAATGATTTTCATAATTTTGATTTCAATAATTATTATTATTATATAAATAATGATAATTATTTTAATCATTTTTTGAAGACTTCAGTCTCGTACCGTCTCAAGGTTTTGGGCAAGATACGCACTGCAGATATTTTTGAGGTCAAAGGTTTAGAGATCTTCCGTATTATTGCTTTTCCTGACGTTGAACGTGCTAACGCGTCCATTCTATTGCTCAAATCCTAATTCTTATAGCTTCGAGGACGAAGCTTTCGAAGCGGGGGAGAATGATGGAGATAGGAAAATAGAATATTATATATTATATTTATTTAGTATTGAGATATTTAATGATTTGATATGATTTTTAGTAATTTTTATTAATTTGTTTAGATTTATTAGGATTTCGTTTAGTATTATAAATTGGCATCTCAAGCTTATTGTAAAGGGAGTGGAATTAATTATTGAATTGAATTGGGTTTTAGTCCCTTTTATCCCGTGTTTTATTTGTTGTTCTTCCGGTATTCTCATGAATCAACGGATTAATAATAATGAACGCAAAAATCATATTATCCGGGTATTCTCAGAATCAACGGATATATGTTTATGCTTCCTGCTGCTGAATCAAATACCAAACACATACTATTTTAAAATTAGGATTGCAATCAATACAATCCATTGAAATTCTATCCTAACTAAGAAATCAAAACACCTCCCAATGGTTTAATACACTAAGGAGGTGTTTGATTTCCTAGATAGGATAGATTGAGTATGATAGAATTTCAATTGATTATATTGATTGTAATCTTAATTTTAAAATAGTATATGTGTTTGATATTTATGATTGTTTTCCTAAAATTAAATCGTTGTAGTAGTTGAGATCAAATTATCCCTTTTTGTAGAATTATATTGAATTCAAATATCGGGCCAGAATTTAATCCTGGGCTCAAATTCTCGAAACCATACACAATTTTATCTATCTATGAAATAAAACACCCCCTAAATAACTAATAATGTAAGAGGGCTCCCCTCGAAACTCATATCCCATATGCTATATACCACAGTTTCTTCGAGAACACCCAAAAAATTGTTTAAGGAAAGAGATCTCAAAGCTCTTCACCCTCTATCGTGTTCTTCATTCTTATTTGGGGGCAACCACATTGCGGGGCAAAACGTAAACACAAAATAAAGATGGGGGCGACAAACTTTTTGCATAACAATAAGGGGCAGTTTAGTAAGTTAATTACAACGGGTTTATTCATCGGGTAAATCCCAATGCCTATATAGCTAAACAATAGGTGCTACTGATGTGCATCAAATCAAACGTCTCAAGAGACTTGCTTCATATCTATGAGTATCAGACAAGCGTATACAAGAGAGGGTAAATTTGGGAATTGGGCAAGTACTTCACTGAGAGAGGGACGACGGGAGCCACCAATCGCATATGTGTGCTGGTGGGTATTGAAGGGAGATTAAGTAGGCGCGAAGGTAAATTCGCACCACCAAATTTTATTTTCGGTATCAAATCATGTATATACATGGATTGATGATGCATGATGGAATTTTTGCCTGAAACCCTAGTTTTGTTTTCGGGTTAATGGTTTGGGAAATGGAGTATACTGCATATGGTGTGGGTGTATCATATAAACAAGGTGTTCTTGACTATTATCAATGGGTTCTTCGTCGTCACCGACCATTGAACACTTTTGTTTTTTTTGTTGCTTTGCACAGGACAAAAAGCATGAGGAGGGTGAAGAGAAAGACGTTAGTGACGGACGAGTCCTATAGTGAAGGGGAGACATTTATCGCATCGACAGTGAATAGAAGGAGCCAGCCTTCGTCGAGGCAATGTGGTAAGAATTCCCCTGCTGCTCATTTGAGGTGATACGCATCATTGTGGCTATAGCGTATATGAATATGAATGTTCCATGTCGTTCTTATGTGTGTGAACGCATTCTAATTAGAATAGTGTACACTTCGGTGTCTTTATTCGTTGTTGCTGTGTGTTTGGGCATTTTAATTCGTGTATATTACATAATAGAAGATGCGATTGACATTATTGTATATCTGATAGTAAGTAGCAGTAAATACGTGGCCCAAAGTTGGAATCTTTGTATGTAACTAGCACAAACACGTTTTGATGATGAGTAAGAACATGATTGAAGCTGAGGCATATAGTGTATATTGTGGGAACAAGATGATCAATGTGTGCCAATAAATTGTGCATCTAAGGATTGAAAACTGTGTTTGCAGGTTGAGTTTGTTGTGCGTGAACAGCAGAAGCTGCATAAGAAATCAAATGAAGGGCATTTGGACGTGAAAAAACATGAGGCAAGGGCTACGAGGGGTGCTTGTCCCCAACAGGGTGAGAGTACAGTAGATTGTGGGGTCGTAGTCTGCTTTCTGATGGAGTGTGAGTTCAAGATGAACACAGGTGTGAAGAGGATATTCTCAGAGAATGATTTAGCTTCTTATAGGGCAAAGCTGGTGGAGTGGTTTGTTGATCCAATCGGATCTGATTTCAGGGCAGTGTGTACCTAATGGCAGTTGGGCGACTGATGAAAGTGATGATGCACCGTTTGTTTTTTGCTTTATTATTTGTTCTGCACTGGGTGTGACTACAAGGGGATATAACATTGCCTGAATCATTAGACAAATATTTTGCTATGTATATGTATATATAAAATTATATATGCACGCCACAGTATGTGTAAGAGGATCCATTATATGCTGAATATCCTTTTAGTGAAGGTATTCATGGAAGTGGGTATTTTGCTATATAGCTATGTATGCAGTACTCTGTAATATTATGAACGTTAATGTAGCATCTAGAGCGCCTTACCTTTTGCATATTATCTTGTGTATTAAGAGTTACAATTGATCATTGGTTAGGCACATTGTCGCCAAAGTTTGGTTAGTTTTTACGTACTCGAGTCATGCTACACACCTGTTGGGTACTTGGTGCTGCATATATATTATGTTATGAAAATCAGGATAGGTGAATCATGATCAGTTAGAAGCATGGAAATTGACTTGTCCAGATATAGAATATTTTCTATAGATTTGCATGCTAGTATACTACACCGAATTTCATCATACACGTGTTGTATTTTTAATACATATAGTATATTAGACTAAGGTATATTCTATGCGATAGTTATTTATACCAAAGCATAGTTCTATATGAATACTACTACACCTATTGTACTAAGGGTATATTTATGTGTAAATGTGTATGAATGCATTCAGCTGTTGGCCAAAATGTGTCCAGTTCTCAACGAGCACTACACGTTTTTGAATTGAAGTGGGTTTATGAATTGGTAAAAAAAGACTTGCATATTGTTGCTAGCTATACACCTTTTTGAAAAGTGAATTTGTAATGATAGGTTCTTTGTTGATTATATATAATTTGCATACATGAAAAAACAAAGGTGCACGGGGCGTAGGGGACGAGTAAGATAATACTACACCGAATTTCGTAATACGTGTGTTACTTTTTTATATACCTATAGTGTATTAGACTAAGTTATATTTTATGCGATAGTTGTTTATACTAAAGCATAGTTCTATATGAATAATTCGAGATGGATGGACACAACAAGTGTTGATTTTTTTTTCTTTTAATTATCCATATTCATCGAGCCTTAAAGTTATTTGTAGCCTATAATTACTTGGAATCTTCAGGATTGAAGGCAGATTAGAGTATTTGAATATTTGTTTATCAAGATTGGGATTAGATATTTTTAATTTCTTGTTGTTCTGACTTGGAATCGAATTTAGCATTCTTTCTCATTTCATTTTATTCTGTTTGTTTTTCAACCTTTAGCATGTATATCATTCAAAATGAGGACAATATTAGTCCTGACTATTAGTGCCTTGAACCATGAACTTGGCCCTCTCATAGTCAAGGAGTTTATTTCTAGATCTTCTTCGTCAATAGGCAAAAGTCAATTTCCAAACAAGTAACCCTTTTAAAAGCTCAATCATACTAGTTTTCCACCAATTTTACTCAATTAACCCAGGAATATAGCATTACAACTCCAACTTGCTTTACCACGTCATTTTGAAAATGTTGTGCTTCAGCACCAAAAGCATCAATGCTTGCAAATTTTACATTAAGATTTTGGTCTGAAACTATATTAACAAGGGCAGGTAAAACATGAGATGATGCAACCTTTACATCATTAACATGAACCCACAACAGGAAGAAATGCAACGTTCATATATCTAAGCGAGACAAGCAACAACCCAGGAAAATTATACTACCATTGCCCGAAGCATTCGTTCTCGCATTGGTGCTTACCGATCGATTGGTGTGGTGGAGACAATGAGACTGAGCAAGAACATACACAAGACATACGAGCTCGGGTAGGTGTACCACATGCAGTACGCGACCATTGTACATGTGAGCTAAGGTTGCACACACTAGTGCCTGCTAATTTAATCACTATTATGGCCGTTGTAGCAATAATGTTCCTATCAAAGATGATGTAGGGTGGTGTGTTGTAAGCGTGTATGATGTGTCAGTGGTAATCTATTCAAATACAATGTTCTATTTATATAAAATCACACACACCTAAATACTAAGCAGAACCATGGGTACACAACAAACATAATGAGAACCAAATGTATACAGCAGAACCATATTTACTAAACACATGCAAATCTTACTATATATATATGCTTACAACCAATGTCATGTGGCAACAACACAAAAGTGCGATAAAGCTAACGCAGTAAGTGTTTCTCACAATCCATATACGTGAGGACATTATGAATGATGACTAATAATTTTTTTTCCTTTTCTTTGAGAATTCTCCAAATGATTTCATGCGTACTTTCTTAGGGCGACCGGGCCGAATCTTAAACGCAGGGGGGAGTACCTTGTCAACAGCTGAGGCGTGCGGTCCTGGCACCCCAAATTTCTCGGTCTCCAGAATTGGCTGTATATTGTGCATGTAGCATTTGCGGTAGCTTATAGCGAGATAATACTTATCAATGTAGTCAATGATGCTGGTGCTGTTGTTCAGGATGATGACTGTGGCGTGCAAACATGGAAATCCTGTGGTTTTCCACCGAGAGCATGAACATGATCTTTGTTGTATGTCAACAACCACGGATGGGGATGAATCTACTTCAAACTTGCAATCAGATCTTTGGTGGACCTTTAATGAGCGAGATTTATCGATTTGTTCGATCCATTGCTTCTCTTTTGTAGGGCATATAATGGTGTTCCATGTACTGCTATCATCTCGGTGCTCAAAATGCCAACGACTGACCTCTTTTGACAATACGTACATATGTGAGAATGTATTGAGTTTTAAGCTAGAAACAGTATATGAATATCAAAAAAGTGACGGGGCCTTTCAAACACAATCTGGAGAGCCGCCAACAAACCAAGGTTTCTGTCAGATATGTAGATCACATCCTTCTCGTGTGTGAGTGCATCGCGTAGTTTAGTGAGAAACCAACACCAGTTGTTTGTATTTTCGGCTGAAACCACCGCAAATGCAACAGGATATAGCCCTAAAATGCATCGATTTTCAGCAAGTGTTGCAACATAATGTTAACTATGTACAACAATACAAGCCGGGGTGCAAGCAAGTATATAACTAACCATTATCACCGTCCTTAGATGTAGCGCTAAGCAAGACACCTCTGGCACGACCCTGCATGAATGTTCCATCTAGGAAAATCATGGGCCAACAACTTCTGAACCCATCCAAGCACGCCTTGAATGCGATAAAAATGCGCTCAAATATATTGGTATCCTTTTGTGTTTCCATGTCAACGATGCTTCCTATTCAGTTAAAACAAATAATGTGTAAGTATACATTGAATTTGGAATGATCAGACTCCAATATGCAACATCTAGAAAGACAACAGTATGCGGACCACATGTAACTTCAAAAAACAAACATCATTACTGTATCAACCTATGAAAAGCATTACTGAATTTTCATTAGTGACATCTTGTATATACATCATATTGAATATAGAGTAGCATGATTCTAAAGGTGTGCAAGCAAGGGCGCATTGCATCGAAAGATCTTCAACTAACGTTCATACTGATATACTACTACATACATAGTTATCTAGTTATATGTACAGACTATAACTAATCATCTACACCAACTTGCTGGAAATATAAGACATTCTAACCATCAATCAAACACATAAATGAACACAGTCACACATGCCACCTGTAATGTAACAATGCCAACTATAATATAACAATCATAGTACCTGGATTCGTGCGTAGTATAGCATCAGAGTACCATCGTAAGTGATCGTATGATTCCTGGAAACTGCCAAACAATTTGTTCTTGACCTCCTCGGATGTGCGTCATCCCTTGTAGTATGGAATTTCTATACCATAGTTTACCCTTACCATCTCAACAATTTCAGCACCTCCGATTGAAGGCTTGGCTTTAACTGCATCGTCCACTAACTGCCCGATGATCTTGGGACCAAATCGTTTCTTATTTTGGCACATTGACCGACCCAAGCATGTGTGCACAAAATGTCCCTTGTAAATCTCAAATAATAGGCAGTTCTTGATGAGTCTTGACTTGATGAACCAACCACAACTACTAAGTATGTTGTCATTGCACACAACATGAACATAATCAGGCTTGTTTTTTATGAACTTGTACCTGAAACTAATAATTGTTGCATATTTAATCAAACTAGCCCTAAACCCATTAACACCACCTTTGAAAATCGACCCAATGCCACCATGCATTATATATTTCCAGCCATCAGACAATAGTGGTTTGGCCTCTAAATCAGGGCATATATCATACGAGTGGAGACTACCTTGGCCACATGCTTCTTGTTCACTACTCGGTGCAGCTCTTTTTTTGGAACATCTATGGTATTTTAGTCTGTCTTACAGTACATTGATTGCCAACTCCATTACATACATCTTGTGGTATATGGTCCAAATGGGATTGACAAAAAGTGTTACATATATGCACCCCGACATTGTCCAATCTACATGAATTGTCACCAGTGTACGTGAATTTCGCCATTGTATTACTACTTTTACACAATTGATTGGGCCCTGATGAATCATCAACACCAACAACACAATCGGACCTACTCCCCGACCCATATACATTTACATGCACAATTTGTTTTGCAGTAAGTTTGCATACCTCTAGCATATTAATAAAGTCAGTATCACCACCCAACACACAATTCATCACACCACCAACTGAATATCTGAGTAAAAGAAGTGATCATCCAAGTTCCACATACTCACAATTTTCGATGACAGCTCTGAAATGATAACCCATGGTCGACCCTCACTACCCGAGATTTACCCCCGTGCGTGATTGACAGCAACACTTCAAGCTCCATGAATGCAACAAAGGTTGGAAACTCGTCAGTTGAAGCGCAAACCCAAATAGATATTGCATATACTGGGAAGAATTACGATGATGCCTTGATTGATCCTAAAATTTGAATTTTGAAAATTGAAATGAGCAATTAATAATGTGTACCTTGGGTGTATTGTGATGTGATAAACGGCGCCGACGTCAGGACGAGAGTAAGACAGGCGCTACGATTGTATCTCAGTTTGATGTATTGACCGTAGTGTAAAAGTGATGATGAAAGTATCAATTAGTTTCTAAATATGATAAAGTAATGGTGTATTAACGCTAATTAGCCCCTCTCGGTAAGTATTAAATACAGGGGACCCAGTTTGCATAGTTGCTGGAAATAGAGCCCTTATTTGTGTTTTTTTCTTTATTATATTTGTATCTCGCTTAATGTCACATAATTTAGACGATAAAAATGACTACAACAGTAATAGTAGTTGTTTTAACAGAACAATAATAGTTGGATAGCTGGAATTACTCGATAAAAATAACTATTCCATCTGTCCACTAAATTTATACACTATTTTTTTTCGTTCATCTACAAAAAGTATGCATTTTTTTTTTAAAATCGTCATCTTTATTATTACTCTTACAATTAATTATTTTATTCATAAGCAGATGTCTTGATATAATTACAATACTATTATTTTATCTATTATTTCTTAAAACTCTTGTAAATATAATAGTGCACAAACTTAAAGGATATAAGAAGTATTAATTTTTAATAAAAAAACATATTTGTGTGACACATTTTATCTAATACATATAAGACCTTGACTTTTTAAAATTACAAGTATTTCTACAAATCAAATTCCTTAAGTAAATTAATACACCCTTCATCCTACACTTGTTCACATTTATTGTTTTGACACGAGTTTTAATGTATAAATTGTTCACTATATAAAGTTATTTTTCAAAATGAATATTGTATCATGTAAGTTAGTTATTACATGCCTAAGTATCTACCAAGTGCATCATGCAACTTAAATACATTTTTGAAAAGTTATACGAAATACTACTGAAAAGTTGATCATATTATTATTAAAAAATGACAAAAATTTATATAAAAATTTCTACCATAAAAATTTCTAAAAATAGAATATATTAATAAACCCCCCCACGCGCGCCCGCCTCCAGTACAATATGCGTGTCCGCCCTTCATTCTAAATTCTAATACCTATGGATAGTGTACTTCCTCCCAGGTAAAATCTATTCTTATGCATGCAAATGTGAATTGTTCAATTGATTTTCTTTTATTATTGAAAATTAAAAAAAATATATATAATAAATTTAAAATTTTGCTTTCAATTTGTGTTATTATATGAACAAATAAATATTACTATAAAGAAAAATGTATATTATTTTTCAAATTAAATATTGTTTTTTATATATATTTATTTATCTGTATAAAATAAATATTCTTTTATATTTATTCTTATAAAAATACATTTTGCCCTTACAGTAACACACATTCGCCCATATAGTAACACACATTTGCTTATATAGTAACACAAACTGGAGAGCAAATATATGTTACTATTAGAGCAAATGTGTGTTACTAACTTATAAAATGTTGTTATTTTACATATATATTCATTTTTTTATAGAATAAATAATTTTTCACATAATGCAAAAGCAAAATGTGTGTTACTTTAAAAATAAATATTGATTATTCACAAATATTTATTTATTTTTATAGAAATAATTATTTTTTCCATATAATAACATATGTATTACACGAAACAATATACCTAGATTTAAAAGGATGATGAATAAATTAAGAAACATATATTTATTCTCATAAAAATATATTTTGCTCATATAGTAACACACATTTGCCCATATAGTAACACACATTTGCTTATATAGTAACACAAACTGGAGAGCAAATATATGTTACTATTAGAGCAAATGTGTGTTACTAACTTATAAAATGTTGTTATTTTACATATATATTCATTTTTTATAGAATAAATAATTTTTCACATAATGCAAGAGCAAAATGTGTGTTACTTTAAGAATAAATATTGATTATTCACAAATATTTATTTATTTTTATAGAAATAATTATTTTTTCAATATAATAACATATGTATTACATGAAACAATATACCTAGATTTAAAAGGATGGTGAATAAATTAAGAAACACATATTTATTCTCATAAAAATATATTCTGCCCATATAGTAACACACATTTGCTCATATAGTAACATAAATTGGGAAAAAAATGTGTGTTACTATTAGAGCAATCCTATAAAATATTGTTATTTTACATATATTCATTTATTTTTATAGAATAAATAATTTTTGACATAATCTAAGAGCAAAATGTATGTTACTATAAGAACAAATATTAATTATTCATAAATATTTATTTATTTTTATAGAAATAATTATTTTTTTCATATAATAACATATTTATTACATGAAAATAATATACCTTGATTTCCAGGGATAATGAATAAATTAAGAAACACATATTTATTCTCATAAAAATATATTTTATCTTACAGTAACACATATTTGCTCATATAGTAACACATACTGGGAGACAAATGTGTGTTACTATTATAGCAAATATGTGTTACTATAAGATCAAATGTATATTATTATACGTATAAATATTTATTTATAATATAATATTAAATATATAATTTAATCAAGATAATAATTAAAATAAATAAATTAAAATAAAACTAAAAAAAATGATAAAGGCCAACAGCTCGTGAGATGGGAAATTAAAATTAGATTTGAGAGTTGGGGGTGGGGCGGCGGTAGTTAGTTATGGGAGAGTGAACGTTACCGGCTCCGTGCGAGTGGGCTTTTTATTTATTTTTTCTATTTTTGATAATTTTTACGTAGAAATTTCTATCCAAGTGTTGCTCATAAAAAAATTATATTTAATAATATAATTTTTCAGTAATAATACGTATAATTTTTTAATAATAAATTTTGTAATTTTTTATAAATACAGTTGAGTTGCACGGTGCACTTGATGCATAAGAAACTTACTCTTTATATATAACATTGTTTTTTGAAAAGAAATAGTGAATTGAGTTAGATAAAAGACAAAATTGTTTATTAGTATTATTTTAGGAAATTTAGCAATAAATATGAGATAAATTTTTTTTGATAAATGTAGCATTAAGTATGAGACAATTTAATAATATACGAAAGTAAAGTTGTAATTCCACGCAACAAAACTCAATTAAAAATAAATATATTATAAAGGAAAAAAATGATTTGAATTATTCTAAATTTTCTGTGCGTCGAACTAAAGATGATTTCCCACAAGATTATTCTAGAAATCTCAAACTAAATTATAAACAAATTTATGGTATGAAATTAATATGGTATTGACTGATATTATTATATGCACTTACTATATCACTAGACTTGTAAATTTAATTCACATTTTAACATTGGTGTAGAAATAAATATATCAAATGATATAAGTTTCATATTATGAAAAAGATTTATAAAAGATCTAAAAATAAATTATTCATTGTTTTACTATAAGTTTCTCTTTTTTTTTTACATCTCTCATTCCATAAAAAACAAAAATAATATTTTATATATTAATTAATAAATAAATATTTTCTTGAGGCTACATTTTCGAAATCTAGGTGGCCTTGTGAAGTTATGTCTCTAACATCATTTGATGTAAAGTCTTTGATAAATAGTAAAAATATGTGGTTGTTTTTAGATTTTGATATTTACTTTATGTCAAATTAATATTGAATAATAATTTATATTATATTATTTCAATATATTATATAAGAGTAAAATAAAAAAATGAATGAATGGATGTGAGAAACTGTATATGATGTTAAAATTTATAGATAGTTTAGGTGTAGATGGAGTATGAGATTTGAAATAAAATTTTAAATCACTAACTCGAAAGGAGCTGTGATTGAAAAGTTTTAATCTCAAACATGCAACTTTTAAAACAAAAGCAGCCTAACCCTAAACAAATTTTTTCACAACTTCTCGTTAATTTACAAAAATCAACATTCGTCCACCATATGAAACATGACAAAAACTTGTATAAACCCCGAGTTCACGGTGAACTCGGATTTATCAATTATCACTGTTATGTGTATACTATCCCTTCTATATATATTTGTTGTCACTGTCATGCATATACACTATCACTGTTTAAAAAATTAAATACTTCCTCCGTCCCATAATTGTTTTCACACTTTCCTTTTTACTACGTTCCACAATTGTTTTCACACCCTATAAATGAAAACTATTACTTTAACTTTATCCTCACAATATTCACATATTTACACAAAATGTCATTACTTTTACATCAATCTAACTAATCTTATTATTATAAAAATATAACTTTACACATCACCCCACTTTTCTTAAAAACTGTGTCATCCCAAAGGTGAAAACACATTTGGGACGGAGGGATTATATTTTTATAACAGTGATAATATGCACGAGTAACAATGATAGTGATTACACATAACAGTGATACGAATTTATGTGAATTCGAATTCACAAGAGACATACTCGCAGGGTGCTTATTATTCAAGATTTTTATAATAAATTCAACCTTATTCTTAGCCTTCACTTTCGGGTAAGAATATTATCCGATCAAACATAAAGCAAAGCCTCCAAACCAGCTTTAGCATATTCTTGTATCATCCTTACCTCTATTTGGTACGACTACCAAAAAATCACATCACATGAGATGATATTTTCTTACGCACTTGAAGACGGGTCCCATCCAACAAACACAATAATCAGCAGATTGCTTAAATTAGCAGCAATTTTGGTTGGTCTTTACATCACCTAATTGTGATGGTTTAAGAGGCCAAATGAAATATATAAACATAACAACTCTTTCAGAATGATTACCCAATTCCCCTTTCATCTTATACATAAATTTGCTACTGCCACCTCTAATATAAATTCATCTCATACTCCAAATATGTTGCAAAAACCACTCAATGTTCAGGTCACCACAATTATTTTACACAAGAATAGAAGGTATCATGACATTACAGACAACATCATTTACATTTTTTCGAAAGAAGAAAAGAAAAGAAAAGAAAAGGAGGGCCAGAGACGAGTCGATCTATTCTTCAAGGACTATCTATCTGAAAGCTGTTCCGCAATGACGGGATCAGAACTGAGAAGCCTCTCGGCTTCATCATTTGCCTCGGCTTGAATTCTCCATTTCTGCATTACATTAAAACAACTATCACTAACCAAATTCATCTCAGACCATAGGCTTTGGGGGATGGTTTCATTTATTATTGTTTAAATGAATTGTACATAATACGATAATAATAACATGCCTCTTCAAGATTCTCAATTTCCATTATTTGCTCTATCTGCTGGGCAATATTTTCCTGCACAACGGATAACCCAAATGGGAACGTATTACTTGAGTGAGATCATATGTTCATGAGAGAAATGACATAGTCAACCAGATAATGGAGACGGCATATACCACATTGTTGACTGCTTCAGCAGCAACGACATCTAACTCCAACTCAACCTCGATTTCAATCATTGAAGAAATCTGAAAATCATAAAGCATAATCATGCATCGTTCGTCATCTAATGCCCAAAAATCATTTTTAAGTTTAGAGTTTGTAATCATTTTATTAATGACATACTCTAGCATAGCTTTCAATTAGTTCAATCCGATTCTTGAGTGAGTTCTCCAAGCCTTCGCGTACCCTTTTTACTCTCTCTCTTCTAGCACTGAAATTCATGTAAATAGCTGCTCTAGATCATCACAACAGATCCTGAGTGAATTTGAGAAATAGGAACAGATAAGGGAAAAATGTTTACCGATATGAAGGTTCTCCAACGGCATAGATTTTGTTCTCCAACTGGCACATACGGGCAAGCATCCAAACCTGTAGGCCATTGTATTTCCTAAGTATCATTAACAAAACTTAGACCAGCAATCAAAAAAACCAACAATCATAATATTCAAGGATTGAACCTCATTTTCGGCAGTCTTCTTCAACTCCTTGATACGAGACTGAAGAACATCATACTGACACAAAAGCTGCTGTCTAACGGATATTATATCCACTGATCTCTGAGGAAGCTGCCTTGAAACATATATAAACATATAAGCATCTCAGGTTGCAATAGATTCACTTAAATTTCAGAAAAGACATATTATACAGCTTTTGTTAAACTGTTCAAATAGTCATATCTTTATTCCGTGTGTAATCAAGTTAACTAATACTTTCCTTCAGTTATATCATGGTTGCCCAAAAATGAAAAATATTATTGCTCAATAAGTGCTTGCAGCCACTAGTTTAGCAAGAGACCTGCCTTGATAAGCTGCGGAAGAACAAGACTGTTAATAGTGACACCCATAGCAAGTGAAGAAACTGCAGCAGCAGCGATTAACTGAGGCAAGCTAGGGTCGAGTATCCCAGAGGCAGCATCACCAGTCGCAAACACCACAAGAATCGGAAATAGGACAGATGGACTCAGCATTGATTTGCCCACATCTTTAGAGGGCGCTCTCAGTAATCGAGATTCTCTACCATCCTTATGATTTGTCAAGCACATGGGCTCCCCAGGGTAGAAATTAGGAACTCTTGGGCTCAGCTTTAAAGGGCCCACCTCTCTGACAGCACTTGCTGGGGCTGCTACAGCAACAGTTACCCTTTCTCCTTCCTGGGCAGGGAGATCAACTGTTTCAGTGGCAAACCTGTGAGTTCTTGCCATCCCAGATGGGGTCTCCACCTACACAGAGCAAGATTATTTGATCTAATGAAACTTGTCACGGCATAAGAAATTGTAGTAAATCAAAACTAAGACTTTCATAAAGGAATACTAAAGAAAGGAGAGTGATTTCTCCGTGGCTAGATGGATATAGGCTATCACCATTATTATTGTCACCAAAATCAGGAAATGATAATATAAAATCATATAGAGTTCAAGTATTCTAACATCTCAATATAAATGAAAGTCTGAATCCAAACATGACATAAGGATTTATGAAAAGGGTACCACAATAGAGTGAATGGCAGCTGGAATGTTTTGCTTCATTATCTGCAAGAACTGTAGCCCTCGTTTCCATGCAGGGACATCCATGCTGCGTTCGGCAGGAGGAGATCCTTAGAACAAGTGAATATCCTCAGATCAACACCATATACATTTATACTCTATTGTTATTGACTAAATAATTAATAAAATATGTTTTTTGTCAATGAGGATGGATGTGATGATTTTGGATGCCTGTCCTCGTCCTAAAACAGCCCTATATATGTTCAAGAAAATGGATAAGAAACTAAAAGAGAAAAGAAATGAGAAGAGTTCACCTAATTTCTTCTGACTCTATGGTGAGGATGTTGCCAGAAACTAGTTCGTACTGATAGCGGCACTTTGAGCAGGACACAAGCTGGTATGCATTGTCCATATTAGCAACTAAAATGAAATAAACAACCATAATGTGCCAAAAGAATAATGAGCTTGATGACTTTGGTCAAATCATATAACTTCAAGAATATAATACTACTATCATTTAGATCATAAACAGAGGTAAGATCAGAAATTCATTTTGACAATGAATACCCTAAACATTTTTTGTTACACTTTAACATTTCAAACACATACTGAGACATTTAAGTAAGAGATGCTCCTTTTATCCAACCTTTGTGAAAACCCTAAACTAGAATTACACTAAAATTATAGAGTGGACGCATAGGCTAGCATTTATCAGGAGCATTCAGTAATTTTAAAAGATATGTGCCAAATATTAGAGGATGAACATATGAGTGAGAATGTAAGCACATGCCTGAATGCCTTGCTGGGGTTGAGCAACAGCAACAGCTATTGTACAGCTTGGGCACCGCACAACCTTACCAAAAGGAACCTGCAACATGGTTCACAGATGATTCACACTTTATTTTTAATTAATTATTGTTTAGAATTTTATTATGAAATATATTGTCCCATGGGCTTAGTTTCTTAGGGTATGTTTGTTTTGGGACTAGCACGGATAGACGTAGGACTTTGCGATCACGTCTCTACACGAGTTTGGGATGTAACATCCGGATTTCACATCCCAAACTCAACCCACACCTAAAAATACCTATTAAACCTATTATTACTCTTTCCAACACAACACTCATAAAATACCTATTATACATATTATTATACCTATAAAATCAATCATTATCACACTTCGATTTGACATAAAGTAACATCCTACCCTACTAAAATCCCTAAACAAACACACACTTTTACTATTCATCAAGGTTTTCACATCTCAGGATTTCAAAGTCATGACTTCCCACGACCCCCTTAATCCCAAAACAAACGTACCCTTAGGGCTTAAGTTAGGTTTAGGGTTAATAAGTCTATTTATTTGCAGCTTGTTTTGTAGTTGGTATTGGAGATTAATAAGAATTGGAAATTTCAGCCTTTGAGGCGTGGGACGAGAGTAGCTCTCGTTGGTTCCTTGTGTTCTTTTCTTTAACATTTGTGTCTCTGTGATTCCACTTCCATTAACTCCAACAATAGAGTTCGTTGATTAAGATCATTCTAGCAACACTATCATAGAAGTTTCATCCAGAGATAAACTTCCAAAAATGGCCTCAAAAACTTCCAAAACCTAGAAGTAGCAATCTCATCAGGGGTATTCTTCTCCTGTTCACTATGCCAAAGCTTACAAATTGAAGGATTTAAAGATGGTATGTGTACAAATTCTCCTAACATCAGCAGAATATATTGTTTTCATTTATATAGCAATATGAAGTCTACATATTAATCAAGAGTAAAAATTATAAAAGAATATCAATGTAAAAATACAACATACAAGAAGGGGAAAGAAATGGTTCTATTTCTACCTATAATATTGTGGCCTCTATAAGGTCTATAAAATTATGTACCTTGGTAAATAATCCCATGAGATATACACATATTGCTTATAAAAGAGTAAATAGCGGCTCAAGACGACACAAATAGCCAAAGAGATCATACCATAATATACAACAATAGATAAAAACTCAAAGTAACTGGACAATGTTATGAATAGGCTCATCCAAACAACAATCAGTAATGATTAAAGATTCAGAAGAAGTGCTAAAGTCAGATTATTATTTATGAATACCTCTTCGCCAGGAGACACTCCCACTCGGCAGACATAGTCGATCACTCTAAGGGCATCTGAAACCCTCAGTGATGCTGCAAGACCCTTGACTAGTAACGTATAAGTATGCACATCTGGCCTCGACCATCTCCATCTCTCCACTGAATTAGCATTCTCCACCCAACCTTGGCCTGAAGTACAAATTAAATGCAACAAGAAAATATTGAGTTGATAAGTACAACCATGCAAAAGCAGAAGCAAAGCATATCAAATTGAAGTAAGCACTTTTTGAAAAAATAATCATCTCCTGTAGGAATTTGTGGGAATAAAGGAATAGGAGCTCAACGATCACTCAAATCCTACATTCTAGAATAAGATACTGATCAAAGAAAAGATAATTAACCAAAGGTATTCGCTCACCTCAGAATGTTTTTTCTTAATAAAAGCACATGCATAATAAAATAATGTCACCGCATTTCAACCACTTATAACAAATTACTCATCATAATCGCAGTGTTGACTAATAAGAACATGATGGCACTCAAAAGCCTTAAAATATGAGTGTTTATTTATGTACCGGAATCGAAGCTCGAGCGCATGGCGTAGAACACAGAGAGAGCCAACTCAGCATTGCCACGATCAAGGGCCGCCCAGATAATCGATCGACAATCTAAAGCAGTGACAAGGCCGCCATTCCGGCGATTATCCGAAATCAAAGAGAGCACCTCGTTGGCGTCTTTGGCGGCGGAAACACGGCCCAATAGGTCATCATCCAAAAGCTCCGACGCCAATTTCTCTTCCTCCGGCGATGAGGACACCTGACTTTTGGCTGCTGCAACGAAATCCTTGGGAATGAGGGAACCAAAAGGCTTGGTTTTGGTGGGAAAGAGGAAGCAACAGTGGGTGTGCTTGGGAGGGTAGTAGACGGGGAGCGGGAGCAAAGGCGAGGAGCAGCAGCATGAGCGAAGATTCATGTGTGGACTGTTGATGGGATTTCCAGAAAATGAATGTTTGCTGGAATTAGAGAGAGAAAATGGAATCACCATTTTGGATGAGGGGTTGTGTGCGCCCTTCAATGTGGTAATGAATATCGACCATGAAATTCTAAATGCTTTTAAATCCGAGGTGGTTAAAAAAAAAAAAAAAAGTGGAGGTGCGGGGAATCGAACCCCGTGCCTCTCGCATGCGAAGCGAGCGCTCTACCATATGAGCTACACCCCCGATTGCTGAAACGTATTGGTTTTTTTATAAATATCAGGTTAGCCAGACAGATTCTTTGAGATCATCTTTTTTCACGTGCCTGACAAGAAAGGCCTGCAAACTAAGGCTCCTCCGGGTATATTGTTTCTCACGTTGAAGCTGTTTTTTCCTTTAAAAAAACAAAAAACGATTTGAATATTGTCTAATTGTTACCAGCTCATGTGTAAGGTCGCCCAATTTCCAATTGCAAAAACTTTTAATTTTAATTTTTTTTAAAATATACGGTACACATTGCACTGTTTGTATTTTGTAATTAGGATTTAGTGACTTATTATTCAAGTATTACTAAATTGTTCTTCCGGTAATATTAAATTATCTTTTAGATATTAATAAATCGTTCTTTAAGTATTATTTAGATTTAAGAGTGTTTGTTTTTAATTTTTAGCACCACCGCATCAAGGACATATATGTGTATTTTTCTGGTTAAACGTAGGTATATTGATTAAAATGAAGTGAGATATATTTATTTTTATGAAAACTTATGAAGAGTATCATTTTTTTAAAATTAATTTTTAACCTTTTGGTGTTGCATCTTAAATAATTATTATAAATTCGACTAGAAGCTTATAATCAAGCGATATTTTTTATTTTATTTGATATAAATCAACTTATTTTTGGGTATCTGAGAATTGTTCTTGAGGTATTACTAAATTCTTCGGATATTAATAAATTATTTTACGGATATTAATATATTATTCTTATAATATAACTTATTAATGCTAAAAATATTATTGAATATAATATGAGGTATTATTCAGTTATTCTTCAAGTATAAGTAAATTACTCTTTTTGCTAAATTGTTCTTGCATTATAATTAATTACTGCTACAGCTATTGTTGAATATAATATTGAGTATTGCAAGAGGGTGCGACTATTCGTACCCCATATTCCTCTAAACTTACCCCAATTATTAAATATATGTAATTTAAAATAAAAAATTAATTTAAATTACTAAACATACCACAATTTTTATTAATATATTTTCTTTTTTATTTTTGACCTATTCTTCTTCTCTCTCAGTCTTAACTGCTATATTCATGAAGTACAATCATCTTCGAAACTATTCTGCAGTTCTACTATCAATTCAATCTCATTGTTATGCTTTGTTAGTAACTAATCTAAATTATATATTATTATTATTTATTGATGAAATATTACTATACACAATAAATAATTAAAAGGGCATATGCCTATTGTTGAAGAGCGTCGCGGAAAGGGTGACATGGAAGAGGATGAGTCGCCATATTCCGGTGAGATCTGAAGAAGCAGCGTGGAGAAGAAGACATGACGTTCATCAAGTGAATTCTTTTAAAATTTTATTCGGTTGCAACAGATAAAATGAAGACGCAAAGTTTTAATTCTCATTTCTTAAAAATGGCTATGCACCGTGGATCATTAAGATGAATTGAGGGAGATGAAGACTATGTCAAAATTGGAAAAGAATATAATAGTAAAAAATAAGGGTATGTTTAGTATTTTAATTAATTTTTCATTTTAAATAGAATATATTTAATAATTGGGGTATGTTTAGAGGAGTATGGAGTATGAATAGTCGCACCCATTGCAAGAGCAATGCATATATAGACGACTGGGATTGCCTGGAGAAGTTGTTAGGGTGATATCTAAGGATGAACGCAAAGACGAATCATGATTTCATGGTCAAAGCGTCTGTCATTTTACTCGTTGGATTTTCGACAAAGAAGATGGTGACGGTAACAGAGACGTGTTCTCCAGATACGACGGCGTATTATTCTTTCACATCTCCAATGGTAGTAGGTGATGAGAGGGAGAGTTGGGCATTGTAGCTGTGGCCATGAAAATGGAGCTTCAAGGCCGCGCTGTGAAGTTAAATTAAAATTGAAATTTCAAATGCATGGTATTGAACAACTCAACGCCAACCTTGCGCAAATAATTTTTTTTCTTATTTTCGTCTAATTCTTATGTAGTTCAAGTATAATGAGATAATCTCAGTCAAGGTCTCAAACCAATATGAAGTTTCTACTCGACTTCAATCCCAGGTATAAATACAACGGCATCCAACCACATAGTAGATGAATTAGAGAGGCAGAATTATAGCACCACAATTTTTTTGTTATAATTTTACTAGCACTTTCCAGCAAGAGAAGATTTTTTTGTTTTTCAAAAAGCTATATACATGGGTAATATTGGAGAAAATGTCGGAAGAACGGCACTGACAAATATATCAATAGGTTTGGAATAATAAGCTGAGGTAAATGAGTAGTTCCTAAACTCAAAGAAAGACAGACGTACAAACATTGCCCCGTACGCAACATAAGTGACGACTAGTATCAGTTGCGAAGATGATTTCTCGCCCATGGCACTCTAGGCTGCCCACCTCCATTTCCATTCCTTCTTGCTACATTATTATTTTGCTGCTGAGACAACACCCGCATCCTCTGCTCCTTCATGTTGGCAAAAAGGGAGTCCAATGTTTGAGACTTCTGCTTCGACGCTGCATTTGTTTGTTGAAATGGTTTCTACAAGTAAAAAAAAGTCGAACGATTAGCTACCAGCTTGATACACCAATATCTAAAAGCATGGATCTGTATATACTGTATAATACTACCCAAACCCCCATAAGACACAAAAAACATAATAATCTGTCTGCTTTCATCTACTCGAGGTTCAAAAGGAGTCTTATGACCCTAAAACATACCACCAAATGATCAGTATTTAAAAAGGAAACTACCTTCACAATGAAGCCACCTCGATTTGCAGCAACCTTTTGCCCAGACATCGCCCCATTCCTACACCAACAAAACAAACAGAAATTGGAGATTCATAGAAATGACAAGCAGAATAGTACTAACCAGCAAAGGCATCCCACTTGGTAAACTGATGATGTTCAGGGAATTCACGCACACGACAGACAAGCAGTGTGATAAGCTCACCATTCTATTTACATTAAATCTTGTAGCTCATAACCAACAACCAAAGTACATCCATACCAGACCAAAGCAAATAATGTGATCTTTTAATATAATTACAAAGTGTACATGTTCAGGTCAACACTAGAGAAACAGGCTCCTTTCTGACGAACAAAAGAGTCCACTCCATCCATAAGTAGACTATGCATGGCCCACTGAAACTACTTTTTAATCTGGGCAAGTAAACAGATCCACCCTCCACCAAAATCTTTAAACAGACTTCTGAGAAAACATTATACTTGTCATACGATCCACTATGACGAATTACTCTAAAGACTGCATGATCGCTTCAAGCTAGTGAAAAGTGGCTAAACAAGATGTGAGTCCAGCCTCCCATAAGACTCTGAAAGGCCACGCATAAGTTCAAAAGTTGGAAGTGCTTACTAAAACACACATTTGAACCAGAACAACATCATACATAGATGTTACACCAGAGACCACAATTCTGCTCTTGAACCAACAGAAAACATAATCAGACTACAGGGTTCAAGAAAACTAGTTGGTTGGGATGTTGAAAATGGACAACTTTCTGTGGCATCCAGGAAAATACTGTTGACAACTTGAGATGGCACTATATTCTCTGTCCTTGTTCCACATGCAAGTCAATGCATAGGCTGCAGTGGAAGGAATGACAAAAAACTACGAATTTCCAGATACACCATCAAACAAGTTGATTTTCCATACATGGTTCAACTGACAAAGATCTTCCATTTTTTGAGAATTCACAACCTCAAAAGGCACAAACTTAATAGCAGCAGACGCATACTTGAAATTTGTTTTACTTGATTCAAATAGATGCACCCTGACTAACTTTGTTCATAATTATATGTCCATGCATGAATTTGTAGTCCCAGTACAACAAGGCAGTCCTCTTTGGCTTCAAAATCCAACTAAATGGTAAACCAGCACTTTCTACATGTATGAATTGAAAACCAACTACCAATAGGTGGGACTCTATTGCTTTAAGGGCATCCTTTATGTCAACATGAAAACCCAGAAGCAACCCAAAAACACCCCAAACAAGATGCAGGTGAAATAATTGAATGGTTTTCAAAATAGACAAGCAGATGTAGAAGCCAGAGCGAACAGCAAACACCAAAAAGGCACAAATTACCTGCAGCAAACAAAAGCTATCACTGTCAAAACAAGCTAATAACATCGAACATTTTCTGCACCTTCAATAATGTCAATATATGGTTTTAGAACAATAAGAACTCCAATCATAACTGATGGAAGTACCTTGGCTTATTTACAATAAAACCCCTGCTTTGATTGAAAGCCCTGCTTTGGTTAAAAGCTCTGTTGCGGATTGGAGCAACAGCAGCCTTTCTAGCTGCCTCAGACGCCATAGGTAACTGATTTCCATTGAAATTTGACCTCCTTTGAGCAAGAGCTCCCTGTCAAAAGAGAAACATACAAGGTGAAAAAATGCTACCTCAATAACCACCCCTCCCAGCCAACTCCTGAATAAACAAAACAAAAGTAACTAAAGGACAAAGATAGTAGGCATCAATATGTACTGTAATTTGGCACTTACTTGTCTAAGAGATGACCGAGTATCCATAAATCTTTTAACTTTTAGAGATTTATCTTGAGCAGCATTTGCAACAAATTTCTGACCCCGGTTCTGCAAGGATCAAGTTCAAACAATATATATAAGATACTGCAGAAAGGATATCAAGAACCAAAATCAACATGAAGATTTATCTTACAGAAATTCGTTGATTCTTAGGCTTCATGGAGTTAGTCTTTGACATTTTAATGATGTCATCTGCAAAAGAAGTGGAAGTAAAATTAAAAAGAAGCTTCTTGACATAAATAGAACCAGTGTACAAGAATTCTCATCTGCGCACCTAATGTCATGTCCATTTTCTTCTCGGTGAGAGCAATCGCTTCAGTAGTCAGGGGTTTGGCTGCCATCTGAAAGACAAGATATCAATGTAAATTAATCATATCATATAGAAAAATATGCAGAATAAATCCTTTAGATACATTCTGATACCAGATAATATATGCCATGGTAAACAAACAAGGATAAGCTACAACTCAAAAGAAGGAGCCAAAGAGTATTCTTACTCGGAATGAACATCACATGTGCCCTTCCTTAACAGGACTATTTTCACTTCAACTTGCATAAATATTTTGATATCATTGATTTTCCCAACATATTTCACTAGTACAAATTCCACAAGGACAACAATGAAAAGTTCTTAAATAAAACACAAACACCCAAATAACCAAATTCACAACTCTGCCTCGGGACACAGAAGAGACCTGTGAACAACATCAAACTGGCGTTCTCTGAGCAACAAATCCAATAAATGAGACAACATACTACTAGTCTAATATTATTGCTTTGATCCCACTCATATTTCTATTGGAATATAAATTAAGCACTACATAGAGAATAAAAAGTCCAAAATTTATGACTTCACTCCCAACCCCCACCAACACTCAAAATTTTCCTTTTTAGAACAAAAATACACATTCCTAAGAAAATTTGTCCGCATAAATATAGGAAGAAAAGAAACTGCAATCACAAAAATAGAGTGAAGATGACATATTGCACATTCTACAAGTGAGGAAAGTAAGCGACTAAAACCTACCTTACCCAACCAATACCCCACACACACTATATAGCAGTAGATGAGCCATTACTGATAAAGCACCCAGGCACGAATTCATACAGAGACACAGTAAATCCCCACACTTATACAGAAAGAAAGAAAAAATTACCCGTTAATTAAGCAGCTATGGAAGTCCAAAAGGAAAAGCTAGGTTTAGGGTTTGAAGAGGAATTGCAAAAGCTGAAAATCGAGCAGCAAAGCCGATGATGGGGTAGCAGGAAAACAATGAGAACTGAATTTATATAGGAAGAAGTCGCACTAATAACGAGTGCGATTTTAATAGGTTTTTGATAAGTGGTCTACTTCCGAGGCTTGCTTACCAAGAAATTGCCTTACCAGTCTAGGTTAATTTTAAATTTCGAGGGCAAAGTATTATTCGAAATAAAATATTGTATATGATTATGAACCAATATCACGCGTGAAATAACATTATATTTTATATAAATTAACATTGGAGATTTCATGCATACCATACTAAATAAATTAACATTATATTATATATAAATTAACACTACATATTCAATTACATAAAATAATATATATTGTGCGCAAAAATTATTTCTATGAGTATTATTTATATAATATCCCCTTAGCTTCGAGATATTATTTTTCAGGAATTTGTGCCCATCAAAATTTGTTCATCGTACCTAACTCACAATTAGGGCCTATATTAGAGTGCAAATCTAAATAAGACTAAGTCTTTTTTCAGCATTACAATTGAGGTCATTTTCTCTAATAAATATCCATCATTTTTCATGAAATAACCGAATTGCCCTTACATATATTTTTATCACAATAACCTATCTCTCCCTCTCAGACTCACTCTCTCCAAATTCTCTCTCTAAATTTTCCTTGTAATTCTCTCTCCACTCTTACCTCCTATCTGCCTCCACCGACCTCGACTTCTTCCACCACATCCACTCCAACTCAGACCCACCGTTGCCATTTTGGGGCATCGGATCAATCCGTCGGTGAGGGGCAATGGGGCACGCGGTGGTGGTGATGGCTGTTATTGATTCCGACAGTTGTGGTCTTAATCGATGTGATGGCGTGGATGATTTGAGTTGTAAGTTTCCAGACGTCGGGTTTTTCAATTCACAACGATGAACAGGACATGGAGCAGGCGACATGCTGTGATTTTTGGTTATGGTGGCAATGTGCGATTAGGCGAGTGGTGTGTGCTTCCGGTGATACTCAATGAAGCCAGTGGTGGTAAGGAATTGTCGGTGGATGCTTCCATTAATTTCGATGTTGGTAGCTTTGAATAGGAATAGTGTTGTCTGATTTCTATGTGATTTTTCTACGCATTTCTAATTTTCTGGAGTGATTTTTGTCAAAATTGTCAAATTCATTTTGGGGGAGTCGATGAAGACTCGCAGGCCACTACTGCCTCTCTCACCTGCACATCCCCTTAGGAGTTTATTTTGTTTTATTGCAGATTTGGAGGCCCATTTTTGGATGAAGTGGGAATTTTTCTTGACCGAAAAATTATGTAAATGTGTGTTGCCAGAAAAAAGATGCAATAGTACAATAATCAATATTATAGTACAATATGAATCATTGTTGTACAGAAGCAATAATACAATAATTTGTTCAATAGTACATATGCATAACCAATAGTACACGTCACCGGAATTATTATCGACAAATATCATTGTTAAACCAAGGTAATAATAAGATGTGATGGGCACAGTACACGATGTGACTTGAATAGTGACGTTTGCCTAAATTGAGTATGCAACACGCAAGTGTACATGGTCGTTATTGTGTTTGGTGAGGGCCGAGTTAAAATATCAAACCAAGGAAAATAATGGTTGAAAAGCAAGATTTAGATGTTTAGCTAGGTGATTATCTAAAATATGTAAAGACAAAGGCTTGGGTGTTAACTACTATTTGCAAGAATTCTAAAAACTAAACTATCACCTTTTCAAGTGAGCAAGTGTTGGTAGTGTGCATTGATGTACTTCAATTATGTGTTCATTTAACAACTTGCAATCCTAGCATGCATGAGTATCACTCAAGGTACTAATCAAGCCATAAGACTCTATCAAATGCTCAAGTCCTCACTTAAACACTAATTGAGTAGTTCTAGGCTCCTAGCAATTCTCATTGACATAGAAACCATAACACAGACACTTGGTGTACACAATTATCAATTAAGAACATCACTGAATTAACTCAATTCTCATATGTTGCTAACTCAACTAAGCTCAAAATATCCAAATGCTTACACCAAAAGTTCAATCAAACATCGATATAGAGAGATTCATACATCAAGTTAACTCATACATGCATTGGAATCACAAGCTATTAAACTATACAATAATCTCCATAACCCCAATGCAAAAGGGGATTAGCCCATGGCTAATTGAAAAGAACAATCAACAATTAAGCTAATATTAGTCATAACTAGGACAAAAATAGTAAAGTTACAAGAAAGCTTACCAATGTTGGATGAATTTGAATTACATGCAAAATACCTTCAAGTACCAAAATCTAATCTGGAGCTCGAAATATAAAATCCTACCATACAATTGTAGACAATCTAACGAGGAACCTAATGCAATAAACGGATCAGAAATCTAACAATTTGATCAAAAGTAATTGAAGAATTAAGATGAAGAATTAAATCATAACCTACAAAGTAACTTCCCTCTAACCTCTCTCTAATCTAAGAATTTGTAAAATGAATAAAAGCTCCTTCTAAATCTGAATCAAGTGGTATTTATAGTGCCAAAAACATTTTGACTTGATATGCCTTCATTAAATGCACGGAAAGACGAAACTGCCCTCGAAATTAGCACTCTGAACCACCGCTCGAGCTAGGTGCAAGTGACGCTTGATCCCCCTCACCATCGGTAGAGCTGAATCCGCTCGACCTAGGCTCAGGTGGCGCTCGGTCTGAGTGCAACGGGCGCTCGACCTGAGTTCAATTTTTGATGTCCGAATTAGACTTTTTCCATTTTGATCCGTTGGCTCGTTCAAGCTTCCTAGGGTATTCCTCTTGATCATTTAGGCCTCCCTAGATGCTCGGATCACATCATTTCACATTTCTCATCATAATCTCCTCGATTTTGCCCGTTTTCACCTATAAAATCAACTTTCTTCTACAAAAGGGTAAATAACAAAATATATAGCATATTGGGTCAATAATCATACAAATCACTTAATAACATGCTAGAATACACCGAATATGATGCAATTATTAATTTATTACCCTAATCAAGTGACACACGTTGTAGCGCCCCAAATCTAAATAACTATAAATAATTAGAATTCGAGGTGCTACTGTTGCTACAGGAATTGAACATTTTTTTTTTAAATTTTTTTAAAAAAAACTACACACATATATATATTTATGTGTGTGAAAACACGTGTATAAAAAAGAATTTATGCAGCAGAATAAATAGATGTTGAAATTTTATTAAACATGTCTAATAGATATATCTAGGGTTAAATTTTCATAACAATACATGGTAAGTCTTTAGTTTACAAAATTATAATCATCGAACGACTTAAAGTTTGTCGATCGGCATAAGAATATATTGTCTAAACAGGAATCGCAATATCATTTATTTAATTATAAAGTAGTATCATAATTTTAGTCGGACTGAGAAATTATTTGTGTCATCATTACTGTCCTTGCTCCCCGTATGCGAAATCTACAAAGGGTGTTAGAAAAAGGGGTGTAAGAATTTAATCTCACTTGTGGATGACTTGCAAACCGTCATGGGATTGGTACGTCCGAAGTATTATAATAATAACGTACTCATTCTTTATGTGATATTAATCCAATTATGGATTCTTCATGAATTCAAGTCACGTGTATAACATAGATAATAATTGTATACAATAATTAACCAGATACAATCAATTCACATAATATTACTGAACTTATTTCACATTGGGCTATTGCCAAAAGATCATTTTTCATATATTGGCTAATCTGCCAAAAATATTTCCAGATAATATAAATCTCCCCAAAATTTACATCTAGTGGTCTTTCTGCCACAATGATAGCATACATGATCACTGGTGGCCAGTACCACAACAGTGTGGTCCTGAAACCTAATTTATTGTGGCCGCGTACGATCCACTTATTAATCAGGACCAGTGGTAGCCTTTCGCTACAAATTAAAATGTGATCATGTAACCTGCTTTTATTTTCTCGTAAAACTGTCATTTCACATTGTGGGGAAGATTTACTAAATTTGTAAATCATGCGCACAGAATATTATTATTATCATGCATTCGTGTAAGTATCAAATATGAGCAATACACATAATGCAAATATACACATCACATATTATATATATATATTCTATTTTAATTCTCAAGTATAATATTTATTTATTTATTTATTATTTTGCTTATTTAGTCGAGTCCAGAATATACCGGCATGACGAATTAAATGCATAACGAATCACCCACCTTTTAACTTTTAAAGATAAAGTTACAAACTTTCTTGAAATAGGATTTGAAACTTAGGAGCATATAGACACGTCCGAGCTCTGACTTGGGCCGCACTTCACCTAGCACGATTTTCTTACATCTTTAGTGATCATATTTATTTCACATAATTGTTCTTTCATTTGGTTAATCCATTTAGGATTTTCGATTCTTCTTTTAGTTCAAAGACTTTTTATAAAAGCTTTACTTCTTTCTTATAAAATGCAACATATAATCGATCATAAATATTCTTAAGTTTAACAAGAACATCAAGCTTTTAAAAAAATATCAAACTGTTGGGGTGTGAGATAAAATC
The DNA here is from genome assembly GCA_026898435.1 of Prunella vulgaris. Classification (NCBI taxonomy): domain Eukaryota; kingdom Viridiplantae; phylum Streptophyta; class Magnoliopsida; order Lamiales; family Lamiaceae; genus Prunella; species Prunella vulgaris. Next base: position 1,076,568 of record JAPKLY010000121.1, read on the forward strand.
TCAGTGGATGATTTGCAAACCGTCATGGGATTGGTACGTCCGAAGTATTATAATAATAATGTACTCATTCTTTATGTGATATTAATCTAATTATGGATTCTTCATGAATTCAAGTCACGTGTATAACATAGATAATAATTGTATACAATAATTAACCAGATACAATCAATTCACATAATATTACTGAACTTATTTCACATTGGGCTATTGCCAAAAGATCATTTTTCATATATTGGCCTAATCTGCCAAAAATATTTCCAGATAATATAAATCTCCCCAAAATTTACATCTAGTGGTCTTTCTGCCACAATGATAGCATACATGATCACTGGTGGCCAGTACTACAACAGTGTGGTCCTGAAACCTAATTTATTGTGGCCGCGTACGATCCACTTATTAATCAGGACCACTGGTAGCCTTTCGCTACAAATTAAAATGTGATCATGTAACCTGCTTTTATTTTCTCGTAAAATTGTCATTTCACATTGTGGGGGAAGATTTACTAAATTTGTAAATCATGCGCACAGAATATTATTATTATCATGCATTCGTGTAAGTATCAAATATGAGCAATTCACATAATGCAAATATACACATCACATATTATATATATTCTATTTTAATTCTCAAGTATAATATTTATCTATTTATTTATTATTTTGCTTATTTAGTCGAGTCCAGAATATACCAGCATGACGAATTAAATGCATAACGAATCACCCACCTGTTAACTTTTTAGATAAAGTTACAAACTTTCTTGAGAGTATTTCGATATTAGGAGTAGCAGGTATGTCCGAGCACTGACTTGGTCCGCACTCTACCTAGCACAGTTTTCTTTCATCTTTAGTGATCATTTATAAGTTGTCTAAGAAAACTCGATTAATATATAAAGTCTCGCGAAATTGTCCTTTCGTTTGGTTTGTTCGTTTGAGATTTTTAATTCGTCAGTTAGTTCAAAGTTCTTTAGCTTTTCTTACCCTTTTTATGGTTTTATTATAAATATCTAAACTACAAAATAAAATATTTACATTCCCAAAGTGTCTAAGTATTAAGGATAAGTTATGAGAAAAAAGTGATCTTTTTCTAAGGACATAAAATTAAGTATAGTTTTAATAAGTTTGCCATAGTAAGTAAAGAAATGTCGCAACTTATTTTACAATTTTTCAGACTTTTAAAAATTCATAATTTTTGTTTTAATAACACATAAGCGTATACACTACATAAACATGATTTGTTACAATACTAAAAGAATATGAAAAAAAGTTACATTTTCATTTTTTGTTTTTTTTTTGAAAATGGGACAATGTTTCCTTGCATTTTATTCCATCTTCAAACATTTATTTCTCCTAAGATATGGATCCTATGAGTGTCAAATTTCGCAGACTTATACTACTCCAGCTCAAGGTTATCAGCATATTTTTATTTTATTTTATTAACAGACGAGGTAGAAGATATACATGTTCAAAGTAGCTAGTTTGGATCTTATGAGATTTTACCCCTAAATTCTTTCCACATGTTTTCAGCTACACCATTGCTTCTTAGTCTAAACAAAATTGAATTAAAAATACTTATAAAGTTCTAAAAATTATAAAATTGAACATGGTGACTCTTTAACAAGTGTAGATCATGATAAAAGTTTTACTTCATAGAAAAAGATTCATTCAACATGATAACTCAAGCAAAACGTTGACAAAGGTACAATCTGGACACATGTTTTTCAAAAATCGGTATCTCCTCAGGATCAACTTTAAAAATCACAAATTTTTTTAAGAACATAGTATACTTCTATTAGAACATCTACACAAAATTTCATAAATTTCTGGTCGCTAGAAATATAGGAATCAAGCCAATTAATCTAGGCATCACCGAAATCGTTTGAAGCTGAACACATCATTTTTAGAAAATTATTTCTCTCTATTCCTAAGTCTGATGATCACGAAAATTACACAGGTTGTAGTTCATCATTAATATATCACTCAGTAAAAATATCAAGATGTAATCATGTCTGTAAAAGAAAGAAACGAAAGCTGAAAGTAGCTGCTCCTAAGTTCACTCTTATTTAGGACACCTCAATTTAGAAAATTCACATCTCCTTTGTTTTAAGTCGGATCATCTCAATTTTTGGATATGTTTTAGAAATCTCACTGGAGGATGAACACACAAAATTTAATAATTTTCTGAGTTGTTTAAAACATATAAATTGGGTCCTCATATACGGATGTCACAATTTGGTCCAAATTTACATTAGTCAACTTTAGGATTTTGTTTCTCCTTGATATCAACTCCGATGGTCCTGAAATTCGGATATGTTATAGTCCATCATCAATTTGTCATGTAGTAAGATTTTCATAATTTTCCTACGGCTAGAACTATAAAAACGAACTAAAGAAGAACACCCATCACAGGTTCAGTCGAGAAAAACCACCATGACTTCAAAAATTCATAACTCCGTAATACTAATTCAAAACACCACCAAATTTGGACAGAACGTATTTAAGTCATACAAGAAGTGACAGAAAAATTTTCATAATTTTCCGAGCATCATAACATGAGGAACGATCTAAAATTCGATGTATATAAGTACATAGCAAGGAAACGTGAGGTTATCAATAGGAAACGTGAGGATTGGAAGTCAATGTTTTTGTGTGGTTATCAATAGGAAACGTGAGGATTTACATTGGCCAAGTAATTTTATTTTTTTATTACTCCCTCCGTCCCAGGGGTATTTGCACCCCTGGGATGACACACGGTTTAAGGAAAATGTATTTTTTAAATAAAGTAGTGGTATATGGGTAAATGTGTAGAAAGTTTTGTGAGTGTGCACGCAAATCGATGTTTCTCTTTTAAGTAGGGTACAAATTTATTTGGGACAACCCAAAATGAAAAGTGTGCAAATTGGTTTGGGACGGAGGGAGTATTACTTTTTAGATATTTTTTTTTTACTTTTGTACAACATTTTATTTACCACTTGTATTTACTACACGCATTTGATATAAACTGTATTATTTAATCTTAATGGGGTCGTATTTTAAAGATACGAAAAATATTATAAATATCGGCTATTTTAAACGACCGTATTTATACGTTGAAATAAATATTTCGTAAGTATAAATTTTCTCACATTTGTTTTAAATGCTTCGTTTGACTATATTTTGTTGTTAATTAATTTTTTTTTATAAATGTTGTTATTACTATTATTATTATTATTATCATTGGATCGTGCTAGTATTATTTCCGGCAGACTCACTCCCTTGTCCTTCGCGTGATAGTAGTATACTTGTCTAGTCATACTTCCTATTTTATTAATAATTTCTAAACAATAAATTATCTATATAAAGACATATTTTTTCCACATAATTATTTACAACATGATATTAATTTAAATCACGTAGTAACACATAAGAGGCAATAATAAAATTTAAGGAAATAGAAACCAAATAAAATATAAATAAAATTCTTAGGAAGGGTAAAATGTATATTAAACGGGACGGGGTGCTACAACCCTACCCCCTTAACAGAATTTCGTCCCCGAAATTCAACTTCTAAGCATTGTCTAGATATTGTGGGTACTTGGCTAGGATTTCATCTTCTCTTTCCCACGTGGCTTCCTCCTTCCCGTGTCGGCTCCACTGGACAAGGACTAAAGGTACTTCTCGATTTCTTAACAAATGCAACTTCCTTCCCAAAATGGTCACTGGAACTTCTTCATAAGTTAGGTCGCCACTCAGTCCTAACTCTATATGATTAATAATGTGATCAGGATTAGACAGGTATTTCCTAAGGGTTGATACGTGGAAGATATTATGCACTCGTGATAATTCTGGTGGCAGGGCCAAGCGATAAGCCACATCCCCAATCTTCTTTAGAACTTCAAATGCCCCAATATATCGAGACTTTAGCTTCCCCCTTTTTCCAAAGCGAAATAGGCCTTTCATTGGTGCAACCTTAAGAAATACCTTTTCACCGACATCAAATTGTAGATCTTTTCTTCGAGTGTCGGTGTATGATTTTTGACGGTTCTGGGCAGCTTTGATCCTATCTTTGATCTGTGAGACTATCTCCACTGACCTTTTCACTAGTTTAGGTCCGAGAATTTTTCGGACTCCAACTTCGTTCCAACAAACCGGTGATCTACACCTTCTTCCGTATAGTGCTTCATATGGTGCCATTTGTATAGTAGCTTGATAACTGTTGTTATAAGCGAATTCTACCAGAGGTAGGTGGCTCTCCCAACTTCCTTCAAAGTCTAAAGCGCACGCTCTCAACATATCCTTAAGTGTCTGGATAGTCCTTTCTGATTGTCCATCAGTCTGTGGGTGATATGCGGTACTAAATTTCAAATCAGTACCCAAGGCTCATTGTAAACTTTTCCAGAACTTGGAGGGGATCTCTATTAGATACTATCGAAACTGGTATACCATGTAATCTTACTATCTCCGTTATATATAGTTGGGCAAGTTTGTCCAGCATATATGTCATTCTGACAGGGATGACATGGGCAGTCTTTGTGAGTCTATCTACGACAACCCAAATAGCATCATGATTCTTCACTGTCTTTGGAAATCCTGTGACGAAGTCCATGGTGACATTCTCCCATTTCCACTCCGGCGTTTCCAAAGGTTGTAACAGTCCTGAGGGTCGTTGATGATCTGCTCTGACTCGTTGGCAAGTTAAGCATCTTTTAACGAAGTGGGCAATTGATCTTTTCATACCCCTCCACCAAAAATTTTCTTTCAATCCCCGGTACATCTTCGTTTCTCTCGGATGAATGGTGTAAGGTGTGTTATGTGCTTCTTTCAGAATTTTGCTCCTCAACTCATCAATTTTGGGCACACAGATTCTGTTATCAAACATTAAAGCTCCATCTGAACCTATCATGAACCTCTGGATGGTTCCTTCTTCAGCACGCCTTCACATTCCTTGCAAGAATTTATCATCCTTTTGTGCTTCTACGATCTTTTCTCGCAAGGTTGGTTGCAGAGTGAGTGTGTAAATCATGGAATTTGCACAGCATTGTGTGGAATATTCCAGATTTAATTGGGAAAGTTCCCCAATTAGTGATGATTGTGAGGTTGGAACAGTGCTTAGTGTTGTATCAGTGTTCCGATATTTCCCAACACATAAAATTAGACAACCGCAAGTGCACGGTGACAATCGTAGGATGATAAATACGAGTCGATCCCACGAGGAAGGGTTAGTGTAAAAGTGGAATGAATTGGTTTCGTTCTTTCTAGAAAAATCACTTAATTAAAGGTGTTTTGGAACTTAAACTATTCTAAATTACATACTAAAAATGTCACTAGCAAGAATATAGAAATAGCAACTAAATAAATGATCAATTTAAGTTTCATGCAATCCTAATCACAAAAATAGACAAATAACAATCAATAAAAGAAAAGTAGGTTCCAAGGCATTTGCAATATCTAGAAATCCATTTATGATTAACAACTCATTCAAATGGTAATGTGTGTTCCTATAGGGATGATCACTTAAGTAGGACTAATTAATTTTTCAATCTAATTAACCCAAAGGAAACAACAACAAGCTTGTATCTCTACCTCACAAGTTATTGCAACCCAAAATAGCACCTAGGATCATTAGTTCCCTCCCAATAAATTAATCATTTCTCAAGCTCATAATAAATTGGGTCATGCACTCAAGTTCTATTAGTTGATCCAATTTCTCAATCTAAACCAACTAACAACAAATAGCACATCATCATTTGCAACTAACAACATGCTTTCAAATTAAGATTGAACACATAAAATAGGAATAGCCACACAAATACCAAATAAACAAGAAATTAAATCATAAATTTCAATCTAAATATTTACAAAGCCCTAGAACCAAAAGTGTTCTAGCCAACAATTAACATAGTGTCAACAATTACAAAATTTAAATAGTAACAAAAATAAAATAAGGGAAATAGGAAGCTTAGTCTCTTGCAAGTGATGGAGAATCAAAATCCTAGCTCAAAGCCTCTTTTCATGCTCCAAAATGATGAGAAATGATGAAAATAGGTGAAAAACACCTTTTAGTGTGTGAAAGTGTGTGTAGAAAGCTGCAGGAATTCTCTATCTCCTTCCTAAAATATGAAAAATGGGTATTTATAGTGTTTGTATTAGGGCTCAAGAATCAAGAAATAAAAATTACCACAATCCTCTCAACCTTTTGGAAATTAGAAATTGAACCCAACCTTCTTTGATCGTGAGTGTCTCCAATGATACTGATAATGTGAGTAGAAAATTGGCCGGGAGAAATGGGCCTCAAATAATTCAATGGCCCAAATAATTTCCTGAATTTTCAATGTAGTACGGTTTATGTAGAAGGTCAGCACTGACAGTGCGAATTATTGCAAACAGTGCGAATTACTTCGGCATACCCAGCACGGTTTATGTAGAAGGTCAGCACTGACAGTGCGAATTATTGCAAACCGTGCGAATTACTTCGGCATACCCGGCATGGTTTATGTAGAAGGTCAGCACTGGCAGTGCCAATTATTACAAACCGTGCGAATTACTTCGACATGGCCAGCACTGTTTCTTCACAAGGTTGGTACTGGCAGTGCGATGCTTCGCAAACCATGTTATATAAGAAAAACGTTTTACCTTCTTTTCAGCAACTTTTCAATGTTGGCAGCACTTTTCTTCACTTCGAAGAGGGTGAAATAATGAGTGAGACTTAACTTCTTCAACTCCGGCGTGGCTTGACGATGGCTTCCGGCAAATTGTGACAGCTGGGCGGCATTGTGAGCAGTGGTCCGGCGAGGAGTGGGAAACAGAGACGGGGCTTGGTGAATTCCGGCAAAGGCGAGGATAAATTCCGACGAATCGGCAGCCATAAGTGGAGTTTTCTCCGGCTGAGATGTAAGTCTTCATGGACGAAGACGAAGGCTTCTTTGTGCAGCCTCAATTCCAGCGAGTGACGCGACACTCTTCTTCTCCGGCGACTGCAACAATGGTGGCTTCTCTGTTGATTTCCGGTGCGACGGACTTCCAGGCGTGAATGTCGGCACGGCGGTGGAGCTTCGGTTGCTGCGCTTTGGTTTCCGGCGGATTCACTTCCGGCAAATGGTCTTCTCCGGTTGAGATGCTTCTTTTCCGATTGGCAGCGGCGATGGCTGATTCCGGCGAGAGAGCTCTTCTTTCTCTTCCTTCCAGCGAGATTTGCAGCGTGCTGTAGGCAGTGGGCATGGTGGCTTTCAATTCCAGCAGAAGTTGTTGTGATTGATGAAGAAGATTAGTTGAGTGGATGATGGTAGTTGAGAGTTGTAAGGAGGAAAAGAAGTCACGATTTACTCTTGGTCAAAGGGAAATGAGAACAGCTCGTTTGATTCATTCACGTGACTTATCTTTTCTCAACTCAATTTATGCTAAGATTTCAATAGAGAAATTCTTGTAAATGGGCTTTTTTTCTCCTGGGCTCACATAATTGATCACATGGATTGAACCTGGCCAAAATAATTAATTTAATTAAGCTTCAATTTCTTCCATCCAACTAAATTAATTAAATGACCTAAACAATTTAATCAACCAATTAATTCAATATTCATATAAAAATGTTACACAATTAATATTTTCTCAATTAAGCACAATTGATCAAAAATTGAGTAAATAAAGCATGAAATCACACTAAAAATAGGCAATAAAAGCACACTAGATTCACACAATTTTCACCCGAATCAATCAGTCGTTCTACTGAGTGCGTCTGCCACTATATTTGCCTTACCGGGATGATAATGAATAGTGCAATCGTAATCCTTTACCAATTCAAGCCACATTCTCTGAGGCATGTTCAATTCTTTTTGTGTAAAGAAGTATTTTAGGCTCTTATGGTCAGTATAGATCTCACTCTTACTACCGTATAGGTAATGCCTCCAGATTTTTAGCGCATGAACCACTGCGGCTAGTTCCAAGTCATGTGTCGGGTAATTCTGTTCATGATTTTTGAGTTGCCGAGATGCATAAGCAACAACCTTCTTATTTTGCATTAGAACACAACCCAGGCCCGATAGGGATGCATCTGTGTAAATGACAAATCCTTCTGACCCATCGGGAATGGTTAACACTGGTGCCGTGGTTAACCTCTTTTTCAGTTCTTGAAAACTTTCTTCACAAGTTTAATCCCAGTTAAACTTCTCACTCTTCTTGGATAATTTGGTCAGTGCTTTCGCAATACTGGAAAAATTCTGTATGAATCTCCTGTAGTAACCTGCTAGCCCAAGGAAGCTTCGAACTTCATGGACGTTAGTAGGTGTTTTCCAGTTCATGATGGCTTCAATCTTTGTTGGATCTACTTCAATCCCCTTTTCAGAGATTATATGCCCTAAGAACATAACTCGGTCGATCCAAAATTCACACTTACTGAATTTAGCGTACAATCTTTCCCGTCTCATTGTTTCCAAGACAATCTTGAGGTGTTCTTTGTTATGTTCCTCGTTCTTAGAGTATATTAGAATATCATCAATGAAGACGATGACGAATTTATCCAAGTACGTGTGGAATACTCTATTCATCAAGTCCATAAAGATTGCTGGAGCATTCGTCACTCCAAAAGGCATAACTGTAAACTCGTAATGCCCATATCGAGTTCGAAATGCTGTCTTTGGAATATCTTCACTCTTGACCTTTAGCTGATGGTAGCCTGACCTCAGATCAATTTTCGAAAATACACATGCATTCTTCAATTGATCGAACAAGTCTTCTATCCTCGGAAGAGGATATTTGTTCTTGATGGTCAATTGATTGAGCCCCCTGTAATCGATGCACATACGAAAAGATCCGTATTTTTTTTCCACAAGTAATACAGGTGCTCCCCATGGCGATGCACTGGGTCTGATGGATTTTTTCTCCAGTAGACCTTGCAGTTGTTCCTTTAGTTCTTCCAATTCTCTCGGTGCCATTCGATAGGGCGCTCTTGATACTGGTGCGGACCCAGGTATCAAGTCAATAGAAAACTCTATCTGACGATCTGGAGGTAATTCAGTCAATTCGTCGGGAAATACATCAGGGTAATCTTCCACAATCGGCGCTTTGATGCGTGGCTCATCGTTATCCTCTCCTGTTGAGATACGGACAAGGTAAGCTTGACATTCACCTTTCCGTAATATCTTTGCAGCTTGAATTGTGGATATTATTCGGGTCTCCTTCCTGGTTTGAATTTCGCAGAATGTGAAACATTGACCATCCTCCGTTGTGAGATCTATCTCACGCTCAGCACATTTTATTATCGCTTTGTTTTTCGTCAACCAGTCAATTCCTAAGATTATGTCAAAAATCTTCATTTCGAGAACATGAAGATCTGACTTTATCAAGTGGTCTCCTAACATCAAGGGTAACCCCCTAATTTGGTCTTCAATCCACATAGTGACTCCGGATGGAATATTCACATTTAGGACTCTTCATTTTTCTCCTATTAATCTTAACTTACTTCTTAATTACTTGGCTAAAATGGAATAAAAAGGAAATAAAGATTATTCCATGCTTCAAACATTTATTACTTAGTAATTATGTGAATTTAGAAAGGCTGGCATTCTGGCATTCTGAACGTTTAGTAGAAGATATCTTACGAAGTTTTACTGTGAAGGAATTTTCGAAAGACAACAATGAGGATATGATTTTTAGCAAAGCAATACCTAAGAAGAAGATTAAGTGAATTTCAAGGACGAAATTCTTTTAAGAGGGGAAGGATGTAATACCCCGAACCAAAATTTCTTATAAAATTATATGATTAAATAATTCATTTATTTTTATGAGCAATATATGTGTTCAAATTCACAATTTTCAGGTAAACGGACGAGCATTCTGAAGCGGAAGCACTCCTAGCACTTTTAAGAATAAAATTTTAAGGTTAGAAATATATTTTACTAAATACGAGACTTTTGAAGTAAAGAATATTTTTTGATCCGAAATTTATACATGTTATAAAATATGATAACAAACGTCAATAATGACAATTTTATCTTGTCTAAATAATTTTACTATATATATCAAAATATAGTCAAACGAAGCTTTTAAAGCAAATATGAAAAAATTAATACTTACGAAATATTTATTACAAGATATGTATACGAACGTTTAAAATATTCGATATTTATGATATTTTTCGTATCTTTAAAATACGACCCCTTTACGATTAAATAATATAGTTTATATCAAATGCGTGTAGTAAATACAAGTGGTAAATAAAATATTGTACAATAAGTAAAAATATTAAAAAAATTACTTGGCTAAAACTTTTCCTCACATGTTTTATTTATGGCCACATGATCAAACATCTTTTCCATACTTCTTCTCGGAAGTCTCCTCCTAACCCCTCTATAAATACACTCACTTTGAAAAAACAAAATAGCATTCCTTCATCCTCTCTCTTCGGTTCTTCCTTCCCTTCTTCATTAATATTCACAAAAAACTCATATAATCAAAAGAACCTCACTCCATCATCCTATAGTAGCCAACAATCAGTTGTTAACAAAGAATTTTAGGTCACGACAATAACTAAGAAGGAAAACTACAAAGGTAACACCTACAAATGTTCTATGTACTTATATACCTCGAATTTTAGATCGTTTCTCATGTTTCGATGCTCGGAAAATTATGAAACATTTTCTGTGACTTCTTTTATGACATAACTACTTTTTGTCCAAATTTGGTAGTGTTTTGAATTATTATTACGAAGTTATGAATTTTTGAAGTCATGGTAGGTTTTCCCGCCTGAACATGTGGTGAGTGTTCTTCTTTAATTCGTTTTTATAGTTCTAGCCGTTGGAAAATTATGAAAATTTTACTACATGACAACTTGATGATGGGCTATAACATATCCGAATTTCAGGGCCATCGGAGTTGATATCAAGGAGAAATAAAATCCTAAAGTTGACTCATGTAAAATTGGACCAAAACTGTGACACCTGTATATGAGGACCCAATTTCTAAGTTTTAAACAACTCAGATGTTAGGATATCTGTGTTAGATGTTTTGATGATATAATAAACCAATCAGCCTGTAATAGGACCAACTGAACATGTTAGTCAGCTTATGAGTAGTTAAGATTAGATAGGTTCGAGTGAGGGGGAATCTACCTTGCTGCTTAGAAGATCCGAAGCTATCATAGAGAAGAAGACCAGCTGAGACATTGAGGACTTAGCAGATTTCAGAGGACAGAAGATTTAAGCAGCTGACACTGGAGTATCGAGAGCAGATCATCAGAGGAGTTAACATCAGCTGACAACAGAAGATCAGCTGATCAACTGAGAGCACGTCGCAGACAAGACAAGGACCATGAATAAAAGCAAGGTTTGAAATTTCACAAAATTTTGGAAATTTGAGGGTACCGATATGGAAATTCACTTGAACGATTATTTTTCCAAAATTTCGGTCAAATTTCAGGAAAATATTGGAAATTTTGGGAAATTTTGGTTATTATATCGATATCGGTCCAGGGTAATTCAAAATGTGCAGATTATCGAGAAATATCATGGAAATTTCGGTAATTTATCGGTCAAAATTTCGGAAAATTTTGGGAAATAATTTTTTATTTTTTTCAATTCTCAATCCTCAGGATTTGGTACCATTATTGCTTAGACCAAGATGGTCTTTCTTCTTTTGCATTTGAGGCTCATAGGACATCATTTTGGTATTAGCTGTGTAATATAATAATTATGAACAATTGTTGTATCATTTTATATTTCTTACGTATGTTTTCTTGATATGTTTGTTGTAAGATTCTCATTTTATTGAGATTTTAAGTTCAATTAATGTATTAAGACTAGTAATAATATTGTCTAAAATTTCATGTTAAATTTCCATCATTTTAATGAAATTTCTATGAATTTTCTATTTTTTACCGATATCGATATTTCCACCGATATATCTATAAATTCAGGGTACCGATATTTCCGTCGATACTGATATTTTCATCCTTGGATAAAAGACATATTCAGACGAAGTCAAGAAGACCAGCTGAGGTGCACACCAGCAGACTTGCACATCAGCTGAGGTTCTAGTACCAGCAGACAGTACACCAGCTGAGGAGACAGTTCAGCTGAGGTCTTGTGCTCGGCCCAGATTCTTCGGAATCATTTCAAGGGTTGACTTGCGACATAAAAGGGATTCCCAGAATAGAAGATCAATCAATCAAGGGGACAAACTTGATTGATTGTAGATCGCGAAGATTGACGGGAATAAAAAAGGAGATTCAATCAATCTCAATGATTGATTGAATACGAGATTACAGGATCTCAGATTTCTAGTCCATCCCAACGGCTAGTTATTTGACCCTATAAATTAGAGTAACAGTGATGATTTCAGTATCGGATTTACACGCATATTAAGCTAGCCGAAACTCTGTCAAAATTATCACTTCCACTCAAAAACCCCATTCATACTTATCTTTTGTAAAAGCTTTGTAGAAGCTG
>JAPKLY010000122.1:0-70516 GCA_026898435.1 Prunella vulgaris
CTAATAGGCCCGCAACCGCTCGGAATCCACAATGACCATCCCCCTTTACATTATGAACATCAATTGTGTGCCCTTGAAATTTCATAGAAAGCAACGATATGAAATGGGGCGTTGAACTAGGTCGAGTACCTCGCCGAGTCTGCACACGTATATAAATGTGTTACGAATAACAAAAAACTAAAAGTATTTAATATATAAGAAAATATAACAGATTCTTACCGGTAACTTTTTTGACACTCGTGTGTTCTGAGAGCTTGGCAATGAGAATGACTGATCTAAAGTATAAACAAAGTCTGTGATGGGGGACAACAACTATCAACTTGCGATTGAACATACTCAAACAAACTCGGATCCCTTTTCGTGGATTTTCGGAGGCCTTTTTACTCTGACTTTTTTTACCTGTTTTTGGTCTACCACGTGAATCGATCTTAATGGTAGGTTCAACCATATTAGTCGTCTCTGGCTTCGCCATCTCACATATATTCCTCAAATAAATCAATCTTCGACTCTCATCATAATTTTCATACACGTTCGCCATATCAAGAACTGCATCTTCAAAACGATAGTCAGTGGCTTCCTTCACATCATCTTTTATCACCGGCTCCATATCCAACTTTCTCCGAAAAGCATCAAAGGCAGTCATCAGTATTGGTTTGTCTGCATACACATATTCTTCAATCTCGTGTGCACATGGACAACCATACACTGTTCTCAAAATATGATTACAATTACTTGCATCAAACCTGGGCATTTTCACAACTTTGACTTCATCAAACAGCTTCTCTAATGCATATATGGAGACTACACCACGCAAACCACAATAAATTGTGGATGAGAACTTATGTAGAGCCACATTCCTGCTTTTCTCGAATGATGCCTTAATAGCAGTGTGACATGCTTCATACAAAGTATCACACTTCACCCAACAAGTCTCGAAATTTCCTAATGAGTTTCTAAACAATTTCTTTAAACCAGCATGGTGACTCTCCACCCTAACAATTACAATATAGACAAAATTAAAAATCTAATAGAAAATTTAAAACTTAATAAAGTATAATAAATTGATAAATATACATGTTGGTTGTTGTATTCCCGTAGTGCATCAATTGGTTCGTCCATGCCTGCACGAACCTCTCTTTGTAAGGGTTGAACCATTGATCAGCGACATACTCCACTGGTTTCTCATCAAATTTGGAACGAAGTACATGAAGTGCTTCTTTGTACTCATTCTCTGTATGAGCATTGATAACCCCATTTACCTGCTTTATGAATGCTTCCCACTTTTTTCCACAATTGAACAATAGTTTACACTTAGCTAGCATGTTCCTATCAATGTGCCAAGTACAGAGCAGATGTTTACAATCTGGAAATCTCAAGGCAACAACATTCATTAAGGTCAACTCCCGATCACTAATGATAATAGATGGCATGAATCCTTCACCTAACATATCCTTCAATACACCCAAAGCCCAACTGTAGTTCTCTTCTTTCTCAATGACCAAATATACAGATGCAACAGAAAAGGTCATGCCGGTTGATGTGACACCAACAATCTCCAAATAAAGTAATCTATACATATTTGTCTTGCGAAAACAATCAATCAACAACACCTTCGGAAAAACACGAACCAACTTAATAGAAATTGGGTGTGAAACTAATAATTCCTTCAAACTGTTTGTCATCTCACATCTTCTATAACAATGAAAGTAATCATTTTCAACAAACATACTCATCAAGTACTGCAATTGTGATCATCCACAATATTGATAATTTTGTGCTTCCTCCTTGCATTGTAAATTGTCTGAATGGTTGAAGTATTGATTATGTTTTTCTTTTTCAAAGCTTTCAAAACCAATTTGGGAGCTGCATTACATTTAGACATGTCTATGACAAATGCCTCCTCTAAAGCAGATAAGTGACCCATAAATGAATGACCCTTAAAATAATTGTTGATCGGATGATTGTGAGTACCCCATTTGACCTACAAACCTCATTAGAATTGAATTTGCTCTGCTCCTTTCAACAAAACTGGACAATTACATTTTTTAGACCCCGTATCTTTCCACTTGCTCATTCTTCATCAACTATAAATTCATTCTTTCTTTTCTTGGGTGGTCGATATTTGCCCTCCCTCTCAAGCCAATAACACCTGAGGTTTTTTTCGGCCGGAGTCGCTATCAGAACGCTTGATCGATATAACAATATTATGATCAGTGGCAACTCTGCGAACCCACTCAATTAGTGCATCACGAGAATGAAAGTAATTATTATTCGTGAAGACACTAGTGTAGTCCATAACAATCTCATCATGCCTTTGCTCTTCAACATCACCCTCACCATCATTTGCTAATGCCTGCAAAACATGTACACATGTTCGAAATAAGTACAACAAAATTGCATGTATATTACACTTTGAATTTTTTTTTTTAAAGTAATTACATTTTTCGAAGGTATATTTCAAAAATACCCACAATTTTTGAAAATATTTTTCGAAAAGTCACACAAAAATTCGACAAAAAAATTCAAAAAAAAAATAATTTTTCGGTTAAGTATTTCCAAAAAATACACAATGTTCGACTATAATTTTCGAAAATTGTCCAAATTTTCCACGGACCAGATCCGAAAATTTTCATTCGAAAAAAAAAAGAAAAAAAATTGCGAAATGATTTAGGACTACATTTATTCAATGCTACAATATATATAACACTCAAAACACCCCCAATATGATACAAAACTAGCAAATATATCAAAAGGAAAACATAAATCCTCACATCAACAAACGATTTCATAAATAAAAAATAACCTAAAAATTTTCATTTCTAAGAACACTTACATGTGAAAATGGAGTTAATCTTCATTGATCACCATGTTGAAAACACAAGATTTATCCTAATGTGTTAGATGAAGAACATGTTTGAAATTGTTCAATGAAGGTTTTAGGGTTTTGTTCGAAAATTTGTTATGTGTAGGGAGGGGGTGAACATATCTGATTAGGAATTAATTAATTACTCATAAAGGGTACAATTGTCCTATTAGATTTAATTTACAAATAATCTTTAAATGGTGGTGAACTACTCAATTAAGGGGGTGGAATTATCCATGTCCTTACATGTAATAGAATGACCCAATTTGAAACTTGAGATTCTTTATGGGCCTTGTTGCAATAACACCATTAAAAGTTTTGTGTTTTTGAAATTTTTAAAAATTAAATCACAAACCATCCCTTATTGAAGGTTTGAAATTAATTATTTCTTTTAATTTTACTTAAGTTGCATTACCATCAGTCTTGAACCGTGATACACTCACCTAATTTAAAAAAAAAAAAATTAAACCTGATCTATACTAAGTTACAAATTAAATATCTATATATTTAAAAATAAGCGTGTATTTTAATTTGAACAAACTCATGAAAGAGAGTGAGAGAGAGTTTTATAAGGAGTTTGTATACCAAAACTATTCATACTGAAAACAACATGTAAGAAATTTAATTGAAGGATTTATTTATTTTTGACATAAAAATCATGTTTGATAAAATTAACAAGCCAAAAATAATGAAGTTTCAAAGCATTCGATCAAAATCCAAAAATATCAAACAATTTTCAAACCATATATAAAAATAAAATAAAAACCACGCCCGTGTAATTAATATAAAAATTGGGCTCAAATGTAGCCGTAGGACAGCATTTCCATGAAATCCATCTCTTTCTGAATATCAAACTGCACGTGCATTTGCGTCTCCAACGGCATCGTTTGCATCTTAAACCTCTCCTCCTCGCCTTCTTCCTTGTTAGATTTCATATTTGAGCTACAACTCATTGCAGCATTAGTATGATGATAAGGTGGCGAGAGTGAATTGCTGGAGGATGAATTATCCAAACTGCCCTTGTCGTCGTGGCTAGAAATCACGGTCTTGATGTAGCTCTGGAGGGGCGTGTTTGACTTTGCATTGGCATTCTTACGCGAAGAGAGTTGCCTTCTCTTTGTGGCGTTCCAATGGTTCTTGATGGTGTTCTCACTCCTACCAGGCAAGCTTCGTGCAATTTCTGCCCATTTGTTACCAAGTTTTTTGTGGGCTTTGATCAAAATTCGATCTTCTTCCTCCGACCATCGATCTTTCTGGAAAAAGAGCAGTCAATTTCGTATAATATAGATTGTAATCAGATAACAAAAAATTATACAAATACGTAATATAATTTTCTATTCAAAGAATTTAATTGATTAATTCATCTAATTAAAATGTTATAAGCTCTAGTAGTGCCCCTTTCAGATTCAATTAAATTCCTTTTAACACATATGTAATTGATTTCCCTTTTGACACTTATAATATATGGATAATACAAAAGAAGAAAAGCTATAAATTGAATGATCCTCGGGCATAAAATGTTGATAATTGTATAATATGTTGCATAATAAAAATTTCATAGAAAATTCTCAATAAATTGCATGCAACACACATGTTAATATGATGGATGACACTTAAAAGCATTTCCTTACATTGATATTTGTTCCTTTTTTTAGGGATTTAAAGTTGAAACCGTCGTTGACTGATAGATTTAAGCAGTTGTACATGTAATATAATAATAAAAATAATATATTTATATAATCGAAAGAAATTATTTTCGGGAAAGAAATGATTATCACAATTTTTTATAATTGAAAATAAAAAAAGCTATATGTGAAAGACATAATATGCGCACACTTTATAATAAAAATAAATAATTTGATGATAAAATTCCAAGAAACCATCTCTTTGGTTTAATATAAATTTGGAAGGAAAGAAAAAACTTCACCCAAATGTCATTCTCAATTAATGTAAAAAAATATAATAATTATATAAATGGAACATAAAATGACCTAAAAGGAAGAAATGCAAGGATATTAAAACCTTAATGTTTGGTTTTAAATGATTGTGCCATCTTTCCCTACATTGCTTCCCAATTCTCCCCGGTAGCATTTGAGCAATGGAAGACCATTTTCTTATCCCATGCTTCTCCACCAACTCCACCAGCAATCTATCATCATATACATAAACACAATTTAAATTAAATAAATTAAACATGATCATACACATATAATTATTTTGCAAATATAAAAAAAATAATCCGTGTACTTATTAATTTGTGTTCCATAGTCTAAATGAATGGAATAAAAATATTATATTGGAACATAAAAAACGGCACAGAGAAATCGAAATGCCTAAAAACAAAACAAAAACAATCAAAAGTACCCATCTTCTTCTGGAGTCCATTGCCCTTTAACAATTTCTGATTTCTTATCAACAACTCTCTTCCTTTTATTCTGACCCTTGATAACTTCATCTACATTAATATTCCGAATGGAGACATCATTGAAGCAAGGATGATCCATGTCCGGCAAGACGAAGTGATCATGACCCATCTGAAACTGATGATCCAACGGCTGAAAAGAGTTCCTGCTCTGGAGGGCGCCATGCATGTAATCCAAGCCGTTGAATTTGGGGAAAGAAGTAGTGGTGAAGGGATCGAAGGGATCGTAGAATTGAGAGGAGTAGAAGAGGGAGGTCAGGGGGCTCTCCACCATGAAATTGTCAAGGTTGGTGAGAGAGAGTCTGGAATTGGAGGAAGAGGAAGAGGAAGAAAAGGCGTCATCCATTGTAGGTATATATGGACTTTCCTCATAAAGCTTTGTGTAGAGGCCGAGATTGTCGACCCTCTGGACTGAGTGATCGAAGTCCATGCATACAGATGAGAGAGAAAGAGAGAGAGAGAGAGAGAGAGAGAGAGAGAGGGGGAGAGAAGGAAAGTGAGGGTAATATGAGCTTTGAGGAGAGAAATGGGGAGAGTGATGGATTTATTAGTGTAAAGAGGCGGGTTTGGGACCGTTGATGATGGGGGATGATCCGACGGTGGGGATGGACGAGGTGACTATTGAGATTCACAAAAGTTAGTAGTATTATATTATTGTAATCGTAATTTCGTAATAAAAAATAAATTTCAGGAATTAATTGGGGTTATTGTAATATTTCTTTGAGTTATTTAAATAATATTATTTAATTTAAGTATTTTTTAAATAACTAGGGTATATATATATATATATATATATATATATATATATATATATATATATATTAAATCAGGATTTTGATTTTAGAAATATAAACCGGTTCTAGTATAAAATTTTGTTAACCGATTCTAAAAAAATATCACTACCACACTGTACACCTACTAATACAATAATTTAAAAAGAAAAAAAAAACCGCTCATTTAAAAAGAAAAAAAAAACCACACTCTACTATTTATTATGATTCCATAGTCTCCTTTATTTCAAAATTTTATTTATAAAAAATTACTCAAAACTCAAAGTAAGTATGTTATGCAAAATACTACTCAAAAGTCACACATGTTATTATTAAAAAATATATTTTCCGAAGTAAATTTTTTAGTAATAATACGTGTGACTTTTCAGTAATAAATGATGCAACTTTTTAAAAATACACTTGAGTTACACGGTACACCTGGTGTATACAAGACTAATGTAAACTCAAATCATACATCACCTTCTAGTTATTTTTACTGAACAGTTAGAGTTGTTTAGATTAAATAGTTATAGTTGAATAGACATAACTGTTTAATATAAAATGCCATAATTTTTTAATAAAAATAATTTTAATTAAAAATATATTTAAATTGCACGATAAATTTGATGCATGCAAGACAGTATACAATATTTCTTTTGGGGGCTTTTAGGTCGTGTTTTAATGGCTGATTGCCATGTGGATGTACATTTACTCCATTTCTCTAGACGTTACAAGTTTTTGTTGTGATGATTAATTATGTCTGATTAATACATTTTCGTTGCTAGCTATTTGAAAAACAAAGTTGTAGTAATCCCAAATGCTTATGCCCACGAATCTATATTATTTATTTATTTATTAGCACCAAAATAAAATGTGAGCATTGAGTGTCTACGCTCGTCATTAATTGAGAATGTTTTACCATATCTAGCACGAGCTAATAAAATAAAGTATATAACTTTTTCATGATGAAATTTGTGTTTTATTTACTGGAAAAAATTAGTTTTCTTCTGTAAATGGTTCATGCATTCGAGCTTAAATTTGTT
The DNA here is from genome assembly GCA_026898435.1 of Prunella vulgaris. NCBI lineage: Eukaryota > Viridiplantae > Streptophyta > Magnoliopsida > Lamiales > Lamiaceae > Prunella > Prunella vulgaris. The sequence continues at coordinate 7,099 of JAPKLY010000122.1, forward strand.
TATATTGATGTAATTGTCAGAGGATAGATTGTAGAATTTAACTTCTAAATGGTGGAGGTGGCCATTTATTTTTATTATTATTTTTATTATTATTATTATTATTATTATTATTATTATTATAATTATTATTATTATTATTATTATTATTATTATTATTATAAAGGATGAACTGATGTAAAACGAAGATTTAATTAAAAAAAAAATCACACACACATATATATGTATCAAAAAGAAAAAAGTTGGACATAATATTGTTATTGATAATGTGCTCTTTTGAGAATTATTTTATATAAGTGAAATTATTTGGAAAATAAAATTTAAATTCATTTGTAGTTAATTTGATTAACTGTTTTGATGATATTATGAATTATTATTATTTTTGAATTGGGGTGTTATGCATTATGTTGATAATGAGTATTACATTAAAATTTATTTCTTTTAAACTAGATTAATATCGTAAGAAACCTTTTATAAAAATGCGTTGGCACTCTAAATTGCACTTTAATGGTGCTGATAAATTATATTTATGTTATTACATAACTATTCATGATTCAAAATAGGAGGGCTTAAATTGAGCTTTTGACTCTTGAAATGTTAACATTTATGATATATAATTATTGATTCATTTGTTATGGCTTCCTTTGACCCTTTTTGCCTTTTCTTGGTATGTTATCCAATTTTGTTGAGTATCATAGAATTAATCTGCATTTTACTGAAAATAGTCTGACAATTGTGTGACTTCAAATGCTCTATATTTTTTTATTAGAGATGAGTCTGTTACTGGTGGATGTTCACGTGAGTATTACTACCTCCATCTCTAAAAAAAATTGTGATATTTTTTGGGGCACGATTTAAAAAAATATATATAATGAGTAGAATGTGTATAATGGAGATTGTAAGGTAAAAATTTTAAAGGTGGAGATTGTAAGGTAAAGATTTCAAATGTGGAGATTTAAAGTACTATTTTCATTTTGAGAATGTGCAAACTTTTGTGGGATAAATTAAAAAGGAAAGTATGCAAACTTTTGTGAGACGGATGTAGTACTAATTAGTCGGCTTTTATATCGAATTTTAAGTTATTAAATAGTCTATATTTTTTACTGAATTTAATGTATATAATTTATCAGCATATTTTATAAAATATAATATTTTCAGATATGTATATATTTTTGAACCAGAACCCTAAATACTTTATACAGATATAAGATTATCGATGTTACTGAGATTACTTATATTATATAAATAAATTGTATAGTGAAAATAATATTTTATAAAATAATTTCTTTTTACCAGAAAATTAGTTCCATGATTGATTAAGCCACGACGATTTGGACATTCTAATTTGTGATTAATGGAAAACAAATTATTTACGTCTTTACATATAGTTCTTCTTAATTCGTGAATTGGAGAGCTTAAATTGAGCTTATTAATTTTTGTTCTTTTTAAATTATAGTAATTAAAAAGGAAAAATTCTAATGTAAAACATTAATCAAGAAAATATACGTGCCTTCCTACTGAGCAAACTGCGAACATTTGACTTGTGAAATGAAGGCATTTTAGATCTTTCAAATAAAATAATAAGTGAATCTATAAACTAATAATATTTAATTATATTACCTAACATATTTTACTATACATTATTAAAAATGTTTTAAGTATAGAAGACAATAAAATCTATGGTGTAATTCTTTCTGGGAGTATACTTCCTCTATGCACAAAAATAATGCACGGTGCTATATACATGAATTTAAAAAAAAAAATATTGTAAGTTCATCATAAGGTCCACTTAGAATAAATAATTATTTGTAAAAATGATAATAAAGTAATGTTTGCATAAAAGGGATGGAAATACTTTTAATAGATAGACGAATAAAAAAAATGTGAATAATTTAGGAACGGGGAGAGTATTAGTTTGCACATTTCAAATAAAACTAAAAAAAAAAAAATCTTATATGAAACCGTCTCATGACATAAGACCAATATAAATATATCACTTATTAATAAAAAAATTATCATTTTTAAAAAGTGATAAAATTTTAATAAAAAAAATGATAATGTGTTTAAGAAAAATAAAAAAATGATAATCATTTTTAACAAAAATATTATCATTTTTCATAAAAAAATTATCACTATTTAATAATAATATTTTTTTATTAATAACTGACCAATCTAATATGATTAGACTGTCTAGCACAAGACTTACTCAAACTAATATTTCTCTGTTTCAATTGATATTTCATATCATTCCATTTTCACTTATCGTAGTTAAAGCTACCTATTCCATTTTTAACGAGTGTGGTCCCTACGCCTCTTTTCTTACTCCCTTTATTTCACGGAAAATTGCATACTTTCATATAATTATAAAAAAAATATCAATTTACATGCACACTATAATTTTATATATTTTTATTTATATATTATTATTTTATTTAAATAATATTTTTTTAATGTGAAATTTCAAAAGCTCAAATTTTTGGAGACAGATGGAGTATTTCATTATTTGCCACTGATACTGTCCAAAATCTAATGAAACTGACCTAACGTAAAAATATGGAATATGTATCTAGACCCCACCTAAGTAATTCCTCAAATTCAAATGAGACATTAAAGACAAAAACTTATATGAAACGTTTCACGGTGTGAAACATACTATATTCATAAAATTCGCGGATCCAGGGCCGGGTCGGCCGAATTTGGGTAATTTTTACAAATTCTCGCGCAAACACAATTTTTAGATTTTTCGCTCCCAGGTATGTTACTTTTTAGGCAAATGCATGTTACTTTAAGACAAAATATGTGTTACAATTAGACCAAATGTTATTTTTTACATATATATCACTTGTTTTTGTAAAAATAACATTTTTTCATTCAATGTAAGAGAAAAATGTGTGTTATTATAAGAAAAAAATATTACATTTTCATTTAGTAACATATTTTTAACTTTTTTTAAAAGTAACACTAAATCTTTTATATAGTAACATACATATGTTAATAAAGTAACATTTTTTCATTGTAACATGTACATGTTCATTTAGTAACACAGTTTGAATAGTAACATAGATATGTTCATTTAGTAACATATACTTCTTCATTTAGCAACATAATTTTTTGTAAGGTTTTTTCAATGTGTTGTTCTTTTAATTATGCATATATATTGAATTTTGTAACATAGTTTTATCTATTTTTAAAAAGTAACACCAAGTCTTATATATAGTAACATACATATGTTAATAAAGTAACATATTTTAATAGTAACATGTATATATTCATTTAGTAACACATTTTGAATAGTAACATAGATATGTTAATTTAGTAACATAATTTTTTTTAAGGTATTTTTAATGTGTTGTTCTTTCTCTTACAGTAACACATATTTGTCCATATTGTAACACACATTTGCCCATATTGTAACACAAATTGGGGGATCAAATATATGTTACTATTAGAGCAAATGTGTGTTACAACCTTATGAAATGTTGTTCTTTATATATATATTCATTTATTTTTATATAATAAATAATTTTTCATATAACACAAAAGCAATATGTGTGTTACTATAAGAAAATATATTATTTTCTCATAAGTATTTATGAAAAAAATAATATTTTTTGTAGTAACACACATTTATTATTAGATTGTATGAAAAAATGTTATTTCTACAAAAACAAATGAATATATGTAAAGAAAATATCATTTAATCTAATTGTAACACACATTTTGCTTATTAGTAACATGCATTTGGACAAATAGTAACATACCTGGGAGTGAAAAAATCTGGAATCATAGTTGCGATTTTTTTTTTAAAAAAAGACCAAATCCGACCCGACCCGATAGGATCCGCGAATTTTTTTAAATTTACCCATTTCACGGCGTGAAACGTTTCACGTGAGTGTCCTCGACATTAAAATATATTCGGTGCATTTTAGTATTTTTCAATGTTCAAGTAATTTTGGCGCATTTAAGGATTTATTTGAAATTGAATATTTATTTATAAAAAAAAACTCACCTTTTAAAAAACTTACTTGGAAAGGAAGCAACACAACTTTTTCAAAAAAATTATTTTACTGATTCAGCAGTTATACGGTGTCTACTACCAAACCTCAAGTAATATACCTAGCTTTAAAAAAAAATATGCAAAAACTTATGTCCACTCAAGTGCATAGGATACATTTTAATTTTGAATTTATATTAATTTTATAAAAATATATTGTATAAGTCACACTATGTGTTTTTGACAATTGAGATATTAGTGAGTTATTCGTGGAGTATTAATGAATTATTTTTGGAGTATAAGTAAATTGAGGTTTTAGTAAATTAGTTTTTTTAGCATTATTTAGCTTGTTCTTGGGGTATTAGCTAGACTTGTTCTTGATGAGTTGTTCTTGAGGTATTACCCAGTTATTCTTCGGGTATTATAAATTGTTCTTTGGTTATTACTCATTTATTATTAATAAATTTATTAATTATTCATTTATAAATTAGTGTATTATAAATTATTTTTCAGATATTATAAATAGTTCATTGGACACTAATTTATTAATTTATATATTAAGCCATAGCCACAGTAGAACACGAAAACTACCACATCCACCACCCACTGCCGGTGACCTTCCACGGCGACCGCCTCGCCAAGCACCCAACACCTTCCACCACTCTGCTAATCCTGTAAATTGTGTTTGCGGCGTTTGTTTCTTCTTGTTGTTGCAGAGCCTCTTTTCTTTTTTTCTTCTTCTTCTTCTTGTGAAAACCACCCACAAAATCTCTACCCACACACCCCCAACGAATTAATCAAATCGCTCAATTAAACCATTGCCATAAATTTAACTTGGAATCGCTCTCAAAAACTTATTGTCGATAATAGAATTGTGGAAGAAGGAAAAAAACTTACTTGAGATCTTTTTCGTTGAATGATATAGAGAGAGACTTGTTCCTCAGGGCCCTCGTTTTGATGTGGCGAGCTCTTACGCCGAGCGGACCCAAAACTTATATATGCATTTAACCGGGGATGACGCTTGGCCTTAGCCCAGACTGGTGCGTTGATGGGGGAGAGAATTGGAGTCAAAGTCTGATTCGGTCAAAATTGATTTTGAATTTTGGGTGTACCGTTTGCACCTAAGAATCACTCTAAAAAATGGGTGCTTGTTTCAAAATTTTAAATGATTGTAGGAATGAATTTTTTTCTCTTTACCCTTACATATGTTGAATATGTATATATACATCATTAGTGTTGTGCTCCAATTTTTTTTTAAATTAATAAAAAAGAAAGTTGTTGGTTGTGGCATGCATGGGAGATTGATTGAGGAGGATGATTATAAGATGAGAGGAGGGTAATCAAATGAGGGTAATGATTACATTATTTAGGAGAAAAATAATATTGTATACATCTTTTATCCTCACTAACTACTATAATTATCACACGTTTATCCTCATTATCATCACCGTTGAAGAATTTTCATATCAAGCGCCCCTAATATATTCGTACACGATGGGATACAATTGAAATAATTGAGTAGGTCTCCCGTGCAATATTACACGGTGCAATATATGCCAAAAAAGGAAAATTTAAAAAACTCGCGGGTCAATAGGGTCAAAATAACAAAATTCGTGGATCTTGAACGGGTCGGATTTGAACAATTTTCAAATTTCAGGATTTTTCCAGTTGGTGATACTGTATGAGTAAGTTTATGCTACTATAAGGTCAAATGTGTACTACTATAAGCACAAATGTTGTTTTTTTTTTACATATATTCATTTGTTTTTTGTAGAAAACAAACTTGTTAATACAATGTAAGATCAATATGTGTATTGTTATAAGAAAAAATATTCCTTTTCATAAATATTTATTGATTTTTATATAAATTATTATTTTTTAAGATGTAGTAGCACACATTTTGTCTTACAGTAGCACACATATGTTCATGTGGTATACATTCTGCGATTTCGATAAAATTAATTTTTTAAGATGTAGTAGCACACATTTTGTCTTACAGTAGCACACATATGTTCATGTGGTAAACATTCTAGGATTTCGATAAAATTAATTTTTTAAGATGTAGTAGCACACATTTTGTCTTACAGTAGCACACATTTTGTCTTATAAGTAGCACACATATGTTCATGTGGTATACATCTTGGGAGTGACGAGATAATAACACATGTAAGGTATTATTACATTAACAACATATTATCAACATAAAATTAATAATAAAATGAAAAATAAATTAAGAAACACATATGTGTTCTTGTAAAAATAGTAAAATACATATTATTCTTATAGTTACTTTAAAAGTACGAAAAATTAATTTTTTAAGATGTAGAATTTTGTCTTACAGTAGCACAAAATATGTTCATGTGGTATATATTCTGGAAGTAGCGAGAATTTTCCTTAAAAATTTTATTGAATCCGCGAATTTTTATTTGGGGATATTGCACGGATCGGGTATGGTGCAATATTGCATACGAGATTTTGTGGAAATAATTTGCATACTACTTATTCAAGTCGATTTTACTAGATTTGAACATTGTTATATTAAATATTATATACAAAAAAATTGTCTTTAGAATATTTAAATCAAAATATCAAAACAAACCATTATTATAAATATAAATTCTTTTATGCACTCTAGTGGTTCACATATATAGAGCCGTCAAAACGGGTTGGACCCGTTGGGCCAGCCCGCCCCGCCATAATAAAATGAGGGTTAGGCCGAACATTTCTAAGCCCGTATAGAGCAAAGCCTATACGGGCTGGCCCGTTTAGGTTGTGGGTTTGGCGGGTCGGCCCGCTGGTTGGGGCGGGCTAGCCCGCCAGTGCGTATATATTATATATGTGTATATATACACATTAATATATATATATATATTATATGATATTTTAATTAATTTTAAATTTAAAAATTTTATTATACATTTTCTTAATTCCTTCCAAACAAAATAACAAATTATTGTGCTCCTCTCACAAAAAAAATAAAACTAGTAGCTAAGTTTCAAATCGATGTTGCCATAGTTAAACAGCGGTGTCCCTTCACATAGTCCTTCGGCTCTCTTTCGTAGTTAATTGTCGCTGCCAAAATAATTTTTATGATGTAATGAATGATAAATTTTGAGAGACTTTATGGTTTGTGCTAAGTTTATGTCTTAACATTATTGATTTATTTTGTGAACTTTATTTTATGAGATTTGTAATATATTTGACAAACTTTATTTTATGAGATTTGTGATTCTCGTGGCGATGTTTTAGTTATACATTTATTATGTTACTATTTTATTTAATAAATTTAGTTCACATATTAGTTCACAATATTTTTTTTTTAAAAAAGGAAAAAAATATGGATGACCCGCTAAAACCCGCAGCCCGCCATTAAATGGGTTGGGTTGGAGTTTTTGCTGCCCGCCATATTTTTAGCCCGCCTCGCCCCGCCCCGTCGGCCCGTTTTGACAGCTCTACACATATACTTGGATTTAAGCTCAATTTCACATTCAATTTTATTTCTTTCAAAACACACAGTAGTACACTGAATCTTTTTTTTTTTTTTGCAATTGAGATATTACTAGTTATTTCTTGGAGTAACATTGATAATTCTTAGACTATCATTGATCACTCCTCGGAGTATTACTAATTACTGTTTGAAGATTTTTTTTTTCAAAATTCAAGTGTGTACCATGTGAAAAATAACATGTTAAAAAATAAACTTTTTCATCACATGTCAAAAGTAATTTTACAGAATAAATTTTATATGAAATTGTTTGTCCCTTTAAGTGGTGAAGGTCTAGAGGGGGGGTGAATTGACCTTCAAAAAAAAATTCAAACTTTATAAAACAGGATACTGAAACCATCAAAGTACCTTTAAGGTTTATAATAATCTACAAGATTTTAGACCAGAAAGGTTACAACTGTAGACTACAGAGCTTACAGATGCAGAGTTTTCAAAACTTAAGAAAAATCAAAGCAACTTGTAGATATTTTTCAGAGGTTTCTTACACTTAAATATGTATTGAAAACCCTCTTTGACTACAGCGGAATAAGTGTGTGTTAATGAAAAATCATTTGAATGATGGAGTTTATAGTTGAGTGACTATGAAGTCTACAGCTGTAGATTCCTGGTTCTGTAAAAGTAACTTTTACGTAGTTTTAAAGCAATGATGTATGTAACAAAGTATGAATAAATAATATGTAATAAAATAATAAATAAATAAGTAAGGTAAGCAAGATTTATATTGGTTCAGAGTCTATAAACAACCTCCTACATCCACTGTTACACCACTTAGGTGCCAAATTCACTAAGAAATGATCACAAAGATCTTTTTACAAGTATTTCCCCCTCAGAACTAGGTCTCACCAAGATCACTAATCTAAGAACAAGAAACACTTGACCTATTAACTAAGAATACACAGGCTCACCACGAACCTAATACCTCAGTAAGAGTAATCTATACTAAGTAGATATTTCAACAATATAGGGAACTAAAACAAAAAGTGATTCTTCACTAAGAAAATTCTAACCAACTAGTCTATGAATCACGAAGAAAAATCTCTCAAGTAAAGCTCTCAAAATTTTGCTACCTGTAGATTTGCTCAGGGTGAATGCTTGTAATGCTCGAGTTATTGTTATTCTACTCTGAAATCATCTTCTATTTATAGGCTTATCCGTTGTGAATTCACATTTTTTAATTCTGGATAAGGCTCCTCTTGCTCTCTATAATTTTTCACGTGTGTGAAGTGGTCCCTCTCTTCCACTCACAATAGTAATTGTTGTACTAATTGTCTTTATCTTCAAATCTGATCTTGGCCTTCAATAAACATCCAGACTAAAAAGATAATCCCTCCTTAAGTACTCTTTAGTGAGTGCATGTTAATGCTTCACTAATCTGAGTTATTAAGAGTTTTCTAGCATTTTGATTTGTTGATATTTGTACTTAAGCTTCCAATGGTCTTCAATAATTGTTGGTTCTCTTTCCACCTGTAGCTTTGCTCCTATAACTTGACTTCTAAAGTATAGGATTAATCTTACAACTGTAAGGTCTTGTCAGCTATAGGTTCATCAACTCTACAGCTGTAGACTTCCCTTTTAAACTGTAATTTCCTCAATTCTTCAATTTTGACCTGAAATGTTAGTTTATAAACATGCATTCCTACATTTTGCTATCATCCAAATCTAATCAAAATAAGGATTTAACAATTTCCCTCTATTTTGATGATGGCAAAAGTATATGTAACATGACTATGCAGTAGCAATAAGACATTGAATAAATATCATGCAAAATATGAACAAATATATATACCAATCAAAAATATAAATAAAAAGTTGCATTAAATAAGAGAGATTGATACAGCTTACAGTGCATAGATATACTAAAAACTGTACAGTTTTAGTGTCTATACTATTTTCTAGATCTTCATCTCCTTCTATGCTTTGGATGAGCTTCCTCCTCTTCATCTTCACTATCTTCAGAGTCTTGTCTTTGTGGAATGATCCCTTTAGAAATAGTCATTTGAGATCTATCAAAATCCTCAATGTATTGGAGTATAATTTTCCTTTCATACTCATTAAACATTTCTTCTTCCTTCTGATTCTTGAATTGCCTCTTGGGAGGTGCTCTCTACCTCTTGGCCTTCCCTCCCTCTGCAAGGTATGCATTGTCCCCTCTTGGGAGGTCCTCTCTTCCCTCTTGGCTCTCCATTGTTCTTCAGATCCTTGAACATCTAGAACTTATCCTTTGTAATCTTGATGCTCTTCAGAGTGGTATGCTTGTCCCTTATGGCTTCAAATTCTTCCCACAGTAGTTGGAAGTGAGTCTTTACTTCACTCTAAATCCTTTTCACCTCTGCATCTTCCTCAGGAGGTAGTTGGCTAACTGGTTTGATATTCACAGGCTTAGACATTACACCTTCCCTTACAAAACCACCATTATGGTATTTTGGTTGGTTCTTATTCCTCTGCTACAAGTTGTACTTCTGTAGTTCCTTCACCTTTTTCTCCCAATGGCCTCCAGTAGCTTGACCTTGGTATGCTTTCACAGAGGGTTACTTTATCACAGGTTTTGAGCTGGGAAGTCTAATGATCTTGCCTTGACTGTTCTTCCCACTCTCCACTTGCTCAGCAATCCTTGAGGAAAAGTCCTTAGACTTTAACAGCAACAAATTCTTCTTGTAATAATATTTGTTATTCCTCAATAGATTTAAGGATTTTTTCGTCTTTCTTCTCCCCTTCATCAAAAATAAAATCCACCAAGCTTTCCCCCTTTTTACCATCATTAAAATGAGACAAAACTGAGTTAAGCTTAGACATAATATCCTCCTTCATAGACCTTGATTCTGAGATCAAATTGTTGACATATATCCTTAGACCAGATACAACCTTTTTCAAATCTGTATTTTCTTCCTTCATCTCATCAACTGAGTTCTTTAAGAGAAAAACCTCAACTCCTCTAGATGTGAGTTCTCCTTTCAAAGCCACATACTGCTCTATAAGCCCATCAACTCTCTTTTTGTAATTCTCATGTATAACCTCCTTCTCATTTACATTCCTTTCATGAAGTTTTTGAACAACATCTTCCATTCTTTTCTTCACTCTTGTAGAAATGATGGTATCAGGAACCTTATGAACCTCCTTCAGGATCCCTCTCTCAATTGCCCTGAAAGAATTCTCCATACTTACTATTTTATCAACCACTTCCTTAGGGTCGTACTTGTTCCTTCATCACTATCCTCTTCAGTCTCTACCTCCTGAATAATTATATTTTTTTCCTTTTCCAGTCTTCATGTTTTTAGAAATAGACAGATCTTTGGCTATAGCTTTTCTCTTTACAAGTGTGATGGCCATGTTCATGGTCCCAGACAGTATGTCCATCAAATCACTAATATATTCGCCAAAATCATTGTCATCCAGTGATGATAAACTCTATAATGAAGGAGTAGACAACTCTCTCCTGAAGACCTCATCCAAAGTGTACTCTGTAAATGCAGACTAGTTGTACAGCTCAATGGCATGAGCCTTTATCTCTTTCTCTTTCTCTACTTCTCCAGCATCTCTTTGATTCTCAGGTATATTCTGATCATGAACAACATCTTGAGCTTTAGCTTCTTGAGCTTGAGCAACATGTGCACCTTCCATAGGTGTATCACCATCACCATCATCATCATTGTCATCATTATCATCATGAAATTCTTCTCTACAGGGTGATCATCATCATCTCCATTCTCTTCTACTTTATTTTCCTCTACCCTTCCTTCATCTTGAGGTGCAGTGGCCTCAGGCTGACTCTACTCTTGAGTTCTATGTGCTCGACTAGATTCTGTTGCACTAGCTCTTGTAGGTTCTATCAAAGTAACACTCTCGGTCAGAGTATTGAGACCAGCTACTACAGGTTCTTGATTGCTTCCCTCTCCAACTCTAGGGTTCTCTACTTCTTCATCACTAGAGCTGATGGTTTCATAGTTAGCTCTAGGAATTCAGCTGTAAGGTTAGCTTCATTTCCCATTGCTACCCTCAAAGCTTGAGTAGCAGTTCTTGTGATACTGAGCTTCTTTGTCAGTTCTTTAATAACAATTCATTTTCCTTTATTCTTTTCTCTCTTCATTCTCTCTGCAAGGAAATTTTGAAGGAAGTTGGGCTGTAATATTTTCTCCAAGTTGGAACATCCAGTCCATTCTTCTACCCATAAGAACAATTGTTCTTCTTCCCTCCTCAGGGTTTCAATCGTCTTCCTCAAATTCAGCTAATCTTCAAATTTTCTTTTTTGTTCCAATACCTCCTGCAGATAACCTAAGCTTTCCTCTACTGAAACAATTGGTTGTTCTTCTTCTACCGGTACAATAGGTATGCTGACTTGAGTCTCTCTCTCTTCATCCACTATTGTAGTTTTTCCTTGAACAGGCACTTCAACTTCACATTGTACAACCTCCACAATGGGCAAGTCTATAGTTGTAGACTCATCCATCTCAGCTCTATATTTCTTAGCTCTCATCTCCCTGTCAATTTGATCTTTTGAATCTTCATCCATCAATAGTCTCTTCTTTGCACTTTTCTTCTTCTTCTTCTTCTTCTTCTTCTTCTTCTTCTTCTTCTTCTTCATAGATTCTACAGTGGCAGACTCCACAGCTGCAGACTTCTTGGTGTGCTTCTGAACATCCATTTTCTTCCTCTTCTTAGACTTGGGAGCCAGAGGTGCATCCACTGCCCCTCTTTGGAAATTTCCTCTCCAAATGATTCTATGGGCAAGGATAAGTTGTCCCTCATACTCATCAAATAGTTTGAAACCAACTTCTTTTAAGATGTAGTTCAAGAATAATCCAAAGTCTTTGTTCTTCCCTGGCTTAACAACATCATTGGATATATTCCTCAACAACAGTTCACCAAAATCAATGTGTACTTCTCTATCTATAACAATCATCAAGTCTCACACTAATTTGGTTCCAACATCATGTGCACCAGTTCTACATAAAATGCATTTATCAATTTACCTCATATAGGTAGACAAACTTATACAAGTACATTTTTCTTAAACGTTAGCTTCCAGTTCTCAGGAAATGGCCTTCCAGCTGTAAACTTTTTCTAGTAGCTCTTGTCTTCATTTGCAAAGTTAAGATTGTCATAAGACTCTCCTCCAGTGTGTAGCTTTAAAGCGTTGTAAATATCTTTAGTTGTGATCTTTACTCTTCTTCCCTTAAGAGTAACTTCTAGTCTCTTCCTTTCAACATCAGCAACAACATTCTTGTAGAACTCGATAGGTAACCTATCATCATATCCAGAAGAAATATTAGATAGACAATACCTCAGTCGTAGGTTGGTACTTCCTTATCATCTTTTCCATTGCGTCATTAAAGTTCTTTCCCACTACTTCATCAAAGTCGAACAGAGCACCAAATATAACTCTAATACACATGATTCTTTCTAAGTTTTTGAAGCTTTTAGGTTTCGGTTATGGCGTGTCTTAGGTGTTTGAGTGAGCACGATGGTGTAAAGTGAAGGTGGAAATGATACAATCTCCTTTCTATACCTTTCCTTATACGTGCTCAACGCGGGAGGAGGGGGGGCTAATTTGTCTTCTATTTTAAAATGTATGAGCTTTTAAAATTGGAACGGAATTTATGATAATAAATTTGTCCAAATTATAACTCATATAGAATTTAATTTCATTTAAAATATCATATAAATTTTTAGTACAATTTATTGATTAAAATGCTGAATAATCCAAAAATATATGTAGCAATAGTACTGAAGTTTTTGGATTTTTATTTTGTACACATTTAATAAGTGAGGTTAGTAGAAAGTACTGTAACTCTCCCTAAAACTACAGTTGGATAACTCAAATTGTGATAATCTACATTTATACAGATTCTACAGTTGGTGCGAAGTCTACAGCTGTAAATTTACCAAGTCTACAACTGTAGATTTACCAAATCTACAGTTGTGTGACTTTGCAATTGCAGGTTTCTACTTTTGTGATTTTTCACTTTTCCAAGTGCAGCTGAGTGTCGTAGTGATTCTTATAGAATCTTTCTACAATTCTAACATTCCCAAATTACCTCTTAAGGTTGAAGACCTTCATTCACATAAGGATTTAGTGAAAATATATGCAAAATTCATTCAGTACGAATTTTTGCCAATTTGACATCTTTTCTCTCAACACGATCTCTTATGAAGTGATGTCTTACATTTACATATGTTGATCTAGAGTGTAACATTGGATTTTGTGTAATAGCAATATTACTTGTCTTGTCACAAAATATGGTTGTTTCTCTAGCATCAACCCATAGTCTTGTAAATGTAATTGCATCTATAAAATCTGAGCACTACAATTTCCAGCAGCAATATACTTTGCCTCAGCTGTTGACAGTGCCATAGAATTTTGTTTCTAGTTATGCCATGCAGCTAACCTTTGACCAAGGAATTGACATATTGCCACTAGTACTCTTTCTATCAATCTTGTAGCCTGAAAAATCTAAGTCTGTGTAGCATAATAGTTCAATTCCTCCTTCTTTAGTATACCAAAGTCCTAAATTCTGTGTAGACTTGACATATTTGATGATTTTCTAGACAGCATTCAAGTGTGATTCCTTAGGATTGACTTGGAATTTAGCACATACACCTACTGCAAACATAATGTCTGGTCTACTTGCTGTAAAGTATAGCAGTGATCCAATTAGTATTCTGTACTTGGTTACATCAACACTTTTGTCATTTTTATCTTTGTCTAAGTTCACTGAAGGTGCCATGGGGATTTCTATAGGTTTAGATTCCATTCCGAACTTCTTGATCAACTCTTGAGTATATTTGGCTTGATTGATGAAAATTCCATTTTCCATTTGTTTGACTTGTAATTCCAAAGAGAAGTTCAGATTTTTCATCATGTTCATCTCAAATTTATCTTGCATAAGCTTAGAGTATTTTCTGCAAAGATCTTCATTGATTGACCCAAATATGATGTTATCAACATAGATTTGAACAAGTAAAATGTCATCTCCATGTTGTAGTCTGAAAAGGGTCTTGTCAACTACTCCTTTCTTGAATCCATTCTTGATCAATTGGGCACAAAGAGTATCATAACATGCTCTTGGAGCTTGCTTCAGTCTATATAGAGCTTTCCTTAACTTGTAAACTTTATCTCCTGCTGTATATTCTTCAAATCCAGGGGGTTGTTCAACATACACTTCCTCTGAAAGTAAACCATTTAGAAATGCACTCTTCAGATCCATTTGATAGACCGTAAAGTTCATGTGTACAACATAGGCAAGAAATATTCTTATTGCTTCAAGTCTTGCAACTGTGACAAATGATTCATCAAAATTTATTCCTTCAGCTTAACAATAATCTTGAGCAACTAGTCTTTCTTTATTTCTGGTTTACTATTCCATCTTCATCAAGTTTATTCTTGAATATCCACCTAGTTTCAATCACTTTGTGATTCCTAGGTCTGGAAACAAGTTCTCATACTTGATTTCTTTAGAAACCATTTAATTCTCCTGGAATTGCAATAATCCAGTTTACATCTTGCAGTGCTTCATGAATACTTGTAGGTTCAGTAGATAAGATGAATGTAGCAAACATAGCCTCATTAACTTGTCTTCTGGTCTTCACTCTATCTGATACATTTCCTATGACTTGTTCAGGGGGATGGTTCTTTAGCCATTTTAACTCATGTTCAAGTCTTTGATCATTATTCTGGACAGCTATAGATTCCCCAACTGTAGACTCATCAAGTCCAGTTGTTTGTGAATCTTCTGTTGTTTGTATATTCTCATAGACTTGTTCTTCATCTTCATTAACATCTATTGGAGGTAAATCAACTATCACAGTTCCTCCATCCTTGTTAGTTAACTCTATAAGAGATTTAATACTAGCATAGGGTTATCGATTTGTGACTATAGAGTTGTCCTCTTGAGAGTCTTCAGCCTTTCCTGCATTGTTCATCAAATACTACATGATTTGATTCCTCAACAAGCGTTGATCTTTTGTTGAACACTCTATATGCTTTGCTTACATTAGAATAACCAAGGAAGATACCATCATCTGACTTAGAGTCAAATATTTTTAGGTGTTCTTTCCTATTATCCAGTATGTAACACTTGCATCTAAATATGCGAAGATATGATATATTTGGTGTCCTCCCTTTCCATAACTCATAGGGTGTCTTCTTATGGATCTTGACAATTAAACATCTGTTCTGAGTATAACAGGTTGTGCTTGTTGCTTCTGCCAAAAATCTCTTAGGTAGATTTGCTTCTGCTATCATTGTTCTTACTGTTTCCTTAAGAGTTATGTTCTTTCTCTCAGCAACACCATTTTGTTGTGGTGTTTTTGAAGCATGATACTCATGAGTAATCCCATGGATAGAATAGTATTCTTCAATTACTTGATTTGTAAATTCAGTTCATCTGTCAGATCTAATTTTCATAATTTTCAAGTTCTTCTCATTCTGAATCCTTCTCATTAACTCTAGTAATCTTTGTAGAGTCTCACTCTTCTTTCTTAGAAATACTGTCCAAGAAAATCTTGAGTAGTCATCTACAACTACTAAAGTGTACTTTTTACCACTAATGCTTACAAGTTCAATTGGTCCAAATAAGTCCATGTGCAATAGTTCTAATACTTTTGATGTGCTTGAATAATTCTTACTCTTGAAAGATTTCCTTGTTTGCTTTCCTTTCACAAAAGCATCACATAAATGAACCTTCCAGAACTTTGTGTTTGGGAATCTTCTTACAAGGTTGTTTTTTACAAGTTCATTCATGATTTTGAAGTTTATGTTATTCATTCTCTTGTGCCACATCCAGCTAATTTCATTGGAATTGTTTGCTAGAAAGCGGGTAGTCTCAACTGTAGATTCTCATTCTACAATCTAGACATTCCCTTTTCTAATATATGTAAGTTTTGTGGACTGTGTTTCTGCATCTTTAATCATATAGGTGTGATTGTTAAAGTCTACTATGTAGCCTTTGTCACAGAATTGACTCACACTAAGTAGATTATGCTTTAGTCCTTCAACCAAATAATCATCATTTATCTACACTTGCCTTTGAATAAACTTCATGTTCCTTTGGCAGTTCTACTAGCATTGTCACAAAATACTACTCTAGGGCCTTTGTGTTCTCTAATATCTTGTAAAAGATTCTTGTCACCAGTCATGTATCTTGCACAACCACTGCCAATATACCAAATCTAGGAATCCATAAGTTTGGATCACCTTTAGTGGTACTCTTTGCAATCCAAGCTTTCTTAGTGACTGTAGACTTCCTACTGTATATGATCCTCCTTTGTAGAAATTAGACGAGGGAAACAAATTAGACACTTTCTCTTTTCCATTCCAGAATACATTGAAATTGAGCTTTCTCTCAATATTAATATTCTTGATAATTCGGACTTGTGGCAGTAGAGTCTTTTTTTATTTTACATTTGTCTTCCAGGTCATGTTTTGTATCTTATTGATTATCTCTTCAAAAGGAGCATAGAAGATCTCATTGATATTTTGTTGCTTCTCTTGAGATAATATGTTGGTCCTAAAATGAGTTTGAATCAGTGTATGAGGGGAGAATACACTGATAACAATTTTTCCTTTTTCAGGAGATGCTCCTTAGGATTCAGTCAGCTTAAACTAACGTTGCTCACTGAGACTGAGTCACTTGGACTGAAAGACTAAGGAACCAAATACGTTGAATTATAAATTCGTGCTCTGAGTGAGCTCAGTAAAGATAACCCACCTACTGACTGCTGACAAGATGGTCAGTCGGATAGCTATCTAAAGAAGCTTTTTACGTGCGGAAGTGTGAGCACTGAATTACACTCATTTTAGTGTTTACTGAAAATGTTTAGCTTAATTACTGAACACGTGGTTAGGGGACTGTGCTCAGATTTTAGGTACAAGAAGATTGGTTCTTTGTGAGTTTTAAATAAATGTTGAATGCTCTACTGATCTATTGATATGATAGTTAAAATATGCAGAACAAGTATATCAGCACACATAGATTTTAACGTGGTTCAGAGACTCAAGCTCCTATGTACACGGCCTACTTTAACAGGAGTGTTGGTCCCGAAACGAGTATAATCAGTGTATGGGGGGAATACACTGATGTCAGATTTTTCTGAAAGACTCAGAAAAATGCTCTAACACGCTCAGTCAGGATTTCCTGAATTCCTCAGTATGTTGAATGTCCACAGGGACAGCAGAGATTGTTCAGTAACGAATCAGATAAGCTGAGTGTGAGTAAAGTGCTCGGAAGCTCAGTAGAGATAACAAAACTACTGACCGCTCGGAAGCTAGTCAGTTGGACTACTATCTCAGTGAGCCAGAGTACGTGCGGAAAGTGAGCCCTTAGTTTCTACTCGTTTTAGTTTCTGAAAACGTTTTCTCTGAGTTTTCTTAGTAAATTGGTGGTTAAGGCTGAGTGCACAGTATTAAGATTCAGGATGATTGATTCAGTCCTGAATATAAAATCAATGCAGAATGTTCAGTTTAGTATGATGACAGTTATGATCCTGAACAAGAATGTAAATCAGCACACAAGGGTCTTTTTAACGTGGTTCGGAGATAACCAACTCCTACGTCCACGGCCTGATTTAACAGGAAACTACCCTCAAAACCTGAGGATATGTACTTGGGTTTTATGTGCCAAGGGACACGGATAGCCAAGTTCCTCTCTTAGGAACTGACCCCTGGGCGTTTTACAAGTCCCAGTCCTTCTAACCAACCAATCTCACACCCTGAGTGGTTTGGTATTCATGGTTTCCAACTAAGATAGCTCTAGCAATACAAAATAATGCTAAATATTAGAGCTATCGATCTAAGCAAATACAGAGTGAATCCTACTACAACACTAGGGAAATTTAATTGCAGAGTGTTGCTTATAGTATGCTTTGAGTGCTTGGATTCTTGAGAGCTTTCGCTTGGAAATTTCCCGTTAGCCTTGAATGAGTGCAAGGCTCTCCATATTTATAGTCGAGATTCAAAATAGATCCATTGGAGGAGATCTACCCAAATCTTTCCTATTTTAGGGTGGTTGCAGGCTAGATGTACAGTTGACCTAATCACCATACTTAATCTGGCAATTTTGTCCCGCCGCCTGCAACTCTGAGACGCATTAAATATCGCATTAAATGCTACGCAGACTCCGTACAAACATGTCGAAAGATCATTGGCTTTCCGTTCAAACGGTTAGTTGATCTTCTGACATTTGTCCTTCCTCGTACATTCAGTACTCTAAGTCTCTTGTTAATAACTCAGCCTGAATGTTTGTCTTTATCGGAGTCTTGCTGACATTCTCTTTGTCTCTTGGTCTCATAGCATAAATAACCTTTTTGCTTTGGACTTACATGATTCAGGTAAAATGAACCAATGCCTAGGTCAGGTGTTATGTGCATTCAGCACAGCCTAATAGGTTATTCAGCCCAGTATGTGTAACCTTTTTGCTTTGGACTTACATGATTCAGGTAAACTGAACCAAGGCCCAAGTCAGGTCTTATGTGAATTCAGCACAGCCTGATAGGTAACACTTACTCTTCACTGACTAAGTTCTGTCCTGAGTATGCTTAGTGTACTCAGTAGAAACATCAGCCAATGGTACTTCAGGATTATCTTCAGGACGGATCATCAGGCTTCGTTCTTCAGCTTCAGTTCAGGCAATCTTCAGCAAGACTGACTCTGACTTCTTCAGGATGGATTGCACATCAGACTTCAGTAAATTAGGTCGACTTCAGTCTTCAGCACGTTCCCCCTTAACTGAATTCCTAACCTAACTATCCTGAACTAGACAAACCTGAACAACTGTACTTAGGCAAATTCATCAGGGGTTTTGGGATCTAATCAAAATACTCAGGTTGTCCCAACAAGGAGCAATTCACTCTTAGGATTGGATCTTGTTTTTAAACGTGCCAAGGTGCTCGAGCAGTCTCATTTCTCTTTAAGGAATTCAAGCCCTGGGTGGTTTTACAAGTTCCAGTCCTTCCCACTCCACTAACTCACAACTTAGATTGGTTTAGCTTTCAGTATCCAACTAATGGTGTGATAATCCTTACAATCAAGACAAATCTAAGGATGGATTATCACTCTAAGCTAAATACAAAAATGATTCCTATTAAGACTATGAAAATTTAATTGCAGAGTGTTGAATGCTTGAATGCTTTGAGCACTTGAATCTTTGGTTAATCTTGACTTTGAGATTTCCAGTAACCTTGTTTGGGTGCAAGACCTTCTGTATTTATAATATAGATTTATAATAGATCCATTGGAGGAGATCAAAACAAATCTTCATATTTTAGGTAGGTGACAGCCTGGGGATTGACATTTACTTTTCACCATGCTAGTTTTGGTGAAAGTCTGCTACTGCCACTGTGGACATTAAATGTGAGAGTCAGCACTACTACATATTTTCTCATAGATAACGGATATTATCCGTTATCTATGTCGAAAATCTTTGTTATCTAAGTGGGTGTAATCTATGCTCCCTAATTATAGATAACGGACATAAATATCAGTTATCTATTTTTTGCTCACAGATAACTTAGTATATATGTTATCTAAAGTACATTTTTCTGTTATCTATGCATGATTTGTTTTTTTAATTTTTGCTCATAGATAACTGAATATATCTGTTATCTATTAATATGTAAGTCAGTAATGTATTCAAAAATAGATAACTAATTATATATTTTATCTTTTACATATGAAATCTCATTATTTTACATATTTTTAATTTTATAAATTTAAAACAGATATTAAATATACCAAAAAAATAACTGAATTTTAATAATTTAATCATCAATTCACAAGTCATTCATTAAATTACTAAATATCCAAATATTCAAATACATTTCTCCAAAATATTCAAAATATGATAAACGGTACTAATTAAATTTCATTAATACAATTCTTCTATAATGAGCAACTTGAAAGTCAAAATACTTCAATTCCAACACCAACAACAGAATCATCTGAATTGCTCGTTCCTCCATCAATACACGAGGCAAACACCACTCCATCTCATTTCCAATATACTTGTTCGAATATGCATAGAAAAAGCAATAAAACTCAGAGACTAGCAATGTTAACTGCATTAAGGACCAAAAAATATATATGCATCGTGCAGTAACCAAATAATTAATTTGGCTATGAATGATATATGCAAACATAAAAGTACCATATAAGGGTTGAGGTGTTGAAGGTATAAAAATGTGAGCCATGGCTATGAAACTTGAAAAAAATTAAAGAAAATAGAATGTGGATTAACACGACTACTCATAATTGATATAAATACATACACAATGATAGAGTATTATGGGATACTTAAGGGGGTTTCACCTATGTAAGTGTGAAGTGAGAAGCCGCTTCAAATATCATTGGATATTAAACACTTATGAATCCAAAGGGTGTCCAAGGCCGAAAAGGATAAAATGTGAGAACAAGAATGGACGTAGAGACTGTATTGTGTCACAGCTCGTTGTCTCGGTACACACTAAGGTGAAATAGTTCAAGGCATTGCATCAACTAGGCCACCGGTGTATCCAGTTAGCTGGACTATGGAAGGTTCAAAGCTCCAAGCTACCTGTCCAAATACAATATTGTCTCACTTGGACTTGGTTGTCTGTCTGCATATTTATGGGTGTGATTTCCACTCATATGGAGGATTGTTGGAAATATTTAATATTTGATTAAATATTAAAAATATTAATTGGTATTGTTTGACCAATAAAATGAATAGGTTAAAATTAATATCTCGAATGTTAATTTGTACGAGTGCGTTCTACTCTCAGAGTAGATGAATTTAATGTATTAATACTCACAAAACCAATTAATGGTGAGTGAGAAATTGAGTCAAGAAATCAAAGTTTAAAACTTTGAATTAGGGAGAGAATTAATTATGTAATTAATTCTCATCCCACATTGGAAAACGAGACTAATATACATAATATTAGTAATAAGTCAACGAAGCTAATCAAACTATAGTTGATTAATTGGCAATCAAATGGCCACACGAGCGCGTGCCGTGTTCGAGCCCGTGGCCGTGGCCTTGGACCTGGATCTTAGCAATTGGACTTTGGGTGTACTTGGGCCTTGGGCCTGGTGTCCATCTAATTTTTTAGAACACAAAAGTTTTGTGGTTCAGCCCAATTAATTCGGTAATGGGTCAAGCTCATACCGAAAGTTGACTTTGTAAGTATAGATTCAACGAATCTGAAGCTGGCGTCTAGATGACTCAGCACTGGCCAGGTTCAATGAACCTAAGCTGACTCAGCCATGACAAACTCGTATCAGCACAAAAATTATGCAGAAATCATTTATGGCAGGTCAACCGGATTGATTGCAAATCAATTCCAGAACTGCTGACCTTCCTCAAAATCCATCTGTTAGCATTAATGCTGACACGTTTTTTCCCCCGTTACGAGTGGAGATTCACCTATAAATAGGTGTCCTCATTTCATTCAGAGTACACACACAACACACTTCTCTCTCTGTCCGAATTTCTGCATATAGCTTCTAGGTGCAGTCTAAGTCCTAACTTCCCTCTGTTCGTCGAAACTTCAAATCCTGTGGTGCTGCACACTTGAAGGTGTAACATCGTTTTACCTTTGGGAGCGCTATTCCAAACCGAAGAGCACCACCGGGGAATATTCTCTTTGCGGGAAGAGGTCTCCTCGACTCGACATTTGTTTTTAATTATTGTAATCTTTTTATTTTTTGTGTATTTTCTTCCCCCGTTGTATTCCCTTTTTAGTTTTTTATTTTACAGTTGTATTATCCAATCGACAACAAAACATATTTTTTCAAACAAAGTTATCCAAAATTTAAGAAAAGAGACAAGAATTCACAGCTTAATAGGGCAAAGGAGCTAATTGAGCTTGGTGAGAGAAAGGTATACCACTAATGCTCTCGATCACCCAATGTGAGTGAAAAATTTATACATTGAGTTGCGTCGGATGCCCCCATAGATATCATATAGTTAATATATTTCGAAACATGTACTTTGGGGTTTGATTTTTCCTCATACAGATTTGTCGCCCGATACTGGATTTTTCTCTGAATAGGCGCTTCCAAATTTTTGGGAGACAAATGTAATGTTGGTAATTTTAAATTTATGTCACCCTCTGAGCAAGGCGATAACTTTGTATGTAACTTGTAAGTCTTCAATTATTTTTTCATTGATAATATTTCATCTTCGAAGGATATATTCTATGGAGGTTGTTCATGATCCAATCATCTTGAGCGAGAGGTTTCATGAAGTCCTTCGCTCTGGATAGACACTCTAGATGTTCTTCGCGGGTTATCAGCTCGGTGGGGGCTCAATCTATCAGTCACAGATTGGATTAGCCTTTCGTGAACTGACCTCCTTATGCCAATATTATATGATGGCAAATAATAATCAATTCGTTCATGTTAATCGATATTTTGCCTTGTGAGCCTAGTCGATCAGTCACCTTTTCTTTTCCTTTTTCTTCTCACTAGCGCATTTGTTCTCTTTCATCCATTTAAAAGGTATCAGCTGGAGCTTTTGATGTGGCTCGTTCAGTATTGTGATCCCGCAATATGTCTCTTTCAATCGCAACTTGTTTTTCTTGTCGAGCTATCTAAGCTAGCGAGTTGCGAAAAACTTTGAGGTTGTGTACAATCTTTGAATTATGCCAACAATAATTCTTGAACCTGGTGAGTTGCAAGTGATCTCAGTTGAAAGGGACGCTAATTTTCACACTTCTTGAGTTGCCAATAATTTTAATTGGCAAGTACACCAACTTCAAAATTTTCCAAATTGCAAGTGAAGGTCTGCGGTGATAATCGGTAATTATTTTGTAAATGGGCCAGTAATTTCCTTGTAAGTAATTTTATTTTCCGGCGTGCAACTCGAATTAATCTTGTTTTATGAGCATCAAAAATATATTCCACTTATGATGGACCAGGATAATTAAATATTTAATTAGGCTCAAGCAAGCTCAACTATTGAATGGTGGTCATATTGATTATTCTCAATGGATATCAATTTTTCAAATCCAACCATGTATATTCAGATCGTGGATGCATATATACATAGGAAATCATTGGTTGAGTCAAACTTATTTTCTGGAGTGGAAAAATCTGGTGAACCGTTCTTGCTGAAGTGGACAAACATAAGAAATCTGGTGAGCAACTCGGAATTTCATAATCGGTGATGATCTACAATTAAACAAAAATTTGCACTTGGGTAGTGATTAAATGAACACACATCAGTCGCCGATAGAAAATTTATGCCACTTGTGTACCCTCACAATGGTTCTACTTGCCAAACTGTTGATGATTGGCCACGATAATAGTACCTCACAGTGGTTATGAACCCTCACAAATTTCCCTATCACCGATAGGAGTTACACTGAAGTTGAGCAAGCACCTTTGTCTCCTTATTATCAGCCAAGGCATGTATTTTGCACAAACAACTGAATACGAACAGTTGGAGGCGACTCAAGTGATTGGTCTTTCTCTTCTTCTTTTTATTTAATTGATATTGGCACAAATTTGCCAAGGAGATTCCTTGAATTGTGGTATGGGATTTACTTAGTCAATCTATTACAATAGTGGGTGGTTAATGCCAACATATCCAATTCATATAATAAACTTGTTGGTTGATCAATAAAAATATGAATCCGTTGCAATCGTGGATCGGCGAGTGGCCTGGGTGCAAACACCTCTTCAGCGATTACTAAACAGCCTCAAATGGAGCACAAATAATTCCCTAGGCACATAGCTTCATGTGCGAACAGTGGTGTGTTACAATCGATCGCAGTGTGCGAGCAGCTAGAGTCTTTGGCAGCCAAAATACGTGACCAACCTATACACGCGAGGATCCTAATTCTTGCCGTGAGCAACGATGCCGCGAACACCCTTTGAAAATTATTTTCAGAAGCGAGCAACCGAATTGGTGTGTGAACAACTCGTGCACGCGAACAGCTTCTTATGCATTTAGCAAGAATTTCATTATGAAATGAATTACATCTCTTTTTATTGTATAAAATGGCGACATATATATAGAGGATTACAAGCATGAGGCGGCACCAACCTGTTTGTGCCATCTCTTCCCTAGATGCAACATGTGTCACTTGCGTGCATATCATCTGTATGCTTCACTCCAAGCAGGTGGGCGAGTAGTTCCATGTTGTTTTGGGCAAGCAACTGTGATGTTGGGCGTGGTGTCCCAACATTGTGGCCAACAGTGAGGTTAACAACTTGTTTTAATCAATTTTCATGAGCGATTCTTATCTGTAAGAGTAGAGATGACGACCAACTCTTATTACTCAACTCTTGTAACATCTTTAGCATATTTGAGCACACTTTTGGTCCTCTAACTTAGTCATTCGAAGTGTAACGTGTTTTCTTTGTCCTCATGGTCGCAACTTGGTTAATCTCATCTTTTGTCACCACTTTAATTAATCTTCTTCTTAAGATTGAAGGTCAATTTCTTGTATCATCAACTATGTCTGGGTACGTATTCCAGGAGAATTTTCACTAGTGTATGTTTATCTCATAATAGAGTATAGTGTGTAGACGATCGTTTTTTATTGTGAATGTTTATGGCGTGAATATGAGGCCGACCTTAACAATCAATGGAGGAATAATGCAAAGATAATAAACTCATAGAATTTGGGAAGCTAGCTTCCACTTTTGATATTTCTCTCTCTAATTCAGTATAAGTGTGTTGCATTCAATACATGATTATTCCTCCGCAAATCTCATTCATGAGGTTCTATTTACAGTGAGAACAATACTCTCACAATATTGCATTTAATGCAAAAAAACCTATATTGTCTAATCTAAGGCCTACATCCGGCCATTGCAGGTCTTGGGCCAATCAGGGACTGTCATGTGGCTCTATGGTACAATCTATCCTTAAATGGCAGCATGGTATTGCCCAAAATCTCTCTGACACGAGGATTTTCTTCTCCGCTCCATGCTGATATGTTATATCATCGTATCTCATGATTCCCAGTAAAGATATGCTCTTTTCGTACACCAACCATGTTTGGAAAGGGTTTGTCTCTCTCGTGGTTGGCCACGTTCCTGTTCTTCTCAGCCTTGTTCCGGCCTCCAACTCTTCTCGTCACCTATCTTTCTTCTTGGACGTTATCCATTTCTTGTTCATCTCCTTGGTGCCACCTTTCTCGGTCTCCATCTGGGTCCTCGTGTCGTTTCGGCCTTCCCGTCACACACTCTCTGCTCTGTTAGCTCACCACATGGCTAGGTCGTAATCGGACACAACATAGTATGTATAATATAAAAAATTTATCTAATTCTAACACATTAGACATTTGGCCAATAAACTACATAATCTGTATATAATATCCACAATTTTAATATATTTATAACATAAACTTCCATTTTCCAACATTCTTGAATTTCAAAACATTGAATCTCAAGCCCTTCATTTACATAATAAAATGAAAATTAAACCACCATATATATACACATGACGAGATGAGTTGGCTACTGCGCATACTAGTAATGTACATAATCTATGTTGGAATTTGTGCTCCTCGAAGAGAGCTTCGATTCGGTATATTACTTGCCCAATTTCGATATTGAGTGAATGAGAAATTGAATTTTTAAGGTTGTTGTAACAAAGGTGGATTATCCTGAGATTCTCCTGAGGATATCCTGATCCTGATGATAATTCATCCTGATCCTGAGGATAATCCATCTTGATCCTGAGTTTATCCTGATCCTGATGATAATTCATCCTGATCTTGAGGTTGTCCTGATCCTGAGGATAGGTTACCCTGATCCTGAGGATAATCCATCCTGATCCTGAAGTTATCCTGATCCTGAGGATAATCCATCCTGATCCTGAGTTTATCTTTATCCTGATGATAACTCATCCTGATCCTGAGGATATCCTGAACCTGAGGATTGTTCATCCTGAGTGGATCCTGAATTTGTCCTGAGAATAGTCCTATCCTGAGAATTGTCCTGAAATAGTCCTGAGAGGCATTTTTCAGGCCTGCTGAGAGGCAATTTTCAAGCCTGCTGAGATTCTAAAATCTCTATAGTTACAACACGTTTTGAAACTTGAAAAACCTGAATTAATGCAATTAATTCAGACGTTTTATCGGTTACGGTCGAGACCATCTGTGGGTCTATATGGCCACATTCCAACAGTCATTCTTGAATACTATAAATAGTATTCTTATGTGTTGCAAGTTACACAAAAATAACAAGAATTGCAAAAGCTTGAGTGAAAAAAAATATACAGATATTTTCCGGCAATTTGCCACATTCTTTTGCCCAATTATTCTACTACTTCCCTACATACTCCGGTGATTTTACGAACAATATCTCAGTTC
Source organism: Prunella vulgaris (assembly GCA_026898435.1). Lineage (NCBI taxonomy): Eukaryota > Viridiplantae > Streptophyta > Magnoliopsida > Lamiales > Lamiaceae > Prunella > Prunella vulgaris. Next base: position 33,891 of record JAPKLY010000122.1, read on the forward strand.
GTTTAAGCAAAATATAGTGCTGTATTGTTGTTTTTTATCGTTGTATCCTGGGAAACAAGTGTACCATATATTCACTAAGCACCTAGAGTGAGGGGCATTATTTGTTTTAAGGAAATCGTGTTCCTCACGAGCCTCGATTTTCCGATTAATTTTATTACTATTTTCAGCCATCAGGTGCACTATCCCTACAGTCTTAAAATAAATAATCCTTCAAGATGGCTGATACTAACCCAACAATGACGAATGATATTACCCCGGTAGCTTCTATTGCTCCAGCCTCCGCTTCCACTTTCATCGGTTCGATGGTTCCTTCGGTAACGATTCCTGTTTACCACGATGACAAGCCGGAGAAGTTCACGGGAACAAACTTCAAAAGGTGGCAGAAAAAGATGCTATTTTATTTAACCACACTCAATTTGGCGAGATTCTTAAGGGAAGATCCACCCACTCTTCCCGCCGAACCCAACGATCAATCCATGCTTGCCCAAGAAGCATGGAATCACTTGGATTTTCTTTCCAAGAATTATATTCTCAACAGCCTCTCCGACGCTCTTTACAACGTGTACATTGGGATTAAAATGACAAAAGAGTTGTGGAAAACTCTTGAGAAAAAATACAAGACGGAGGATGTCGGGATGAAGAAATTCCTCGTAAGTAAGTTTCTTGATTTTAAGATTGTGGATTCTAAACCTGTTGTTAGCCAAGTGCAGGAGCTACAGGTCATTATTTCTGATATTCATGCCGAAGGGATGGTAATAAGCGAGTCATTCCAAGTGGCTGCCATAATAGACAAATTGCCAACCGGATGGAAGGACTTCAAGAATTACCTCACCCACAAAAGAAAGAAGATGACCGTGGAGGAGCTTGTTGTTCGTCTTCGTATTGAAGAGGACAACAAGAAATCAAGCAAAAGATATGGTGCCTCCGAGCCCAAAGCCAACGTTGTTGAACAAGGCCAAGGCTCGAGGACGAACCCCAAAAATAATGGGAAGAAAAAAGAAAATCCTTCGACCAAAAATTTGGGTCCGAAGAAGGATGAATTTAAAAGAAAATTCACCGGGACTTGCTACAATTGCGAGAAACCCGGTCACAAGGCGGCTCAATGTAGAAAGCCGAAGAAAGACCAAGCGAACTTGGTCAACAGAGATGAGAGACATTTCTCGGCCATTGTGTTCGAGGTAAATATGGTGGGCTCAAACCCACGTGAATGGTGGCTCGATACAGGTGCAACCAGTCATATTTTCTCTTCCAAGGAATTATTTAATTCCCTTGATGAAAGTGTTCATGAAGAGAAGCTCTACATGGGCAATTCGGCGACTACCGATGTCAAAGGAAAAGGGAAGGTAGTGCTGAAATTTACCTCCGATAAGGAGTTGACTTTGAACAATGTATTGTATGTACCGGAAATTCGTAAGAATTTGGTGTCCGGGTCTTTGTTGAACAAACATGGGTTCAAAATTGTAATAGGGTGGATAAAGTTATTTTATCCAAGAATGGAGTGTATGTAGGAAAGAGCTATGAATGTGATGGGCTTTTTAAGCTCAATGTAATGACGATCAAGAAAAATATGAATAAAAATGCTTCATCATCTTCTTATTTGATTGAGTCGTCTATTACTTGGCATGGGCGTTTGGGACATGTCAATTTTAATTCATTAAGAAAATTAATGAATATGAATAGTATTCCTACACTCCAAATTGATACAAATCATAAGTGTGAGATTTGTGTAGAAGCGAAAATTACTCGATCATCTTTCTGAACTATTGAAAGAAATAGTGAACCACTTGAATTAATTCACACGGATGTGTGCGATTTAAAAAATGTACAAACACGTGGTGGGAATAAATATTTCATCACCTTTGTAGATGATAGCACAAAATTTTATTTTGTGTATCTTCTAAAAAGTAAAGAGGAAGCTTTTGACAAGTTCGTGCTTTATAAAAATGAGGTTAAAAATCAACTCAATAGGAAAATTAAAATGTTGAGAAGTGATAAAGTAGGTGAGTATGAGTTTCCATTTGCCGAATTTTGTGCACAACACGGAATTAAGCATGAAACTATCGCACCTTATTCACCTCAACAAAATGGTGTCGCGGAACGTAAAAATAGAACATTGAAAGAAATGATGAATGTAATGTTACTAGATTCCGGACTTCCTCAAAATATGTGGGGTGAAGCGGTGTTAACGGCAAATTATCTTTTAAATAAGATAACAAGTAAGAAAGTTGATAAAAGTCCATATGAATTATGGTATGGTCGAGTACCATCTTATAAATACTTAAAAGTGTGGGGGTGTCTTACTAAGGTTGCAATTCCACCACCTAAGAAAGTAAAAATAGGTCCTAAAACTGTTGATTGTATATTTATTGGATATGCACATAACAGTAGTGCCTATCGGTTTCTTGTGTATGAATAACAAATTGATGATATACATAAGAATACTATCATGGAATCAAGAAATGCCTCATTTTTTGAGCATATATTTCCATGCAAAATAAATGAAGAGGCTAGTACTTCTAAAGTACATGCAAACCCTAGCCATGCAAACCCTAATATTGCAAACCCTACAATTGATGAAATTATAGATGACGAAGAGGTTGAACCAAGACGTAGTAAAAGAGCACGAGTAGAAAAATCCTTTGTCTGAATTTTCTAACTTATATGCTCAAAAGTGAACCTCAAAGCTTCAAGGAAGTCGTGAACTCTTCCGAAGGTCCTCTATGGAAAAGAAGCAATTCAAAGTGAAGTAAATTCTATTTTGCAAAATCATACATGGGAACTAGCGGATCTCCCTTCGGTGAGTAAACCATTAGGGTACAAGTGGATTTTCAAATGGAAAATGAAAGCGGACGGGACCATTGATAAATACAAGGCAAGACTTGTGATAAAAGGTTATAGACAAAAAGAAGGTCTTGACTACTTTGATACGTACTCTTCTGTAACGAGAATTACGTCGATAAGATTAATCATAGCAATTGCCACTTTGAGAAATCTTGAAATACATCAAATGGATGTAAAAACCGCCTTTCTAAATGGTGATTTAGATGAGGAGATTTACATGGAACAACCCGAGGGTTTCTTAGCTCCGGGATAAGAAAACAAGGTGTGCAAATTAGTAAAATCATTATATGGTTTGAAACAAGCACTAAAACAATGGCATGAGAAATTTGAAAATGACATCTAAGAACATGGATTTCAAATTAATGAATGTGGCAAATGTGTTTATATAAAAGACACAGAAGATGGTTACATAATCATGTGTCTTTATGTAGATGACATATTAATCATTGGAAGTAATGATAAAATGGTGAAGTCCATAAAGAATATGTTGAATTCCAAATTTGACATGAAAGGTATGGGACTAGCTGATGTTATATTTGGAATTAAAATTCATAAAACATCAGATGGAATTGTCTTGAGTCAAACTCATTATGTGGATAAGATTCTAAAGAAGTTTAGCAAAAACGATACCGGTTTTGCTAGAACTCCTATAGATCCTAGCCACCATCCAGCCAAAAATAGAGGCGAAGGTGTGAGTCAAGTGGAGTACTCAAGAGTAATAGGCAGTCTAATGTACTTAACCAGTTGTACAAGATCGGACTTGGCCTACGCCGTAAACAAGTTAAGTAGATGCACTAGTAATCCGGGTGAATGTCATTGGATAGCTATTGTAAGAGTACTTAGATACTTGAGGCATACGCGAGAATATGGGCTGCATTATACTAGATATCCGGCTGTAATTGAAGGTTATAGCGATGCTAATTGGATATCGGACATAAAGGACTCAAAGTCTACAAGTGGATACGTCTTCACTTTAGGAGGCGCAGCTATATCTTAGAGATCTTCTAAACAAACGGTAATAGCAAGATCAACCATGGAATCGGAGTTTATTGCTCTTGATAAATGTGGTGAAGAAGTCGAATGGCTTAGGAATTTTTTAGAAGATATTCTGAAATGGACGAAACCGGTGCCACCAATTTGCATTCATTGTGATAGTCAATCTGCAATTGGTAGGGCACAAAGTAATCTATATAATGGTAAGTCTAGACATATTCGTCGTAGACATAATACCATTAAACAACTACTCTCAACTGGGGTTATCACAATAGACTATGTAAGGTCTAAAGATAACATAGCGGATCTGTTAACCAAAGGGTTTAATAGAGAGTTAGTTTTGTCGTCATCTAGAGGAATGGGACTTAAAGCCTTACAAAATTGAGTTTAGATGAAGGAAATCCTTACCTAAGTGATTGGAAATCCCAAGAAATAGGTTCATAAGGACAACCTAATTGTCTAAACTCAAAATCATTGTTTTGTGGGGGATAATCTAATTAAACCCTAAAAATACCCATTGCCTAAAAGATGTTACAGTGAAGTGGTATGAGGATTAGCAAAATGGCTATTAATGATTTGAGAAGAGCTTGAGATACTTTAAAAGAATCAACTATGTGAGAGATAAGTGGGACCGCTTCGAAGGGAATACTATAAGGCATATTCCTAGAAACTCTTGCAGAACCAGGCGGATGTTCATGGCCGAAACGAACATACTCATGAGAACTGAGAGTTGTTAGGAATAACTTTAGTGAATTACACCATCGTTTACACAAATGGTTGATAGTTCAAGGACATCACGTCTATTAGTAAGTGTATTTTCACAAGGGAAGGTTCAAAGGGTAACACCTACCTATCCTTTGCAAGCTTCTAACGTCGTTATATATCACCAAAAACTTTTTTGGTATCTGTATCAATTTCCATTCATGTGGGGGATTGTTGGAATTTGTGCTCCTCGAATAGAGCTTCGATTCGGTATATTACTCGCCCAATTCCGATATTGGGTGAATGAGAAATTTAATTTTTAAGGTTGTTGTAACAAAGGTGGATTATCCTGAGATTATCCTGAGGATATCTTGATCCTGATGATAATTCATCCAAATCCTGAGGATAATTCATCCTGATCTTGAGTTTATCCTGATCCTGATGATAATTCATCCTGATCCTGAGGATAATCCATCCTGATCCTGAGGTTATCCTGATCCTGATGATAACTCATCCTGATCCTGAGGATATCCTGAACCTGAGGATTGTTCATCCTGAGTGGATCCTGAATTTGTACTGAGAATAGTCCTATCCTGAGAATTGTCCTGAAATAGTCCTGAGAGGCATTTTTCAGGCCTGCAGAGAGACATTTTTCAGGCCTGCTGAGAGGCATTTTTCAGGCCTGCTGAGAGGCAATTTTCAGGCCTGCTGAGATTCTAAAATCTCTACAGTTACAACACGTTTTGAAATTTAAAAAATCTGAATTAATGCAATTAATTCAGACGTTTTGTCGGTTACGATCAAGACCATTTGTTGGTCTTTATGACCACATTCCAACAGTCATTTTTGAATACTATAAGGGTGTGTTTGATAGGACCTATAAATTTGTATGGGTTAAATTTAGTATAGTGTAGAAATAGTATAGGGTAGGTATGATAAAGTGTGATAAAATATAATATGGGTGTTTGATAGGGTGTATAAACAAACTTATAAACTTTTATAGTAAGTGTTTGATAGGATGTATAAACATTCATATAAACTAATTAAAATTACCAATATGCCCTTATTTTCCTTATCAATATGTATGTTTGATAGGCAATATAAGACTTAGTCATATTTTAGGGCTAACAAAATAAATTTCAATTTGGGCAATATCTCCATTTTTCACGGACACGGACGGCGGAAACTGTTTCCTTTCACGATTGTCATAATTTCCGGTACGTTTTTCTCATGTTTGTGCGTGTGTGTGTGCGTGTGTGCGAAAAAATTGCAAATTTTTTTTTAAAGTGAGGTTTTATTTACCAGAACTCACAAGTTTGCAATTTGCGAAAAAAATGATTTTATTAGCAATTAAGCTTACAAAATAATGATCAGAGGACAAAGAATTTACCGGGCTTGATATATGTCGCAAGACCAAAGTCAGCCAATTTGATAAATGAGGTAGCCTGTGTGTGCCGCTGAGTGTGGGTGCGTGTGTGCGGCTGTGAATGTGTGTGCATGTGTGGTGCTGTGTGTGCGGCTGAATGTGGGGCAGTGGGTGTGTGTGTGTAGAGGAGGAGGGTGGAAATGAAACCCTAATCTTCTCTCATGATATGTAATACAGGGGGAGAGGCCTTACTATTTTACTATAGGGTAACAGTAACTTCCATATAATATCTACCGGGTCATCAAGATAACTTCTGGATTCATGTATAAAAATTACTTCCCATCAAACAGTTGTATAGTACTGTGCAACCATGATATAAAAGTGTTAATATGGGTTTATATAGGGCTTATATCCCTCATCAAATAGAGCCTAAATAGTATTCTTATGTGTTGCAAGATACACAAGAATAACAAGAATTACAAAAGCTTGAGTGAAAAAAAATATATACAGATATTTTCCGGCAATTTATCACATTCTTTTGCCCAATTATTCTGCAATTTTCCTACGTACTCCGGTAATTTTACGAACAATATCTCAGTTCGTTTAAGCAAAATATAGTGCTATATTGTTGCTTTTTATCGTTGTATCCTGGGAAACAAGTGTCTCATATATTCACTAAGCACCTAGAGTGAGGGGCATTATTTGTTTTAAGGAAATCGTGTTCCTCACGAGCCTCGATTTTCCGATTAATTTTATTACTATTTTCAGCCATCAGGTGCACTATCCCTACAATCTATTGCTATGTCTCCTGTGTTTAAATAAATCTGATATTTTAAGAAATAAAAATATAATATAAGTACTACTGCCTTTATTATAGAATTGTTCACACTTGTAAAGATGCATTTCTTTAACGTTCACTTTTTAAATAAAATAGTAATATGAATAAGGTTCAGATTATTTAGATTTTAATATTTTAGAAGTGTACCACAATATATTTTTAAATATACTTGTGAAATATCTAAAATGTTATTTTTATTCACTAATTTATTAAATTTAGTAAATGCACTCTTCTAAATTAGATTTCGTACTTTTAAGTTCACAATATCAATTACTAGTGTTTTTTTTTTTTTAAAAGTCAAAACTATTTAACTTGCTGAAATATAAAGTCATATGCTCATTCTTAATCTACTTTTTATTATTTCTTATAAATATTTATATATATTTGCTAAATAAAATATGATTTAGGATGTATTATGACGTAGTCAAAATGGTTTCGCAATATTCCTTTTTCGTGTTCTAAAAAATGGTACTATGTATCCAGCCAAAAAACTGACTATTCCAGAGCACTTCTAAACAAGTAGGAAAAAATTTGATATATTCATTTTTCGTGATCACCGATGTCAATATTAGGTAGTAATGATATTTCCATAATACCCACAAAAAATAAAATAAAAAAATTGTAGATATCTGCAATATCAATATCGATTAATTCTCTACAACTTGTAATATTAGGAAAATATCGAAAATATCAACGAAAGATCGCTTAATATTAATAAATTCAAAGAAAACCAAAAAAGTTGTGTATTCTATTTAATTTATCATAAATGTAAAATGGGAAATTGTCTAATGGGTACATAAATTTCAATCATATTACTCTTAGGTGTCATTTGGTTATTTAGACTGAATTAGATTAATGTTGGAATTTGTGCTTTTCAAAGAGAGCTTCGATTCGGTATATTACTTGCTCAATTCCTATATGGGGTTTATGAGAAATTGAATTTTTAAGTTTGTTGTAACAACTGAGGAATGTGAAAAAAAAGAAATGAGAAATGAAGGGAAAAGCAAAAAAGTCTTGTCCCACATTTGAAAATTGTTGTTGAGCACGTGGGTATATAAGGAGAAACTCATCCTTAGCTTGTAAGAAAGTCATGGGATTATGCTCCTCCACACTCTACGCGTGCGCGCAGGGGGTGCAAATCATGGCCGAATTTGGCCTAAAAACCTCGAACTTGTGTGCGGACGAGTCCTGCGGACACGAATGTCGCAACGATTTGGTGGCGGCCTGACAAGCTAAATTTTGCCTAAATTTTTTATTTCCCTATTCAGGATTTTTTGCTGGATCCTGATGGCCCTGACCTGAGTCCTGACTGGGTCATCCTGACCTGAGTCCTGACGGGGTTTTCCTGAGTGAAGGTTCATCCTGACCTGACTAAAGGACCATCCTGACCTGAAAGGCTCATCCTGAGGGACGTTTCAGGCCTGCTGAGATTTCAAAATATCTACAGTTACAACACGTTTGGAAACTTAAAAAACCTGAGTTAATGCAATTAATTCAGACGTTTTGTCGGTTACGGTCAAGACCATTTGTGGGTCTTTATGGCCAAACTCCAACAGTCATTTTTGAATACTATAAATAGTATTCTTATGTGTTGCAAGACACGCAAGAATTACAAGATATACAATATTTGAATGGAAAAAATATTCAAATATTTTCTGGCAATTAGCCACTTTCTTTTGCCCAATCTTTCTGCTATTTTTTGTTTATACTCCGGTGATTTACGAATAATATCTCAGTTCGTTTTAGCAAGATATTGTGTTATATCCTTGCTATAAATCGTTGTATCTTGGGAAACAAGTGTCCCTTCGATTCACTTAGCACCTGGAGAGTGAGTGGCATATTTTGTTCTAAGGAAATCGTGTTCTTCACGAGCCTCTATTTTCCATTTAATTTTATTATTATTTTCAGCTATTAGGTGCACATTCCTACAGTCTTAAAATAAAATATTCTTTCAAGATGGCTTATACAAACCTAACAATGACGAATGATATTACCCCGGTGGCTCCTACTGCTCCAGCCTCCGCTTCCACTTTCGTTGGTCCAACGGTTCCTTCTGTGATGATTCCAGTTCACCATCATGACAAGCTAGAGAAGTTCACGGGGATGAACTTCAAAAGGTGACAGCAAAAGATGTTGTTCTACTTAACTACTCTCAACTTGGCAAGATTTTTAAGGGAAGATCCTCCCACTCATCTCGCTGAACCTGACGATCAATCCGTGCTTGCCCAAGAAGCATGGAATCACTTGGACTTTTTGTCCAAGAATTACATTCTCAACAGCTTGTCCGGCGCTCTTTACAACGTGTACATTGGGATTAAAATGGCAAAAGAGTTGTGAGAAACTCTTGAGAAAAAATACAAGACGGGGGATGCCGGAACAAAGAAATTTCTCGTAAGTAAGTTTCTTATTTTAAAATGGTGGATACTAAACCAGTTGTTAGCCAAGTGCAGGAGCTACATGTTATTATTTCGGATGTCCATGCGGAAGGGATAGTGATTAGTGAATCCTTCGAAGTGGCTGCAATAATAGACAAGTTGCCAACCGAATGGAAAGACTTCAAGAACTACCTCACCCACAAAAGAAAGGGGATGACTGTGGAGGAGCTTGTTGTTCGTCTTCATATTGAAGAGGACAACAAGAAATCAAGAAAAAGAAATGATGCCTCTGAGTCCAAAGCTAATGTTGTTGAACATGGCCAAGGGTCAAGGACCAATCCCAAAAATAATGGGAAGAAAAAAGAAAAAGAAAACCCTTTGATCAAGAATTTGGATCCAAAGAAGAATGATTTTAAAAAGAAATTTACCGGAACTTGCTACAATTGCGAGAAGCCCAGTCACAAGGCGGCTCAATGTAGGAAGCCAAAGAAATACCAAGCAAATATGGTCAACCAAGATGAGAAGCATTTCTCAACCATTGTGTCCGAGGTAAATATGGTGGGCTCAAACCCATGTGAATGGTGGCTCGATACGGGTGTAACCTGTCATATTTGTTCTTCCAAGGAATTATTTAATTTCCGTATCGGAATCGGTATCTGTATCAATTACGAATTTACATGGGCAATTCGGCTACTACCGATGTCAAAGGGAAAGGGAAAGTAGTGCTGAAATTTACCTCCGATAAGGAGTTAACTTTGAACGATGGTTTGTATGTACCAGAAATTCGTAAGAATTTGGCGTCCGGGTCTTTATTGAACAAACATGGGTTCAAAATTGTAATAGGGACGGATAAAATTATTTTATCCAAGAATGGAGTGTATGTCGGAAAGGGCTATGAATGTGATGGGCTTTTTAAGCTCAATGTAAAGACGATCAAGAAAAATATGAATAATAATGCTTCATCTTCTTCTTATTTGATTGAGTTGTCTATTACGTGGCATGGTCGTTTAAGACATGTTAACTTTAATTCATTAATAAAATTAATGAATATGAATAGTATTCCTACACTCCAAATTGATACAAATCATAAGTGTGAGATTTGTGTATAAGCGAAATGACTCGGTCATCTTTCCGAACTATTGAAAGAAGTAGTGAACCTTGAATTAATTCACACGGATGTGTGCAATTTAAAAAGTGTACAAACACGTGGTGGGAATAAATATGTCATCACTTTTGTAGATTATAACACAAAATTTTATTTTGTGTATCTTCTAAAAAGTAAAGACGAAACTTTTGACAAGTTCGTGCTTTATAAAAATGAGGTTGAAAATCAACTCAACCGGAAAATTAAAATGTTAAGTGATAGAGAAGGTGAGTATGAGTTTTCATTTGCCGAATTTTGTGAACAACACGGAATTAAGCATGAAACTACCGCACCTTATTCACCTCAACAAAATGGTGTCGCGGAACGGAAAAATAGAACATTGAAAGAAATGATGAATGCAAATTTACTAGATTTTGGGATTCCTCAAAATATGTGGGGTGAAGCGGTGTTGACGGCAAATTATCTTTTAAATAAGATACCACGTAAGAAAGTTGATAAAAGTCCATATGAACTATGGCATGGTCGAGTACTATCCTATAAATACTTAAAAGTGTGGGGGTGTCTTGCTAAGGTTGCAATTCCACCACCTAAGAAAGTAAAAATAGGCCATAAAACTGTCGATTGTATATTTATTGGATATGCACATAACAGTAGTGCCTATCGGTTTCTTGTGTATGAATCTCAAATTGATGATATTCATAAGAATACGATCATGGAATCAAGAAATGCCTCATTTTTTGAGCATATATTTCCATGCAAAACAAATATTGAAATAAATGAAGGGGCTAGTACTTCAAAAGAACATGCAAAACCCTATCCATACAAATCATAGTTTTGCAAACCCTACAATTGATGAAATTGTAGATGACGAAGAGGTTGAACCAAGACATAGTAAAAGAGCACGAGTAGAAAAATCCTTTGGTACGGATTTTCTAACTTATATGCTCGAAAGTGAACCTCAAAGCTTTAAGGAAGCCTTGAACTTTTCCGAAGGTCCTCTTTGGCAATTCAAAAAGAAGTAAATTCTATTTGCAAAATCACACGTGGGAACTAGTGGATCTCCCTCCGGGAAGTAAACCAATAGGGTACAAGTAGATTTTCAAAAGGAAAATAAAAGCGGACAGGACCATTGATAAGTACAAGGCAAGACTTGTGATAAAATGTTATAGACAAAAAGAAGGTCTTGACTACTTTGATACATACTCTCTCGTAATGTGAATTACGTCGATAAGACTAATCATAGAAATTGCCGCTTTGAGAAATTTTGAAATACATCAAATGGATGTAAAAATCGTCTTTCTAAATGGTGATTTAGATGAGGAGATTTACTTAGAACAACCCGAGGGTTTTTTAGCTCTGGGATAAGAAAACAAGGTGTGCAAATTAGTAAAATCATTATATGGTTTGAAACAAGCACCAAAACAATGGCATGAGAAATTTGATAATGCCATGTGAGAACATGGATTTCAAATTAATGAATGTGACAAATGTGTTTATATAAAAGAGACTGAAGATGGTTACATAATTATGTGTATTTATGTAGATGACATATTAATCATTGGAAGTAATGATAAATTGGTAAAGTTCATAAAGAATATGTTGAATTCCAAATTTGACATGAAAGATATGGGACTAGCTGATGTTATACTTGGAATTAAAATTCATAAAACATCAGATGGAATAATCTTGAGTCAAACTCATTTTGTGGATAAGATTCTAGAAAAGTTTAGCAAAAACGATACCGATTTTGCTAGAACTCTGATATATCCTAGCCAACATCTAGCCAAAAATAGAGGCGAAAGTGTGAGTCAAGTGGAGTACTCAAGAGTAATAGGCAGTCTAATGTACTTAATCAGTTGTAGAAGATCGGACTTGGCCTACGCCGTAAACAAGTTAAGTAGTTACACTAGTAATCCGGGTGAATGTCATTGGATAGCAATTGTAAGAGTACTTAGATACTTGAGGCATACGCGAGAATATGGGCTGCATTATACTAGATATCCGGCTGTAATTGAAGGTTATAGCGATACTAATTGGTTATCGGACATAGAGGACTCAAAGTCTACAAGTGGATACTTCTTCACTTTATGAGGCGCAGCTATATCTTGGAGATCTTCTAAACAAACGGTGATAGCAAGATCCACCATGGAATCAGAGTTTATTGCTCTTGATAAATGTGGTGAAGAAGTCTAATGGCTTAGGAATTTTTTAGAAGATATTCTGAAATGGACGAAACCGGTGCCACCAATTTGCATTCATTGTGATAGTTAATCTGCAATTGGTAGGGCACAAAGTAATCTATATAATGGTAAGTCTAGACATATTCGTCGTAGACATAATACCATTAAACAACTACTCTCAACTGGGGTTATCACAATAGACTATGTAAGGTCTAAAGATAACATAGCGGATCTGTTAACCAAAGGGTTAAATAGAGAGTTAGTTTTGTCGTCATCTATAGGAATGGGACTTAAAGCCTTACAAAATTGAGTTTAGATGAAGGAAAACCTTACCTAAGTGATTGGAAATCCCAAGAAATAGGTTCATAAGGACAACCTAATTGTCTAAACTCAAAATCACTGTTTTGTGGGGGATAATCTAATTAAACCCTGGAATACCCATTGCCTAAAAGATGTTACAGTGAAATGTTGTGAGAATTAGCAAAATGGCTATTAATGATTTGAGGAGAGTTAGATAAACTTTCAAAAGAATCACCTATGTGAGAGAGAATGGGGGCCGCTTCGAAGGGAATATCATAAGGCATATTCCTAGAAACTCTTGCAGAACCAGGCGGATGTCCATGGCCAAAACAAACATACTCATGAGAACTGAGAGTTGTTAGGAAGAACTTGAGTGAATTACACCATCGTTTACACTAATGGTTGATAGTTGAAGGACATCACGTCTACTATTCAATTAGAAAAGTAAGTGTATTTTCATAAGGGAATGTTCAAAGGGTAACACATACCTATCCTTTGCAAGGTTCTAACGTCGGCATATGTCACCAAAAGCCTTTTTTGGTATTTGTATCAATTTCCATTCATGTGGTAGATTTTTGGAATTTGTGCTCCTCGAAGAAGGCTTCGATTCGGTAAATTACTCGCCCAATTCCGATATTGGGTGAATGAGAAATTGAATTTTTTAGTTTATTGTAACAAATGAGGAATGGGAAAGAAGGAGAAGGGAAATGAAGGGAAAAGCTAAAAAGACTTGTCCCACATTGGAAAATTGTTGTTGAGAAAGTGGGTATATAAGGAGAAGCCCATCCTTAGCTTGTAAGAAAGTCATGGGGTTATGCTCCTCCACAGTCTACGCAGGGGGGTGCAAATTATGGCCGAATATGGCCTAAAAACCTTGAACTTGTGTGCTGGCGCGTCCTACGGACACGAATGTCACAACGATTTGGTGGCGGCCTGACAAGCTAAGTTTTGCCTAAATTTTTTATTTCCCTACTCAGGATTTTTTGTTGGATCCTAACGGACTCTCCTGACCTGAGTCCTGACGGGGTCATCTTGACCTGAGTCCGAACTGGGTCTTCCTGACCTGAGTCCTGACAGGGTCATTCTGACCTGACTGAAGGTTCATCCGGACCTGACTGAAGGTCCATCCTGACCTGAGTCCTGAAGGTCCTTCCTGACCTAACTGAAGGACCATCCTGACCTGGAAGGCTCATCCTGAGGGGCGTTTTAGGCCTGCTGAGATTTCAAAATCTCTACAGTTACAACACGTTTTGAAACTTAAAAAATCTGAGTTAATGTAATTAATTCAGACGTTTTGTCAGTTACAGTCAAGACTATTTATAGGTCTTTATGGCCACACTCCAACAGTCATTTTTGAATACTATAAATAGTATTCTTATATGTTGCAAGACACACAAGAATTACAAGATACACAATATTTGAGTGGAAAAAATATTCAGATATTTTCCGGCAATCAGCCACTTTCTTTTGCCCAATCTTCTGCTATTTTTCTTTCATACTCCGATGATTTACGAACAATATCTCAATTCATTTTAGCAAGATATTGCTATATTGTTGCTATAAATAGTTGTATCCTGGGAAACAAGTGTCCCTTCGATTCACTTAGCACCTAGAGAGTGAGGGGCATATTTTGTTTTAAGGAAATCGTGCTCTTCAGGAGCCTCGATTTTCCATTTAATTTTATTATTATTTTCAGCCATTAGGTGCACACTCCTACAATTAATTGTGATTAGATTAGATGAGATAGGACTAGATAGGATTGGATTATGTTGGATTATTTGGTTTGGTTGTGTTTGAATTGTAGGATATATCTAGAACTAAAAAAATGATTTAATGTTTGGTTTAAAAGATTAAGTTGGATATATTTGTTAATGATATTTTTCCCCTCGTCTATTATACAAATTTACCAACGTAATGCTTTATTATACGCACGAAAAATTGTTTAATTTTTTGAAATTAGGGCTCCTTTTTCACTCAGCTAACAGGATTCAATTGTTTTGAAGAATTGAGAACTAGGGCTCGTGGCTTCACTCACAGCCCTGTGGCAGCCACACCTCATCGGAAGAAAGTCGCTAAATCGAGAAGAGAGAAGAAATTCACTCAGAGCCGCACCACGTCGGAAGAGTCATCCACCTTATCAGAACAGAGAAGACCATTGATTGAAGCTATCCGACCACCACTTGCTCATGGTGATGCCAAAACCATCAACCATTGCCGAAATCAAAGCCCACTCAGCCCTATTGCAGTAACTTGTTGATAGTTTGGATAATATTCTGCCCAAGATATCTTTACTTCAACAATGTTTTGTTATTCCCCTAATTCCCTCCCAAACATTAGCATATTATCGAACTAATGCTTTTTCTTAACATTAATAACTCTAAAACTGTTGATATTGAATAGTATAGTTTATAGAAAAGCCACAAGACTACTGATATTGAATGGTAGGATACAGAATAGGAGGCAAGAGATTTAGGTTTCAAAATAGGAAGGAGTAAATTGTACGATTTCAAAGGTTAAAATTGTAATATCATTTCATAATTGAAAGACAATTTGGTAATTTCATGTCTTGAACTAACTTGTCACACCCCTCTCGTAGAACCAATATATCCCGCTGCAGTGTGATTAGAAGGGATTCTAGTCCAGGGTGGACTGAATCCCTCTTTAAGTCCTTAATTCCAAACATATTATTAAGGTGGATTATTTTTCCGGTCCACTCAGTCAAATGACCCATTAAAGAAGTACATTTTTCTAATTTACACGTAGCCTAGTTACACCTACTAAAAACATACTACCTCCGTCCCGAAACTACTTTCATAGTAGTTCCGGGCACGCGAACCAAGGAAAAATAAATATGTGAGTGTAAAGTTAAATAATAAAATAAGAAAAAGTGTATTTTGTTGACTTTTGTGAGATAGAAAAGTTTCCTTTTTTGGTGTGTGAAAGAAGAGTTGGAACGTTCAAATAAGAAAAGTGTGAAAGTAGTTTTGGGACGGAGTGAGTATATCCCTCCTCTCTCTCGATTTTTTTTTATTTTCATCATTTTCTCATCTCTCTCTCTTTCTCTCTCTCTCTCTCTCTCTCTCTCTCTCTCATCTCTCCCACTTTTTCCTCTCTCCTCTCTTCCCCATTAAATCTATCATTTTCCACTTCTCTTCTCTCTCCTCTCTTCTCCCTCATTTCCTCTTCTAGAAAACTTCATTCTTCCATTTCCATGTATTCTCACCAAAAATCCACATATCATTATTATTTATTTACATGAATTTTACAAAATATATATATATATATATATATATATGCATACCACTATTTTTCACAATAAAAATAACTGAAAAATTAAGACTAAAATCGAAAAAAAAAATCAAAAAATGGAATATTTGGAAGTTCAAAAAAAAGACTTCAAATATTCTTAGCTACAATTCAAATCCATTGAGTATCAAAGTTCAATTATAATTTTGTTTGAACAATTTTTATTTTTCAGTACAAGTTAAAAATTAATTACATAAATTTCACATCAATTTAAAGTGCAAAAAACAAGTAAAAGTTCAACTCAAATAGTTGATAAGTTTAATTATAAATTATTTACTAGTTCAAATTTATAGTGCCAAAATACATTCAAAATTATACGTACAAATGTTCGTAATTATTGTTCAAATCCATTAATTGTCAAAATTCAGTTGTAAATTTATTCCAACGATCTTTATTGTTCAATAATATAAATTATAATGAATTACAGCAAATTTCACAGCAATGTTCATAAGTTCCAAAAAAATAAGTTCAAATTCAAACCAAATAATTGTTAAGTTCAATAACAAATTGTTTACAAGTTCAAATTTACATTCAAATCATGTGTACAAATTAAACAAAACAAGCAAGAATTAGAGAGAGGAAGCCCGCATCACTATCATCATCAACCCAGTAAGGAATTTAAAAACTGTAAATAAAAAATAACTTCCATATCCAAAAATTAAAAAAATTGAAAAACAATAACTACTTTACTCAAATACGTAATCTATTTACTCAAAAATCTAGATTTTCTTTCACCATAAATCAGTAATCCCTCAACTCGAAGTTTCTCACCACCAAAATTAATGGAGTCCGACGTTCTCCTTCGATCTGGAATCGGGGAAGCGCTACCGCAAAATCGTCACTGCCCACCGGAATTAATTCAAGGATGCACCACTAATTTCGAGTACAAAAACCACACCTCTGATCATGAAATATAACAAAAAATAAATAAATAAATAATAATGATATGTGAATTTTTGGTGAGAATCCATGGAAATAGAAGAAAGAAGTTTTCTGAAAGAGGAAATGGAGGGAGTTGAGAGGAGAGAAGGGGAAAGTGACGATTTAATGGGGAAGAGAGGGGAGAAGAGAGAGAGAGAGAGTGACGAATTTAATAAAGAGGAGAGAGGGAGAGGTGATGGTGATGTTCAGACTTTTTTCCGGTAATGATGCCCATTACATCTATAAGGGCAATGGTGTAAATAAATGTACAATAAATGTATTGGGGAGTAGGATTTTTTTCGTGGGCTGGTAGGAATAAACACATTATAGATAACTATTTGATAGTAAATGACCCATGTAAAATTTGTTCAAACTTTTTTTTTCAAATATATCTATTAAATATTTATTACTCCCTCCGTCTCAAACTAGTTTGCACATTTTCTATTTTGGGTTCTCTCAAATCAATTTGCACACTACGAAAAAAGAAAACATCGATTTACATGTACACTCACAAAACTATACACATATTTACCTATATGTCACTACTTTATTTAAAAATATATATTTTCTTAAACCAAGTGCACTCTCATGGGTGCAAATTGGTTTGGGACGGAGGGAGTATTAAATATTATTTCTTTTTTCAATTTATGAACATCGATAATCAATTTCGATATATCCATTGATATTTTCACATATTTAAGATCACGATAGTTCCACCAATTCTGATATTTTCATCCTTGCTCCTAACTAACCGTCTACTAGCGATTATATTAGAAAATTCATTTGGATGTACTAATCCACCGTGAAATTTTCAATATGCGAGTTATACTTCTCAAATACGTGGAAATAATCAAATATGGTCTTTTTTCCCATTTTAGTTTCACTTTTGGCCTTTGACCAAATTTTAATATTTATTTAATAAAATTAATTTTAGAGAACTTAGAAACTCAAAAAAAAATCATTCTCTTCCCCCAACTCTAATTCTCTTTCTCTCAAATATTTTTCTTCTTCGTTTACAAAGCCCTAATTTCTACTAAAGAACCCTAATTTAAACGGGAATAACAATTTTTGTTGAATGTGTTGGAATATTTAATATTAAATATATTAAATATATTAATTGGTATTGTTTGACCAATAAATTGAAGAGAATAAAATTAATTTCTCAGAAGTTAATTGATACGAGTGTGTTCTACTCTCGGAGTAGTGTAGTATTACTCACAAAACCAATTAATGGTGAGTGAGAAATTGAGTCAACAAATCAAAGTTTGAAACTTTGAATTCGGGAGAGAATTAGAATTCGTAAGAGTACGGATTCGATGAATCTAAAGTTCACGTCTTGATGACTCAGCTATGGCCAGGTTCGTTGAACCTACGTTGACTCAGCTCTGACTCGTATCAGCATATGGCAGGTCAACCGGATTGATGGCAAATCAATTCGCCATTGTTGACCTTCCTAATTAAAGGGTTCTGTTTATGGGAGGTCAACCGGATTGATTGCAAATCAATTCCCCATCAGCTGACCTTCCTGAAAAATCGTCTGTCAGCATTAATGTTGACACATTTTTCCCCCGTTACGAGTGGAGGTTCGCCTATAAATAGGTGTCCTCATTTCATTCAGGAACACACAACACACCAATCTTTCTCTGTCCAAAGTCTCTGCATATAGTTTCTAGGTGCAGTCCAGTTCTAAACGTCCTTCTGTTCGCCGGAACTTCAAGTCCTGTGGTGCTGCACACTTGAAGACGTAACGTCGTTTTACCTTTGGGAGTGTTACTCCAACAGACGAGCACCACCGGGGAATATTCGCTTTGCGGGAAGAGGTCTCCTCGACTCGGCGTTTGTTATTTTTATTGTAATTTTACTTTTTATTTACGTGTAATAATTTCTTCCCCCGCTGTATCCTTTTGTTTTATTTATTTTTTCAGTTGTATTATCTAGTTGACATAAAACTCATATTTTTCCAACAATCGCAAAGCGAATATCATTTTTTTTTTAATATCGACTAGTGATAATACTTCTAATCCTCCTGTTGAACTTCCTGTTGGCGGTTCTTCAAACCCTCCCCCTGCCACCACTGCCCCTATTCCCCCTGTAACGGTCCAAGTTGGACCACCCTCTTGTCACACAGTGGTGGCCGCCTTCTTTTTCCTGATGCTAGACCAATTATGGTCCATAGCGAAAGACACGATAAATTTTCGGGCAAACACTTTAAGAGGTGGCAGCAAAAAATATTGTTTTACCTCACAACCTTGAGTTTGGCGAGATTTCTCGCTGGGGATCCGCCTGCGGTCGTTGAGAATGATCCGCAAAATGAAACTGTCAGAAGTCAATGGTGGCATTTTGACTTTCTGTGCCGGAATTATATTCTGGGCGGTCTGGTAGATGGTTTATATAACGTCTATCAGAAGATCACCACGGCTAAGGAATTATGGAATTCCCTAGAAGCCAAGTATGTGGCTGATGATGCTGGTACTAAGAAGTACCTAGTTGGGAAGTTCCTAAACTTCAAAATGATAAGACTCTAAATCTGTTGTTGAACAAGTGCAGGACTTTCAACTCATTCTGCATGGCATTGCTGCAGAAGGCTCTGCCAAATGCCTTTCAAGCAGCTGCAGTTATTGAGAAATTGCCTCCTAGTTGGAGGGATTTCCAAAGTCACTTGAAGTTTAAAAAGGAAAGTGTGACTTTACAAGAAGTCATTGGAAAGCTTCAAATCCATGAAGGCGGCTTGGTAAGAACCAAAAACACTGATGAAGCCAAAGCTAACCTAATGGAAACAAAGAAGAGAAAAAGGCAAAATGACAAGGGGAAGAAACTTGTTGGAACAAAATCCAAATTCAATGGTGATTGTTACAACAGCGGAAAACCAAATCACATGGCCAAAGACTATAGAGCCCCAAAGAAAGAAAACAATAAGGGAAAACAATCAAGGGCAAATGTGGCCCAAATGGACATCACTGAAAATGATCTAGCTGCTGTGATCACTGAAGTGAATCTGGTGGACAACCCGAAGGAATGGTTCATTGACACTGGAGCCACCTGTCATGTTTGTTCTGACAGAAATGCTTTCTCAACCTATGAACCTGCTGGTGGGAGAAAGCTGCACATGGGAAATCAAGCCACGTCTGAGGTGGCTGGGGTTGGCAACGTTGTTCTGAAGCTGACCACTGACAAGAACCTCACTCTTCGAGAGGTATTGCATGTCCCTGACATACGCAAGAATTTGATCTCTGGATCTTTACTTGTAAAGAATAATTTTAAACTTGTATTCGAGTCGAATAGAGTTGTTCTTAGCAAGTATTATGTGTACATAGGTCATGGCTATCTCCACGATGGTTTGTTTAAGATGAGCGCTATGGTTGTACTCCCCAAGGGGAAAAACATTGATAAGAATAAAGAAGTTTCTACTTCGTCTTATATTGTTGAGTTCTCTAATTTATGGCATTGTAGATTGGGACATGTAAATCTAAAGTCCATAAAACGTTTAGTAAATTTAAATTTACTTGACATTAAAAATGTTGAAACAAACCAAAGATGTGAAATATGTGTAGAAGCTAAAATGATGAAATTACCCTTTCTGTCAATAGAAAGAAACACTGAACCTCTAGACTTAATACACACTGATGTGTGTGACTTAAAATTTGTTCAAACTAGAGGTGGAAACAAGTACTTCATCACGTTCATAGATGATTGTACTAGGTTTTGTCACGTTTATCTTTTGCATAGTAAGGATGCAGCATTGAATGCTTTTAAACTATACAAAAATGAAGTGGAAAATCAGTTAAGCAAACGAATCAAAATGGTTCGTAGTGATAGAGGTGGGGAATATGTAGCACCGTTTGAGAAGATATGTGTCGATTCTGGTATCATACATCAAATAACTGCTCCATATTCACCTCAATCAAATGGTGTTGCGGAACGCAAGAACCGAACACTAAAAGAGATGATGAACGCAATGTTGATCACCTCTGGTTTGCCATAAAATATGTGGGGCGAAGCCGTTCTATCGGCTAACCATATATTAAACAAAATTCCACACAAAAGTAAGGACACTAGTCCTTATGAATTGTGGACAGGGCGGAAACCATCGTATAAATACCTCAAACTGTGGGGGTGTTTAGCAAAGGTAGAAGTTCCACTACCCAAACAAGTTAAGATTGCGCCAAAAATAGTGGATTGTATCTTTGTAGGTTATGCATTAAACAGTAGTGCATATAGATTCCTGATTCATAAAACAGAAGTTCCTGATATGAGTGAAGGAACGTTTATGGAATCGAGAAACGTAGTATTTTTTGAGAATGTCTTTCCTCGTAAAACTAAGGAAGATATGATCTCAACTAAAAGACCTCGTTTAGAGGAGGTTGATGATGAAGCTGGTCCTTCTACTCAAGAAAATGAGGAGTTGAGACGTAGCAAAAAAGCAAAGATAACTAAAACCTTTGGTCCTGGCTTCATTACATTTGTGTTGGAGGATGAACCAAAGAATATCAAAGATGCACTTTCAAGACCAGATGCTCCACTCTGGCAAGAGGCGATAAATAGTGAAATCGACTCCATTCTGCAAAACCATACGTGGGAATTGGTTGATCTCCCACAAGGTTGTAAGACCTTAGGATGCAAATGGATCCTTAAAAGGAAGTATAAAGCAGATGGGTCGATTGATAAATACAAAGTACGTTTAGTCGCAAAAGGGTTCAAACAAATCGAAGGGTATGATTTCTTTTATACCTATTCACCAATAACAAGAATTACATCTATTCGGGTGTTAATCGCGATTGCTTCTTGTACAATCTCGAGATTCACCAAATGGATGTTAAGACTGCATTTCTCAATGGTGAGATGGATGCAGAAATTTACATGGATCAACCCGAAGGCTTCATAGCACCTGGAAATGAGAAAAAGGTGTGCAAGCTTGTGAAGTCATTGTATGGACTTAAACAAGCTCCGAAGCAATGGCATTTGAAATTTGACAATGCAATATTGTCAAATGGCTTTCGTATAAATGAGTGTGACAAATGTGTATATGTGAAGAATACACAAAAAGGATTTGTCATATTGTGTCTTTATGTTGATGACATGCTAATCATGAGCAATGATCATGATCTTCTTTGTAAGACAAAGAACATGTTAGGACGAAACTTCGACATGAAAGACATGGGTGTAGCTGACATGATTTTAGGAATCAAGATCAGTAGGACATCAAATGGAATATCCTTAACACAATCTCATTATGTGGAGAAAGTGTTAAAGAAATTCATCACCTTTGATGATCCACCAGCTAAAACACCTTTGGAAGTGAATGTTCACTTGAAGAAAAACAATGGTGAAGCAGTAGCTCAATAAGAATATGCTAGAGTCATTGGGAGCATTATGTACATTTCAAATTGTACGCGTCCTGATATAGCATGTGCCATGAATAAACTTAGTAGATTCACGAGCAATCCAAGTCACGAGCATTGGATAGCTCTGAGAAGAGTTCTGAGGTACTTAAAGTACACTCTAAACTTTGGACTACAGTACACCAGGTATCCAGCTGTACTCGAAGGGTATAATGATGCCAACTGGATCTCAGACAGCAAAGAGTCTTTCTCAACTAGTGGATATGTCTTCACTATAGGAGGAGCTGCTGTGTCCTGGAGGTCCACAAAACAAATGTGTATAGCCCGATCCACCATGGAATCTGAGTTCATAGCTTTAGATAAAGCTGGTGAAGAAGCTGAGTGGCTTCGAAACTTCCTCGAAGATATTTCATGTTGGAATAAACCAGTACCCACTATAATGGTACATTGTAACTGTCAAGCCGCAATTGGTAGGGCTCAGAATGATATGTATAACGGAAAGTCTAGACACATCCGTCGACGACATAACACGTTAGATAATTGATCTCGAGTGGTGTAATATCCATAGACTATATTAGGTCTAAGGATAATCTAGCGGATCCTCTAACAAAGAGTATAAATCGAGTTCAAATGTCCAAACTGTCAGAAGGAATGGCTCTTAAATCCACCGAACAAACTGAAGCAGTGGTAACCTGACCAAGTTGACTGGAGATCCCAAGATCTTGGTTCAACGGGAAAACTAAGATGTAGAAGTTAGACGAAATGCTTGGTAATCTGACCATTCCTTAGAAGATAGTACAACAAGTATAGAACCCGTAGGTGGTGTAGGTTAAGTCTGATGACTTTTAATGAATCCTAAATCCTAGTAAGGATGGAGTATTACGGGATACTCAAGAGGGTTTCACCTATGTAAGTGTGAAGTGAGAGGCCGCTTCAAATATCATTGGATATTTAACACTTATGAATCCAAAGGGTGTCCATGGCCGAAACAGACAAAAATGTGAGAACAAGAAAGGACGTAGAGACTGTATAGTGTCACAACTCGCTATCTCGGTACACACTAAGGTGGAATGGTTCAAGGCATTGTGTGTACTAGGCCACCGGTGTATCCGGTTAGCTGGACTATGGAAGGTTCAAAGCTCCAAGCTACATGTCCAAATACAATATCGTCTCACTTGGACTGGGCTGTGTGTCTGCATGTTTATGGGTGTAATTTCCACTCATGCGGGGGATTGTTGGAATATTTAATATTAAATATATTAATTGGTATTGTTTGACCAATAAATTGAAGAGAATAAAATTAATTTCTCAGAAGTTAATTGATACGAGTGTGTTCTACTCTCGGAGTAGTGTAGTATTACTCACAAAATCAATTAATGGTGAGTGAGAAATTGAGTCAACAAATCAAAGTTTGAAACTTTGAATTAGGGAGAGAATTAATTATGTAATTAATTCTCATCCCACTTTGGAAAACGAAAGTTGAATTCGTAAGAGTACAGATTCAATGAATCTAAAGTTCACGTCTTGATGGCTCAGCTATGGCCAGTTTCTTTGAACCTACGCTGACTCAGTTCTGACTCGTATCAGCATATGGCAGGTCAACCGGATTGATTGCAAATCAATTCCCCATTGTTGACCTTCCTAATTAAAGGGTTCCGTTTATGGGAGGTCAACCGGATTTATTGCAAATCAATTCCCCATCAGCTGACCTTCCGAAAACCCATCCTCTGTTTATGGTAGGTCAACCGAATTGATTACAAATCAATTCCCCATCAGTTGACCTTCCTGAAAAACCGTCCGTCAGCATTAATGTTGACACATTTTTTCCCCCGTTATAAGTTGAGGTTCACCTATAAATAGGTGTCCTCATTTCATTCAGGAACACACAACACACCAATCTCTCTCTGTCCAAAGTCTCTGCATATAGTTTTTAGGTACAGTCCAGTTCTAAACGTCCTTCTGTTCGCCGGAACTTCAAGTCCTACGGTGCTGCACACTTGAAGGCTTAACGTCGTTTTACCTTTGGGAGTGTTATTCCAACCGACGAGCACCACCGGGGAATATTCGATTTGCGGAAAGAGGTCTCCTCGACTCGGCGTTTGTTATTTTTATTGTAATTTTGCTTTTTATTTACGTGTAATAATTTCTTTCCCCACTGTATCCTTTTGTTTTATTTATTTTTTCAATTGTATTATCTGGTTGACGTAAAACTCATATTTTTCCAACAGAATGTCTTTGCATTTCTTCGTTATTCCTCCAATTTCGTGCTAAATTTATTTTTGTTCTTTTCATTCTTCTTGAATTTGTTTTTGTTCTTCTCAAATTTTATTTATCGCATATATTTGAATATGGGTAGTGGTTTTATAAGGTTTATTGAGATTTGTTCGAGAAGATTTATGCCAATGAACTGAATTTCGTGAAGAAGGGCCCCTAAAATTGGTTAATATGTTCTCGATCATTCTTGCTCCAACCTGACATAATTGTCGCGAATAAGACATCAATCGAGTCTTCTCTTTGCTTGGACATGAGCGCTAGTGGACGCGGGGAAGGAGCAGGCGAAGTATTATTGCTGTCGAAGGAAGCTTCAATGTCATTGGCAATTTGAAGAATTCCTATACACATGCAAGAATTTTATTACTCTGGTGAACTTTTTTTCTTTGAATTGATGTATAACTGGAGTTTTTTCGGTAAGAAAATTAGGAGTGGTAATTCTTGTTTTAGTGTTTTTTATTTTGCTAGAATTCATATTGCAGTTGAAAGTTTGGACATGAATAATCATGTGGGACTTGCAGATTATTTTCTATTAGTAGATTGCATATAAACTATTTACATATTATAAGTTGGGTTTTATTGGTTGTTTTTCTTTCATAAAGGGAACGAGGATTGAGATTACTTTTAGTGAAATTGAGCCCTTGGAACCGATTAAGGGAAACTGAGATGATTTGGATAAAGAGATTCTGACTGCACCATCTTTTCAACTTCCTATTACCATTGATGTGAGCTTGATTTCATTCTACTTACCAATTTACTAGGCGGAAGGTTGATCTAGTATTTTAGATAAAAAAATTTATCTGGTATTTGGTTATATTGAGTTTTTTTCTGACTTAATTTGGTTGTTGGTAGGTGATTTAGGTTAATGCTAAGAGTGTATGTCTAGTATTTAAGATTGTTGTTGTAAGATTAGTTTAGGCGTTTGAGAAAATATTAATAATTCCTTTATTACCTAATATTTTTGTATTTATTTAGTTTAATTTTATTTTCATTCCAGGCATATAATATTAAATCTGCCTTTGTACATGTAGTGTTTAAGTTGAACACCATGATAATATTCCAGCATGATGGAGTATATTATCCCCGAAGGAGATTGATATGATACAAAACTAGGTACACGGAGCACACTATCAGTAGTTGGTGTGATTTATAACAAGCTAGACAATACATACAAGAAGATATTAAAAGATTCTTATTTTGGCCAGTTTCATGGACAAATGTACAACTTTCTCTTTGTAGATTACATTGCTACTAAAATATGTAAAATTAGTATTATAGTTTATAACAACATAAGAATGAGTTATTTAAATTTAGTTGTTAAATTATCTAAGCGTCCAGTTTTTCATTGATATACAACTAAATTGTTTAGAAAAATTAGTTGTTCAACGACATGGTTGTTCAGTATCCGAGTTAATTTTTTTTATTAAGGTTGTTCATATAAAAGTTTAATTAATAAGTAACTACTTAGTTTTTTAGTGAAAAAAATATCAATTTTAACTTTTAAGGCTGAAAAATCATAAGAAAAAATTATTTTCATTGAATACATGAGTCATTTAAAAATGAGTTGTTCCATAATATGGTTGTTCAACAACCGGGTTTAAAAAAATTTATTAAGGTTGTTCAAATAAAAGTTCAATCAATAAGTAATTATTTATTTTATTTAGTGACAAACCATTAATTTTGACTTTTAAGAACGAAAAATTATAAGAAAAATTTAATTTCTAATGATATACTATCGAGTTGTTCAATATCTGGTGGTTGAACACAATTAGACTGTTAAAGTGTCCAGTGTAGTAATGCGATTAAATTATTCATGCAATTATTCAAATCAATAAGTAATTACTTATTTTCTTATGAAAATATTAATTTTGAGTTATTAGCCTTAAAAAATAAAAAATAAAAACTTATTTTCTAGAGATATATGGTTGAGTTGTTCAATATTTGATTTTTAACATAATTAGATTGTTCCAGTATCAGGTTTAATAATACAATTAAGTTCGTTCACGAAAATGTTCAAATCAATACTTAATTATCTATTTTCTTATAAAAAAACATTAATTTTGAATTTTCAGCCTTAAAAAATAAAAATAAAAATTTTAGGGATATATAATCGAGTTGTTCAATATTTATTTCTTGAACACAAATAGGTTATCCAAGTGCTGTTATACTATTGCGATTAAATTTATTCACGCAAATATTCAAACCAATAAGTATTTTCTTATGAAATATTAATTTTGAGTTTCTAACCTTAAAAAATAGAGAAAGGTTATTTTCTAGTGTTATACGATTTAATTGTGCAATATTTGATTTTTGAACACAACTGGTTGTTTAATATTTGATTGTTTATCACACTAGTAGTAATATTAATATATTAATTCAAATCAATAAATATTTACTTACCGGTTAAACATCTATTTTGACTTTTATTTTTAAAAATAATATGGAAATAAATTTTTTTTTAGTGATATACAATTAAGTTGTTTAAAACATGATTATTCAACAAACAAATTGGATAAAAAAATAAGTTGTTTAAACAACCAAATAACAACAATACAAAAAACACTTTATTCTACTAAATTGAACATAATTTTTGTTCCAATATAATAAATATATGGCACATATTTTAACACTGCAATTCAAATACCTAATTGTTCAAATTCAATATAAATAATTTAAACAACTGAACAACTAAGCAACTACATAACTTAAACAACTTAAATAATTGAATAATATAAATAACTTAACCAACTATGTAAAACAACGTAAACAAATAAATAATTTAAATAACAAAATAATTAAACAACCAAACAATTTAAATAACTGAAAAATTAAACAACAAAATAATTTAAACATTTTAAACTATTTAACAACTAAATAATTTTAATATATGAACAATTGAATCGACTAATAAATTAAACAATGTAAACAAATGAATAATTTAAATAACTGAATAATCAAACAACTAAACAATTTAAATAATTGAACAACTAAGCAACTAAATAATTTAAACAATTGAATGACTAAATAATATAAATATCTTAACAACTGAAACAACTAAATCACAATGTAATTTTAAAAACTTATCGTCTCTTTTTGGAAGACGGTCAAGTCTTCCCATTTTTTATTCCATTCTCAAGTCTCTGAACTTATGAAGTCTCATCTCCAAGTTAAACTGGTTCTTGTTGCCCCAAGTGCCGCCACACCGGGTGCTAAAGTGTGGGTATTTTGTATATATTGAATAAGTAAAGTTATTTTGGAGAGAAGGAGGTTTGACTAGACTATTTTAAATTAACTTCAGTAATTGAATAACTTGAAACCTTCAAAGTATGTACATATATTTTAAAATGTGACACAAATTAATTCTTTTAAAAGTATGCAAATAATTTTAAAACAAATAAATAAGATAAATATGCAATTGCAAAACAAAGGGAGTAATTTTTTTTTTTTTTTTTGAAACTCACTACTCCTTATAGTTATTCTCAAATGTATTTTAAAAAGATGTAAAATAAAAATGTTACGGATTTTTGTGGGGTCTAATTAATGAATAAATGAATTATATGTAAATATGATACTAAAATGATACTTTCCAAAAAATAACTGGGATTTTGAGGCAGATGAAAAGAGAAATGGGAATAACTTTGGGCGCAATATTAAGGAAGTGTTTGATTGAACACTTTTGGAGGTGAATAATAGTAATTAAAGTTATAGTGTGTGTTTCGAATGACTTTACTATGACTTGATTCCTGAAAAAGCAAAAACTAAGGAATCAATCATAGTTTCTTACAATTATACCAAATGCCCCCTAATTACTCACGTTTGTAGCAAACTTAATAGCAACATCTAGAACTGTCAAATGAAATACTCTGCTTGTGAATTCCGCTCGGTTCGTTAAGGTACGACTCAGTTTGACTCGAATGTATTAAACAAATCGAGCCGAGCTCAAAAAATACTCTTTTCCTTAAAGAGCTCGACTCGATAGGCTCTCGAGCTGCTCGACAGGCTCGAAAAATTAGAATATTTTTAAGGAAAATGTGTTTTATATATAAAATAGTGGCATATGGGTAAATATATGTTTGTTTGTGAGTGTGCATGCAAATTAATGTTTCATTTTTTAATAGTGTGCAAATTTATGCAGGACGTATAAATAAAAAAAGTATGCAAATTCCAGTGGAATAGTGGAAGTAGGGTTGCAAACGAATCAAATAATTTTGATTCGATTCGGTATTCATATTCGAATTTTGATATTCGTATTCGAAATTTTATGATTCGAATTCGATTACAAATATTCGATTCGATTCGAGTATTATTCAAATACGAATATAAAATAATGATATTCGATTCGATATTCGTAAATATTCGATTAAATATTTTTTTATAATTATTATAATGATAATAGACTTAATAGTTAGTATAATTATTGCTATTATTATTATTATTATTATTATTATTTTAAGATTATAGACCATTAGAAATTTATTGCTACTATAATTACTATTATTTTAATGATGTAAGCTCATTAGATAATAATCTAGATATCATATGCACCTATATTTCAAACTCTTACCCGAGGGTTGTAAATGAATCAAATACTTTTGATTCGATTAGGTATTCGTATTCGAATTATGATATTCGTATTCGAATTTTTATGATTCGAATTCGATTCAAATTCGTTTACAAATATTCGATTCGATTCGATTATTATTCAAATACAAATACAAAACTATGATATTCGATTCGATTCAATTCGTTTGCAACCCTAAGTGGAAGTATATAATTTAGAGTATAAAATTATAATATTTTGCATAATAATACAACTCTAATTTTTAAATCACTCATACTGGTGATATTTTTATCTTTACTAAAATATGAGACTATAAATATATTAAATTATAGAATTGTTAATATAATATTAATTAAATATATTTTTCAAAATGTTCAAGCTCAAATCGAGGTTTGACGAGCTCAATCGAGCTTTGCTCATAAATTTCAAGCTCGAGCTTAATTAAAGATAAACGAACCTAGCTCAATTTCGAGCAGAGCCAAACTCAATTGTAAGCAGAGTCGAGCTCAATTGCGAGCCAAGCCGAACTCGATTTCTAGCTCGTCTTTCTAAATGAGCCGAGCCAAGTTTGCACTACTCGAGCTCGTTCGGCTCATATAACAGCTCTAGCAACATCTTCAAAGGAAAGAGTAAAAATTATAATTGTCCATAAAATTAAGAGTAGGTACACCACACTACACAAACACAACACATTTGTATGGCAAAATTGGCCACCCTCCTAAATTTTGCTCCTCTTCAGTCAGGGGGGAAACACAAGCCAAAAAAAAAAACCGTACGCATATAAGTCCCCCATCACCAGCTACAACACTAAAAGAGCAAAAAGTAATTCAATCATCGACGCACAGAGACAGAATGGAGCACCTAGCGAAGACATCCACCATCATCAATTTGCAGCTTTTAATGAACCACCATCCTCCCAAGTCAGCATAGCACACCCTCTCCTTCATCCATCCTCATCACAATCCAAGGGACGGTGATGATCGACCCAGGACCGTAATAGATTGATGGTGACTTTATTTAGGGAGAGCACCACCATGAAATCTCTCAGCACTACGGCTACGGCTGCGAGGTCTGTCACCCCATCCTGAAGTCTTTCTAGGGCTTCTGCTACGACTTCTGCCTCTGCTTCTCGTCATGCTCTCGTGGAAGCTTCCGGGTACACTTGTCGCATACCCATTAAGGGAACCCAAAACATGTCTATGGTACCATGCAAAATCAAAAAATTTAGAACACAATATTGACATAATAAAAGGGGAGAAACTTCGCAATTTTGATGGGTGGCGTTCACATTATGCAGTTTTGGGCGCAAATTACCGGCAAAAGTTCAGAATTCCAGGAAAAAAGTTGTCAACAAAGTGTGCATAGTTGAGTTGTATATTTGAACCAAAATTGCAAAATCCCTCTCACAAAGAGAAAAGGAAAAGAAATGACATAAGTCAACATGCAAATAGACATAGACAGGACAGACACATACCTATCGCGATCATATGCGCGGCTTGTACCTCCATCTCGGCCGTTAAATGAAGAATCATAACGTCCAACACCACGACCTCCTTCACGTCCACCAGGGCCAGACCCCCACTGACGCCTTCCCCGCCCCATTCCACCACCACGTGAAGCCATGTCACGAATTTCGTTAGGAACACGCTGATTGGCTCCTTCCAATAGCTTGATGAGATCTGATGCATGCTTTGAATCCTGATCACAGAAGAAAGTATATGCCACGCCAGTTGCACCAGCACGACCAGTTCTTCCAATTCTGTGAACATAGTCTTCCACTCCAGTGGGAAAGTCATAATTAACTACCACCCTGTGATTGACACACAATCGTCACAGCAAATAAATCACAACAGCAAAACAAAACTTGTGATAGGAGTGAAACGTGTGCAACATCTACACCAAGAAAACCTGTCCATAAACAACTTGAGAACCAAGTTTTTATAATATGATACTATGATCCAAAGTCCATAAACAACTTGAGAACCAAGTTCTTATATATGATACGATGATCCAATATCTTCACAACAAGGGGAGATCCTACATAATTATCAAACTCCAAAGTACACAAGTCTCAGAAGTACCAAAAAAAAAATAAGTCACTCATGACAAGAAAAGGGTCAAAGTAAAACCTCAAGGGTATGTTCTTTTTGGGTTTCAAGTGACTTTTAAAACCCGAATTTTTTAAACTAGTTGTTTTTAATATCTAAGGGTATGTTCTTTTTGGGTTTAAAAACCTAGATTTAGATTTTAAAATCTAAAACTCATTCTAGTTATGGTTTTAAAAATAGATTTTTAAAATCATAACCCTATCCCTCTACAAATTAACATATAAAATATATCAATTAATTCTATTCTACTCTTATTTTCTCTTACATCATAAAGTTAAAACCTACCCTATTCAAAAAGCAAAAAAGAAGACAGATTTAAAGTCCCCTAGATATTAAAAACCACTCATTTTCAAAAACCAGTTTTTAAAAGTCACTTAAAACCCAAAAAAAACATACCCCAGAGGATTTTAAAATCTATGTTCTTTTTGGGTTTTTGAGTAGAGTATGCTTTAACTTTTTGATGTAAGAGAAAATAAAAGTAGAATGGATATTGGGTGATATATTTCAGGTGATATCTAGAATGTGATTTAGATTTTAAAATCCAAAAAGAACATACTCCAAGGATTTCTATTGAGTTTCAAGTACATAATCTAATCCCATTGTAGCAGTAAGAACTCACAATGAATAATCGTATCAAAAATCATTATCACATTTCAATTATATAATATAGTTTAGGACAGTACTAGACACACCACTAAAGAAAGATGTGCGGCTATATTATAGAGTGCATCCACATATTTTATCCTTGATAGAAAACACAATCAGCCACATAACAATGAACAAGCAGAGGTACAATATTATAAGTCCCTCCTTAAAATGTCATTTAGGTTTTAACTGGCACAAACCTGATATCTTTAATGTCCAGACCACGAGCAGCAACATCAGTGGCTACAAGCACTGGGGACCTTCCAGTGCGGAACTGATTCAGCACATGATCCCTCTCGCCCTGGGATTTGTCTCCATGAATAGCAGCGGCTGAAAATTGCCGGGATAAGTAACCAGCAAGTTGGTCGCACATTTTTTTCGTTGAGCAGAAAATTATGATTTTCGATCCTGGTTCTTGAGATCTCAATATCTGCTCCAGGCGCTTACGCTTATCCATTGGTGACAAAACTTCGACATACTGCAGCCAAAAAAAAAAATGAATAAATGTTAACTTTGATTTTGTTTTGATTTTGAAGTAGGCATTAACAGATGTCACCCAATATCAGGCAAAGTAAATGTGCCATAAATAAATAAATATTTATAGATTATTCTACACTGTACCTGGGTAATTGCCTTGTTCGCTACAAGCTCGTTAACATTTCCGATGTTAACCTGAACAGGATTAACCAATAAGTCGGCAGCAATTTTGCGCACCTCCTTCGGCCATGTAGCTGTGTACATCAAGGTCTGTCTACGACTAGGGACAGCCTTCACAATCTTCCTAATCTGGGGTTCAAAGCCCATGTCAAGCATTCTGTCCGCCTCATCTAAAACCAAGTATGATACTTGATGGAGGCTAATTCGTCTCATCTCCAGAATATCATTCAATCGACCAGGTGTAGCCACCACTACATCCACACCTCTGTCTATGTCTCTCAACTGAGGTCCCTTCGGTGCACCTCCATATAAGCACTTCAATAAATAAATAAAATAATCAGCACGAAGGAACAATAAATGTTGAAGAAAGAAAGAAATTCTAAAAATGCTAATCCCTTCGTCCCAGAGGAATTTACACCGTAGGAAGTATCACATTTTTTAAGAAATATATTTTTTTAAATAAAGTAATGGTATATGGGTAAATATGTGTATAATTTTGTGAGTGTGCACGCAAATCGATTTTTTTCAGTAGTATGCAAATTTGTACGAGGCATCCAATAAGAAAAGTGTGCAAATTCATGTGGTGCGGAGAGAGTATTAGGTACTATAAAACCATACCGTGCAAGATATCCTAGAAGATCTTCCAAACTTCACAGCTTCATCTTGTATCTGAGTCGCCAACTCTCTTGTTGGAGATAAGACCAAAACTGTTGGACCTAATTTTGGATTATTACGTCTTTGTTTCAGATGAATAAAACCAGGAATCAAGTAACCCAAAGTCTTCCCTGAGCCTGTCTTTGCAATGGCTACTATGTCACGACCTTTTACAGCAATTGGCCATGATTGTGCCTGAATAGGAGTGGGAGCAGAAAAACCAGCATGCTGCACCTGTAAAATGAAAGAAAACACCCGCAAGCCTCATAAGCATAAGTGCTGCTTCAAAATTTCTGACTGGGTCTAATGGATTTTAGAAAGTGGCCAAGGAAAGAAGAAGCATCATCCCCCAACAGGTCAGGAACTACTTGCTGAAGCAAGCAATAGTCGGAGGACGCCTCTTCTTCTATTCGGACCAAGGGGCAGACTGAATCACTACCAACAGACGTCCCAGCCAAGCTTGGATGATTCGGAAAGCCCCTCACATAAATTGGTCCATCATTAAAGGGTGCTCCAAATACATGCAAACTCCCGCACAAGGGCGGCACAGTGTACGACATTTAGCTCCTCCTGGAGCAAATATCGCACCTGCGACAAAGTACAGATGGAAAAAATTGAGCATGAGCTTTAATCTCCAAAATGTGACTCCACAGTATTTCAAAAATGAAGAAAGTTGTCAACTCACAATGCAGTCTCACAAATGTCTCTAGTAGTGGAACTTGTATAGATACAGAGAGAAATTAATTCCTTACCTCCCTCAGAATCTCTGGAGAAAAGCCAGTGGCTTCAAATGAGGAAAAAGGTGGAGGGACATTGTCTCCCTACACGACAGGAAACTAAATTAGAATTTACAAGGAGCATACAAAAGATCTCACACAGATAAAAAGGAATAGGAGAAGAGATTTGATGTTATTAGAAAACCAAGTTTAATAGGAAAAAAAGGGTTTGAATAACATTTAAACGTATAAGGGTAATAAAGAAGTAACTGAAGCAGGCAGGCTGTCGTTAAGAATTGACTACATTAATTATAAAGATGCTCACAGTTACAGATATTTCATGTCGTCGTCTATAAGACTCAGCAGACAAACCACTTTCTCCACCGTTGGAAGCATGTGAGCCATTTCCAAAACTGGTCTTCAGCTCTTCATCACTTCGCGGAAAATCTGATCTGCTTCTGGCAGCCTAATACAATTTGTGGGGATTTGGGGGGGGGGGGGGCCTTGAGTACAAAAAAGGTTTTCACATGATAATTATTGGATGCAGAAAAATCATTAAAGAACCACCAACACACCACAATAGTTCCTGCTCCAGAAGCCCTTGTGGACCCATTGCTAGCTTTGTCATATCTATTGTTATCATCATCATGCGCATTATGGGGTATTTGGGGCATCTTTTGAACTGAAGAACTCAATAATTTGTGAGATGGGGCAGAGCTTTCGTGAGTAGGGGCCACAGGTCTCTCATACTGGGTCATATTGCTCTCAGGATTCCAGTAGTAAAGATATCCAGTCTTACCATCAACGAGACCCTTCCATGGTTTTGGGAGGGTGGGATCCTCAGGCGCATAAGTTATACCAGTTGCAGTAGCTGCCATTTCAAAGATACCTGTTGAATATCCTGGCATCAAAAGGCACAAATAAGAAATGAAAAAGATCAGAAAGGCAAACTGAAAACATTTCACCACTCTTGACATGAATGATAAGTGCTATATACCAAAACTAGAACATATATGAAGTTCAACACTTGTTACGAGAGGGTAAGAGCTATCGCCTATAACGACAATATGAAGTTCGAAAAAGTTAAAAAAACAAATAAGGATAAAATATTCTAAATAACAAAAGACTGAAATTCGACTTTCCGCCTTATATTCCGGATTTATAAATTTTCCACGTTATGTAAATAAATCGAGGGAATCATAATAGCAACCTAGAACAAGCAGACATTTAAAACAGCTTACGTATAACCTGCTTATATTTGTATTAACAATCATAACGTTCTTCAAAGAAATTATGTCTACTTTTACTTCTATCAGAACAGCAAACGCCATCCAGACACATGTTTTATCCAATTATTGAAAAAGAGTACAACATCATGCGCACTTGATAGATTGAATTGAACCAACACAAATCCATAATTAATACACCATAATACTTTATGACTCGTCTGAATAGCAAATAAACATCTAAATCGAAGGGGGAAAAAAAGCAAACAAAATGCAAATCCAGTAAACCTCGAACGAATCGCATTCACATAAATTATACCCCCAAAAATCATAGACCGAAACCCTAAAAGGTTACTACGAAAAATTAGTGCAGGAAATTCGCAGATGTTTCATTTTTAGATCTAATAAAAAAGAGACTCCATAATCAGAAATTCTCAACGGATATATCAAATTAACACCACAAAATTAGGGCAAGGACATAGAAGTTACCAAAAATTATCAAAGTAATAACTTGCGTAACGAAAAGCTCAGCCGCTCTCTATGGAGACACTCTTTATCTCTCGCCCCCTAAAACTGAATTGACAAACTGAAGAAAACGCGTAGATAGAGAGAGAGAGAAGGAGAGAGATCTACGCTTCCGAAAACAGAAGCGTAGGTGATGAGGAGACAAATGAGAGGGGCTACTTATAGCAACCGAATAAAAGAGGCGAATAGGTTAAATTATTACTATTCATTTCTTATTTATAATTAAATTCAAATAAAGTGATTTTATTTTATTTATTTTTTGAATTTAGTGAATCAGGTTTGGGAGTTAGTTGAGAGACTTAGGGGTCAACACGTTATTGGCACCAAGTGGGTCTTCAAGAATAAGAGGGATGAGAAGAATGTTGTTGTCAGGAACAAGGCCAGACTGGTGGCCAAGGGTTACTCTCAGGTCGAAGGAATCGACTATGATGAGACCTTTGCTCCAGTTGCAAGATTAGAGGCAATCAGGCTGTTCTTGGCTTATGCAACATTCAAGAAGTTCAAAGTGTATCAGATGGACGTGAAGAGTGCCTTCCTGAATGGAGTGCTGAACGAGAAGGTTTATGTTGAGCAACCTCCTGGGTTTGAAGTTGGTGATAAGGTGTATCACCTGAAGAAAGCTCTTTATGGCCTGAAGCAAGCTCCAAGAGCTTGGTATGATACACTCTCCCAGTTCCTGATTGACCACGGGTTCGTGAAAGGAACAGTGGACAGGACCCTCTTCAGGATATCCGAAGGGAAGGACATTCTCTTGGTCCAAATTTATGTGGATGACATAATTTTTAGATCACCTAACCTGAAGCTTTGTGAGAAATTCTCCAAGCTAATGATGGGAAAGTTTGAGATGTTAATGATGGGAGAGATGAACTTCTTCTTAGGTCTTCAGGTCAGGTAAACTGACTCCGGAAATCTTCATCAATCAGTCCAAGTATGCGAGGGACTTGATTCAGAAGTTTGGAGTTCAGTCTAGCAAATGTTGGTCCCTAAAGAAGACTTT
>JAPKLY010000122.1:75516-103683 GCA_026898435.1 Prunella vulgaris
GTTTTAATGGCATCAAAACATAAGGGATTTCCCAATAGCAAAGTCTCACGCATTCCCATGAATACAAATGAGAAGCTGGATCCTGACAAGGAGGGGACCTCAGTGAATCAGACTGAATATAGGGACCTGATTGGATCTTTGTTGTACCTGACTGCAAGTCGTCTTAACATCACCTATGCAATTGGAGTTTGTGCAAGGTATCAGTCTAATCCTAAGAAGAGTCATCTAGAGAGTGCCAAAAAGATACTGAAATACCTGAAAGGTACAGTCAATTTAGGACTTTGGTATCCCTCTGATGACAACCTAGAACTGACAGGGTATTCTGATGCTGATTATGGAGGCTGTAGGATTGATAGGAAGTCAACTACAGGCACATGTCAGTTTCTAGGGAGTAAACTGATCTCTTGGTTTTCCAAGAAACAAACAAGTGTTGCAACGTCTACTACTGAGGCTGAGTATATGGCGGCAGGTAGTTGTTGCTCCCAAATCCTTTGGTTGAAGCAACAACTGAGAGTCTACCAAGTAGAGGCCACTGATGTCCCAATTTATTGTGATAATAATAGTGCCATTGCCATATCCCAAAACCCAGTCTTACACACAAGGTGTAAGCATGTAGACATCAGGCATCACTTTATAAGAGATCATGTTGAGAAGAAGGATATAAGGATGGAAAAGATCCCTACTGACAAGCAGAGAGCTGACATCCTGACTAAGGCTTTGCCTGGAACCAGGTTTGTTGAGTTAGGACTTCTTGACCCACGTGTAGGAGATTAAGTATGAATCTCAGTTCAGGATTGAACAAGGTGGTCAGGAGGGATGACTAACTTAGGATCAGGTTGCAGAGAGATGGATGGCTTTCAGGGGGAACAGACATCAGATTTAGGATCTTCAGGATCAGGATGGATATAGGTTCAGGACACAGATTTCAGGGCAACCCTGATCGGTCTCATGAGGTATCAGTCAGGTTTCTATACTTGACTGACTGGTATGAATCCTGAAATTCTTTTCTTTTCTGTCTTGCATGTGCATTTCTGATTTTGTCTGACACCACATCAATCAAAGGTTTTTAACTCAAATCCTCAGTCTTTCACTTAATTTTCAGTTTTTATTAAATGCAAAATCCAAATTTATTTCAAACATTCTTCTGACACGCATTTAATGCGAATTGGGCGGTAACATGTTTCGATAAAGGCTTAATCATGACTTTTGAAAAACCGACCTTGGTAAATTCTTTTGTTCCGGATATACCCTTCAATCTAATCCGTTGAATTTCAAAAGACTTTCAATCAAACCCGTTCATTAAAAACTGAGTTTTGGGTATAAAAGGGAGACTTGATCATTTTGCACATTTTACGCACTCATATCTTTCTTAACCCATATTATCTGCAAAATTACCTCTATTTTCTCTGCATTCATGTCTTCTTCCGCTGCCCAAGCTATTGAAGACACCAAGAGATTCCACGCTGCCATCTCTGAGGTGGAATTGAAGGTTTCTTACGAATGGTTGGTGGATTTCTCTCACCGATCCACCATCCCTGAACTTCGCCAAATCCATGGAGCAATCAACGCTGCTGGGCTCCTAGACTTTGTCTGCAAGAAGCCCACGAAGACTTGTCCCCATCACATCATCGCGTTCTACGCAAATATGGACATGAAGGATAATGGAGAGTGGTAACCAGTGATTACACTCAGGCGAACAGTGGAGAAGAAAGGGAAGAAGATGGTCCAGCATTTCACTGAGAGGGTGAATGTCAGGGACCTCATCAGGAAGACATACAACTTACCCTACTCCACTGAAGATGTTCAACTGAGTGATCTCACAACATACAAGACCGGAGAAGAGCAGAAATGTATGAACGAATTCCTGATTGTCCCTCAAGAAATCTTCAGTACCATGAACAAGAAACTCCTGAAGCCCGCTTAAAACTATTGTTCGAGGTGGTAGTCCAGAGTATTATGGGCTTTGTTGGAGGAATGGAGCAAATCAGTCAGCCAAAGGTAAGAGGTTTGACTGCAGTGGTGGACAACGCTCAAATTGACTGGGAGGAGTACTTCCTTCAGAAACTTGTTCAGGAGTCCAAGAAGGTGAGGATGGTGGGTGACAAGATTGTGTTTGACAAGAATCCCCACTTTGGATCGAGGCTCTCAGTAATGCTTCAGAGTCTTCCGTTTTGAGATATTGATCAGGCTGGGCTGATCAATTTCAAGGACAAACACATTCTCTTCAGAAACGCTGCTGAGACACTAAAGAGAATGAACGACACTGAGATCAAGAAGGTCTCAAGAAGCAAGGGAGGCAAGAGCAAGAGCACTACCTCGAAGGCTCAGGAGGAGCCGGCCAAGTCTGGGCCAAAGAAGGTGAAGGTGAAGGGCATCACTATTTCAGAGCCCCAGGAGAAGAAGACAATGCTCCATGACTCTGACACTGAGTCTGATCACAGTGATCAAAGGACTAACTCAACCGCCACTATGGCAGTGCCAATTTCTTCCCTGGCACCTGAAGGTTCTGAGCTGGCACCTCAGGTGGAGGTGGCTCAGGTCGAGGGGGAACAGGTTGCACCTGTTCAGGAGGATCCGGTGATGAGGGTGGTGGAAGATCTGGGAGTAGAGGCTCAGGCGGAGCCGAGTGCAGCTGCTCAGGAGGAGCATGGTGGTGAAGATGAGGAAATGGTCCAGGAGGGACAAGGAAGCTCTGATGCTGGTGAGGAGGAGCATCAGGAAGCTGAGAACATGGAGGCTCAGGAGGAGCTCCATGATGAGGATGTAGATGACAACTAGGGCAGGAAATGGGCTGTCTCCAATGATGAAGAATCTGAATCCGATCACCAGGAGGAAGATCAGGAAGGAACCCCACCGCCACCCAAGCTGACCCCGTTCGAGATGGATGCTCGCTCTTAAGCCATTCGATTTGTCAATCAACTTCTTCCTGACCTTGATCAATCATACGGGGAAAAAGTGATCAATCTCAGAGTGTTGGTGATTATGAGGAGGGCATCCATTCCTGAGCTAGCTTCTTTGATAGAGGCGAATGGAGTTAACTCACTCAGGGATCAGGAGCAGATTCTGTGTGATAGTTTTGGGATTCGTTCCTATGCCCAAGTGCTCTCAAAGGAAGATTTTATCAGGATTGTCAGGGCTAACAATCCTCAGCCCAACCCTCCTACTGAACTGGCTTTGGTTCCAGTAGTTGGGGAAGGTGCGACCTCAGGTGGAGGTGCACCGGCCGATGAAGCACTGCCAGGGGCCGGGACTGCTGAGGCTCAAGGAAAGGCCCCAATGTCTGTTTCCACCAAGTCCAAATCTGCCAAGAAAAAGAAGTCCAAAACCATTTCAGTTGGAGTGTCACTGATGGGGAGGACTATCCTGGCGAAGCTTGATCGTCAGCGTGAGAAAATTAAGAATCTCACTGCTGAGTTGGCCAGTGCGAGGAAGGAAGCAGTAGACAAGTTCCTGAGCATTGAACAACAACGATCATCCGGAGTCACTACTGACCAGGTACAAACTATGATAGATTCGTCTCTAAGTGGCCTTGATGACAGGATAAAGGCACTTATTGATGAAGCACTAAAGGGGCAGGAGGCCCAGGTCAGGACAGTGGCTCAGGAAGAGGTCATAAAGGAGGATGATGTTCTTTTGGCCAGATGGAGAGAAGGTCAGAAAGCTTCTGAGGATGCATGGAACAAGGCTCTGAACACGATGATTATTGAGAGCACAACAAGGAAGGAAGAACTTGCTGCCACGCGGAAGGAGTTCCATGAACATCTGTCTGACAACTTGATCAGAGCTGAGGCAAATGATCAGGTGGCCAAGGACCTGAAGGTGGTTTCTGACCAGCAAGCTTCTCAGGGGCTCCTAATCTAAGATATTCAGAAGAAGGTGGATAAGGAGTAGGATTCCCCTGATGCTGCCAAAAAAGGGGAAGGAAGGAAAAATCCTAAGTTCGACACTTCGAAGAAGAGGAAGGCCACTGATCCTGAGATTCCCATTCAGGATCAGAAGAAGAGAAAACAGGCAACTTCTGAAGAAGTGGAAGAACTATTGGAAGAATGTGAAGAGCAACTTTATCCTGGTGACCCCTTGGTGGTAAGCCAGAAGAAGCAGAAGCAACTGACCATGGAGACTGCACTGAAGGTGATGGCTCAGGGCTCAAAGATTGAGAAACTCTAGGGACAGCTCGACGCCCTAAAGAAGCCTGAGAAGAAGAAGTCTGAGCCAAGTGCAGTAAAGAAGAAGGCTCCAGGTCAGAAGAAGAAGGCAATTCCAGTGGAGTCGTCAGGACCGATTCAGTACCAGTATGTAGACAACTTCATTCCACCAGAATTCAATGAAACGTGGGTTCCGATCAAGAAGGAATTCGTGGAGAAGTATTATGTTTATGGGAATTGGCTAAAGTGCGAGGGCCATGATAAGAATGAAGTATTCATGGAGTGGATGGCCCTGCATCATGCTGACCTATGGGCTGAGATTGTCAGATATGCTGACAGAGCAGGATATCAGATCAAAGCCCCTGAAAACATAGTCTATGTACCTCCAATGATGGGAATTAATCATCAACTCAACCGTAGTGTTATACAAGCTGAAATAGCTATGGTGGCTCAGAACAACGATGCTACTGAAGATCCTGATTTATTCCATGCTGAGAGTCCTGACGAAGTACGGACTGACCTTGGAGAGATGGGACGATGAAGACTGATTAGTTTTTCAGGATTAGTTGTCAGGAATATTACTCTGTAATAGTTTCAGGATACCATGTACTTCTTTTATCTATCAATGAAACTATTTTATATTCCTGAGACAACATCTCGTTGACTCCTGATTTACTTTTCTGCGCTTTATCAAGAACTATACTAACCATTTTCTGTTTCCATCTTATAGAACTAAGGACCTAATATAGGTTCCTGAACTGAATACTGAGGTTTCAGTAAATTGTTTAGATGGTAAGATTTTTTCTAAGGGTTTTGGCATCATCAAAAAGGGGGAAATTGTTGGGACAATCTTAAGTGTTTTGATTAGATCCCAAAACCCCTTGATGAATTTGCCTAAGTATAGTTCATCAGGATGTTAGTTTCAGGATAGTTAGGTTAGAATATAATTTTCTATTCACAGGTATTTAGTTCAGGGGGAACGTGTTAAAGATCGAAGACTGATGGTGGCGTCCCAAAAGTATGAAGTCTGAAGCATCTCCAACCCTGAAGGCGTTGAACGTCCTGAAGATGATCAACCTGAAGCTGCAACCTAAAAAACCTAAAAAGAGTCCTGAAGCTGCGTAGAAGCCATCCTGAAGAAGACCACTGATCCTGACGAAACTGAGTACACTAAGCATGTTCAGGGAAGTCTCTATCAGTGAGGGCACATTGTAACCTTGATCAGGCTGAATGTCTTACTAATGTTCATAAGTCCTAACTTGGGCCTAGTATCAGTTAACCTGATACTTGTAAGTCATGAGACCCAAAGGTTACACGTGCAAATGGAAGTCTGAGAAGCAAAAGGAATGTCAGTGTCTCCAACATAAGACAAACATTTATTCTGAGCAAAGACAAGAGACTCAGAGTTATAAATGTATGAGGATCAGTAAAGTCAAAGCCGACAAGACTAGCCGTTGGACAAACGACCAGTGAGGAGGCGACACATATGTACAGAGACTGAGCGCATTTAATGCTTCCCAGAGGTGCAGGCGGTGGATCAGAATCTTTGTCATACTAGGTATGGGTTTTATCAGAGAAGGACAACCAGTACCTGCACCTACCTAAAATAGGAGGGTTTGAAACGGATTTCCTCCAATGGATCTATTTCAAACCCCCCTATAAATACAGAAGACCTTGCTCCCATTCAAGGCTAACGGGAAATTTCCAAGCGATCTATTCTCAATATTCTAAGCACTCAAAGTTCATTTGAAGCAACACTCTGAAGTTTTAAATTTCCCTAGTGTTGTAGTAGGAATCTATTTTGTATTTTGCTTAGAGTATTGATCCCATCCTTAAAACTGTTTTGTTTAGAGGGATCAATACACAAGAGTTGAAAACGTGAATACCAAACCCCTCATGTTGTGAGTTGGTTGGTAGGAAGGACTGGAACTTGTAAAACGCCAAGGGGCCAGTTCCTAAGAGAGGAAGTTTTCTATTCGTGTCCCTTGGCACGTAAAAACCAAGTACCTATCCTCAGTGTTTGAGGATAGCTTCCTGTTCAATCAGGTCGTGGACGTAGGAGTTGATTATCTCCGAACTACGTTAAAAAGTCCCCTGTGTGCTGATTTACTTATTCGCTCAGGATCATAATTGCCATTCATATTAAACTGAGCATCCTTGCATTGTTTTCAAAACATCAGGACTGATTCGTCATCCTGATCCTTAAAACTGTGCACCAGCCTTAATCACGTTTTCCCTAAGCAAACTGATAAGTTTTCAGAACTAAAACGAGTAGAAACTTAAGGGCTCACATTCCGTACTAAACTGAGCTTACTGATATAGCTATCCAACTGACTTGCTTCCGAGCTATCAGTAGGTGGGTTATCTCTACTGAGCTTCTGAGAGCACAACTCTGACTTAGCCTTTTGGTTCATTGCTTATCCGTCCCTGCTGCCCCTGAGGACCATCACTTTAACTGAACACTTCAGGTTCTTCCTGACTAAGTCTGAAAGAGCATTTTCCTGAACTTTCGGGAAAATCTGACATCAGTGTATTCCCCCCATACATTGATTATACTCGTTTCGGGACCAACAAAGAGATTACATAAAAAAACACACGATTAAATATTTAATTTTCTAATAAGGAGAAATACCACTCCCAGACCCTCCAAGATCAAAATTTTTTTGAACATTGTAAACATGTTATTAGTAGAGCTTGACATGCGTGCTAATGTCGCCATTGGAAATGTCATCTTCAACTAATGCTCCAACTGAAGAACCATTGGAAATGCCATATTCAAATATCGAATAATGAACCAACACGATTCCAAACATTTCTAAGAAGGTTTAGAGAAATTAGAAATTCAGAGGCTCATTTTGCACTTCAAAATGCGCTAATTGATCATTTGTGCGAACGATATTCAAATATGGAATAATTGATGTCTATTGTAATTTTATTTTTCATTGTAATTTAAATTTCAGTTGTAATATTATATTAAATTTTCAACTTAAATTTGCATGAAAATTTTATTCAATTTAAACTATTATAGCATAATAAAAAATTCATTTACAATAAATATAATGTAATATTATTATATTATATTACATTATAGTGTTAAAAATAATAGCTAACTGCTAGAAGTGAAGTGTTGCCTCTATTACAGAGTATTGCTAAATTAAATCCAAAATAGAAGTAACTGTTGGAGATG
This sequence comes from Prunella vulgaris, assembly GCA_026898435.1. Taxonomy (NCBI): domain Eukaryota; kingdom Viridiplantae; phylum Streptophyta; class Magnoliopsida; order Lamiales; family Lamiaceae; genus Prunella; species Prunella vulgaris. The sequence continues at coordinate 82,849 of JAPKLY010000122.1, forward strand.
GCCTAATAGTGAGACATACATAGTATTGTAGTTGGTATTACAAAATTTTGGAACTTGGTTAATATCTGAGCCAATATTTAGTTTTTTGAGAAAAAATATTGGGGAAAGCCTTAAAAGTACTCCACAAAAGTATTTCATATTATTATTTTCACTTCATAAATTCTTTTAAAAATTAAAATTATTATATTCTTTTCGTCCTACAAGAATTTACAGACTTTTGTTTTAGGGACGTTCCACAGGAAATTAAAATTAAAAAAAAAATTCTTTCATAAACTTCACTCTCACAATATTTACATATTTACACTAAGTGTCATTACTTTTTCACTTTTTGGGACTACATTACACTCAATCCAACTAGTTTTTTTACTTTATATACAAAGTTTTACCAAATTACCCCTCAAAATACAACTTTTTATTTCACTTTTAAAAAAAAAATTATATGTGCCTTTCCTCGCTTACAAGTTTCTATGGGAAGGAGGGAGTAGTTGTTAATACGACTAAACAACAAAATATTTAATAAATAAATACTAAAATATGTAAAAATATATTTTGATATTATGAATTAAGGTACAAGCTCGTGTGATTATCTTTAAAGAAAATTAAATAGTAATGTAATGTATAAACATAGTATCACTTGTTAAATATAAAATAATTTGAAAATTAATTGTCTTTTATAACTATTCTCATAATACTATATAATACAATTAACATATTCAGAAAATGCAAAAAGAAGAAAAGGTTGATTCATATTCTCATTGAAAAAACTCGAACAATTGCACCGCACTTAGGAGATACCAAAATTCAAATCCACACACTTTATCAGGGTCGTTCTTTAACATGTACATTCAGTGACATGTCATAGGGCCCCCAAAATTTAGGGGCCCAATTTTGAAAATTTCTTGAGTTAATATAGATAAATCTTAATAAAATTATTCTTATATTTCAAAGCACAAAAAATTAGAAAGTTTGTTAGTCAGTTAAGATATGAGATTTTATCTATAAATACGTACTTTACATTTTTCAAATATTGAAACATATTTTTTTTCAACATTTATAAAATATACTATTGCAAATGCACATAAAAAAAAACTAGAATATCAAGAAAAAAATTTGAGCAAAAAATCTTGTACTTTCCTCAATTTAATTTTAATTATTTTTTTCTCAAAAAAGTCACCAAATTCATGGTGTTTAACGACCAATTTTTTATTTATTTATGTTGGTAATTGTTTAATCTTCTCTAATTATTTAACTTCAATCATTATATTTAAGACCTTATTTTAAAAGTAGCACATGACCTCCATATTCTTTGGGACGGGCATACTCTTTATTATGGTTGATGACAGGAAAGATTATAGTAAAAAAAAACAATGGGATGGAGTTCTATTAATTAACCAAAACAAAGAAGGGTACAACTGTTTTTTCAAATAACCTCAAGTTGCAGTTGGTGGTTTTTTCAAGGCCAATCTACTCTAGGTAGCCACTCCAGTGAACCTTTGGTACTAGTAAATACTATGAGAACGTACAAATAACAAGACATGTAAATTTAGTTTAAAACCTCATGTTTGACCAAAATGTTAAAAGATTAAATGTTCTTATTTTAAAAATTAAAGATGATAAATTTGTTCTACTCAAGAAGTAGATAATCGTGATATATTAGAAATCTCGGAACATAATTTCTATTAGTGAGAAATTAATATATGAGAAAAATGAAAGAAAAACTTTGAGAGTGGGAGTTGGAACAAGCAAGACCCACTTGTCTGTCGCACATTGAAAATTACCAAGGATTCCTTAAGGAACATATGTAATAACTTGACTTTGTCTTTCAAATAAAGTGTTTGGGGATTCTCTCCTGTGCACCACACACATGCGCGAGCGTGACCTCGCCGCTTGCCCGACTTGGGCTCGGATTCGTGGTTCTTGGCAATTGGACTTTGGGTGGCTTTGGTGGCCCATCTATTCTTTTTTGGAGACCTAAAATTCTAAAATTGTGCCATTTATTTTTTAGCCCAATTGTTTAAATAAATTAATTGAGGCCCAAGAGTTAATAATTAATTGAGTTCATTCGGAGTGAGCTCGTCTGATGGTTGTTGCTCATTAAGTAAGACATGGTCAAGTCTAACCTGAATTTAAAAAGATAATATTTTCGGATATTTTCTCCACGGTTTTCTCAACATACAGATTTGATGAGTGCCTATAAATAGATCATTCTCGTTCCTTATTCAGAGTCTTCAACACGAAAATTTCCAACCTTCGAATTTCTCCTTCTCCGCCCTTCTAAGTTCTCTCTTCTCTTCTATGAAATTTCCTTGACTCGATTTCCATTCATTTATCTTTCTGATTATTTGATTATTGCAGTTCCTTCTTAATTGATCTACTAACACCTATAAATGCTTTATATTTCAGTATAACATGTTTGATATTGTGTTAAAGCAATATCTATAATCCGTTATAAATTTGGATTCCGTATTGCAATACCTTTCTAAATATATTATATATCCAAGCTCCCCCATGGTATTATTTAATACCTCATGTTTTTTAACTATAATTTCTCAATTACAACGTTATACTTTAAATAATACACGTAACAATCATGATACACCATGACAAACATGATATAACATATAACTTAAGTTATCATTAGTAGCTTATCACTTGTAACAAACACTTAAATAATTTTAGTTTGAGTTAACTAATCACTTTTATACTATTTCACTTTATCACAAACATGGTAACAAACAAGCTCTATATTTATAAACAATCTCATTCAACACAATTGTTTTAATATAATATTCATTTCTATCTCGTCTATATATACAATCTTCTACTTAATCTAATTTTAATATTTAATAATTTAACAATAACACAAACTCAACCTACATAAAAATTACTTTTTAAATACATATTATATATAATATATTTTTATATTAATATGTAAAATATTACCACACTCTTAAATTAAATTATTAACTCAATAACAAATTTAACATTACAAGATTTAAAAATACAAAATTAAAAATAAAAATAAAAAACTTATAAATGCATGAAATATTAAATTTTAAATAAAAAATGCAAAATACAGATCTAGTTTTGATGGCAAAAATTTTGTCACATATACTCAATTAAGTCGTTCCTAAGAGCGATATGAGCTTCTCAATTGCAAAATTGTTTTCCAGTAGAGTATTGAAAAAGTTGATTATCATCTATGAGATTGTCAATAAAAAAATTATATGGGATCATAATAATTTTGGTACATGTCTTGTTCATCCTCTACTATCACATTATGCATAAAGATACAAACCATCATAATTTTTTCCATCAAAGATTAATACCAAACAAGACATGGGCGTTGAAAAAAATGAGCTTGTAGAACTCCAAATGCTCATTTTATGCAGCCTTTTGGTGTTTATGCTTTGGAAGTAGTGGAGAAGTAATTGACTTGAAAAATATAGCCCATGAAGGTTATATACCATCGGCGAGATAATACGCCCTATCTTTTTCTCGACCATTCACGATGCAACTAATATTTGGTGCTCGATCTTTCAAGATATCACTCAAAATCAGAGATCGGTAGAGTTCTTTAATATCATTACATGTACTTGGTGTTCCAAAGGAAGCACGTCATGTCCATGGATTATATGAGGCAACAACTTATAAAATGATTGTTGGTTTTCGATTTCTCCCTACATACTGCCCAACCTATGCAGTAGGATAATTATTTTCATTCCATATGCATGCAGTTCATACTGCCTATCATACCAGAAAATCTATGTTGATCCCCTACATAAAGTAGTTTGGCCAATTCGTGCTCGTTAGACCTTCTAAGATACTTGTCATCGAAGCAAGAAATTACATTGTTGATAGGTGAACAAGAAGCTGTTTAGGGCGATCAAAATTAGTGTTGAGAAAATAAATCATGTCTGTGATGACTAGCTTGGTGTTGACGACTAGCTTGTGACAACGATCAGTTTGGTGGTGACGACCAGCTTGGTGATGTCAGCGGCCAACTTTATGTTGATCCCTGAAGATGACCGCCAACAGAGTACAAAGCTGCTGAGCAAGCCCTGATAGAGTGAACACTCAAGTGTGTCAATATCAAAAGCTGTTCGCCACCATGTTAGAGGATCTGGCAACCAAGAGTTGCTTGCCACCAAGGCAAGAGTCCAATCAACTCCAGTGAAAGTTCAAGGCAGAGTTGACCACCAGTCACCAAGAGGCCTAAGACGCAACCTACTTTCACTAGAGAAGGATTAGGTTCCATTAGCATATATAATTTAGTGTAATGACAAGTATCTTATTACTTAATTAGAATAAGTGTATTAAGACAGTGACTCCTCATCTACATGGAAGTCTATAAATAGCTCCCTCATGTACTAATAGAAGAGAATTTTTCCAACTCACATTATCTAAGAGAATAATACAAGTGTTGATAAAAGGATATAAGCTCATAGATTAAAGAACAATTAAAGTATAAACAAGATTAAAATGCAAGCTTCTCGCCCACATGCTCGCCAGAGCCCAAAGGCAACCAAGCAGCAAGCCAACATGGCTACTCTCCAGTTGCTCGCCCGGGTGCTCGCCGAGCTGCTCGCCAGGTGTCCGCCCAAACCTGAAGTATGAAGCAATAAGCCCATGAGACTGAAGCCAAGTTGCTCACCAGGTTGCTCGCCTGCCTGCTCGCCACCCTGCTCGCCTGGCCCGGATGTGACAAGGCACTAAGCCATGAGGACAAGCCCAGGGTGGTCGCCCCCTTGCTCACCACATTGCTCGCTTAACTGTTCGCCACACTTCCAGGAAGGGAAACACAGGATGTTCAAAGAACCTATAGGGAAGGCGTAGGTCATTAAGGGTTAGAGTTAGTGGGGCAAGTCAATAAGGTGGTGACAAGGGGAGGACACTTGTCACCACCAGAGGCCACATGGCCTATAAATGTGCCACATCACCCTTAAGAGGGTATAAATACTTGTAATAGCTTCATTTGTAAAGGATCTGAAATCCTAATACAAGAAATACATTACAGAAATTTCTCTCTCTACTTTCTTATCAACAATTGGTACAACAATTACAAATTATATCTTTGATTATTGTTTGGGTAATTCCTAAGAGTCATTAGCCACATAAAACATCTGATTATTAGAATTGCTCAACAATTTGGCGCTAGAGGAAGGGCCCGAACCTCCGTCGATTTGAAGAATTTACGTTCGTTCTTCACTTTCTCAAGAACACCCTTCAAATTTAAAGTAAGTCTTAAGGAATTTCTTCAACCGTGAGTGTTTCTGAGAACTCGTTATGTTCGAGAACACGAGCTAGAAAAGAATTCCCGAAAGAGTTAATTTCCCCAACACTACTTTTGCCAAAGATGACAAGACAGATGTACGAAGCTTTCCACGACGAACCTCGTACTACCTCGACGAGCCAAAGATGGAAGGGAAAGAAGCCTTCCGGACATCGTCAGATGGAACCAACCCGAGTCCCGGCATTTCCAGCGGCCCCGGAAAGACCCCAGATTGAAGCTACCATCGAGTCGGTGGTTAGAACTCCAGAGGACATCGAGAGGCGATGGCTACCCTCAGACAGATGCAAAGGCAGCAAATTATGGTGGCGCATCAACCTATAATTTAGGCGGCCCCAACAGAGACCAGGCATGAGACACGTACGAGTTATCATGCCCAGGAAGAGGAGGCTAGTAGTGGACGAGTCGCTCCGGTGAACTCGAAAGGCAAACAGAAGATGTGTGACCGTCTGGGGCCACAACCTCAACGCTCAGACCAGCGACCAGCTGAGCGAGCAGAGGGGCGACTAGCTGGGCGAGTAGGAGATCATCTAAGATACCAGGAGGGATCACAGGGTGATAGACACAATATGCCTAGCCATCGGACCGGGAGTGGAAGGTCCGAGCACTCTCAGCATCAAGAACCTTGTGAGTCTGATGCTAGGCATCAACGTAGGCCAGTCCAGGAAAGGTTGAGGAGGCGAGCGTCCGAGAGGTTAGGACCCAAAGCCGCAAGTAACCTCCAACGACCGCACCGAGAGATCGCCCGAAGTGAGGGACTACCGGGGGCAGCACATCATTATGAGGTGCACCCAGAACAGCCTCGAGGAGGGGGATCATCCCGGGGGTCATCAGTTCTAGAAATAGAAAAGTTGAAGAAAGCTGTGGAGGACTTGCAACACCAGGTGGCCATTAAGGACAAGGTTGAGACGTACACGTCACTTCCAATTTCACCACTGTCATCAGTCATCCTTACAGCACCCATCCAGAAGAAGATACAGTTTCCCTCATTAGTGTTGTACGAAGGAGAGTTTGATCCCAAGGTCCATATTTCAAAATATGTCGACTACATGATCTCAATAGGAGCATCAGACGCGACACAATGCTGAAACTTTCCCTTAACTCTTGGAGATCGTGCACACAGATGGTTCTCAACCTTAGCACTCGGGTCTATCTAATCGTTTGGCAAGTTGACCCGGGAATTCCTATCTCATTTTTTGGGATTCGGAACATACCTGACACAAAAGCACCGACTGACCAATATATCTCAAGGGGCAGAGGAGACTGATCAACAGTATCTCGAACGTTTTGACAAAATTCTGCTGGAAGGAGAGTTTGTCAGCGATGACATGAAGGTTATTGCGGTCATGGCAGGACTGCGTAAAGGAACGGACCTATGGAAAGAGATGCATCTAACTTGTCCTAGTACATATGCCGAGTTCCGCCACAAAGCCGGTGTGTATGTTGCAATGCAAGAAGCAATGGCCAAACAGTTGGGTTCAGAGGCTGATGACAAGAAAAATGGGAAGAAGCCTAGTGGTAGCGGTTACAAAGCTCCAAAAAATTTGAAATCATTTGGAGAGACGGCGGAGTACAAAGAAAAACTAAACCAAGTATTAACTACCACAATTGACCACGTCTTCACAGCTGTGAAAGACCAGGACATGTTAGCCGCACCCCGGAGGATCAAGCAGGATCGAAGTAAGTTAAACCCGAATAAATTCTGTGCATATCATCAGAGTATCGGACACTTCACCAGTGAGTGTCGGGATCTTCTGAAATAATTATGGAAATTCTACGAGGATGGAAAGCTTGCGGATTTTGTGAAGAAGGCTCCGGGGAAGAGACAGCGACGGCCAAGTCAAGAGGCCTCGGATGATGAGGATAGCGATGAGACAGAGAGGGCCCCAAACAGACAAGTGAGGAGAGGTCCACCGGCAATGCCGATACATCAGGAACCTAATCGAGAGATCCTTGTACTTGAAGAGATAGGGTCGGCTGGAGGTATGGTGGATGGCCGCCCAACATCGAAAAGATAAAAAAAAGCAAAAATTCAGGCGGTCAATCAAGTCCAGGAGACGGGGTCCAGATCAAAAGCATCAGCTAAGCCAACTGCAGACTTGGTTTTCTCACAAGCAGATCTCGAAGGGATCCTTACACCGCACAATGACTCCCTGGTTATCAGTGCCAATATCATGAACACGAGAGTACACCGACTGCTAGTGGATACTGGAGCCTACACGAACATCCTGTTCAAGAAGACACTAGACCAGTTAGGAGATTACGAATCCTATTTAGAGGATTGTAATCACAAAATAGTGGGATTCGGAGAGGCTGTGACCGTCCCACTAGGTGTAATAAGACTGTCTGTAGAACTTGTAGCGCTTGAGGACCCGGAAAGGAGGATGACTAGGTTGCTAGATTTCTTAGTCGTAGATAAACCATCCACCTATAACGGGTTCCACAGTCGCCCTTTCATTTCCGAATTTAAAGCCGCATGTTCTACTTACTATTACTGTATTAAATTCCCAACTCTTAAGGGTGCAGGTACGGTCAAAGGGGATCAGAAAAAGGTGCGTGAATGCTTACTAACCCTGAAGAAACATGTGAATCAGGTGTTGGTGTTTGAAGATGTGATATCACAACCCTCTCCAGATGAGCCAAACATTTTTTATGCTATCTCCATAGACACCGAGATGATGGAGGTAGATCAAACACCAGAAGAAATAGAGGTAGACGATATCCCTCAACAAAACCAACAGGTTGGAGGACAAACAGAAGATGTCCCGGGAGTTCAAGATCATATTCCAGCAACCGTTGCCGAGGCAAGTGAGGACATGGAGTTAGCAACTGAAAATCAGGTAAATGCACCGGAGGACATCAAACCTCGGTTGGGTTACGAGCCAATCTCAGTGGGGATGGACGTACACCTCGAAGGGCCCATTGATAACCCAAGATGGAAGGATAAGAAGCGACGCGCCACTCCAGTCGAAGAGCTCAGGTCCATACAAGTTGATCCCAACAAAGAGGATTTAGAACTTTTTATTGGGTCGGAGTTGGAAGAACCCTACAGGATCAGAATGGAAGAATTCCTTCGGGCTAATCTCGATGTGTTCGCATGGTCGCACGAGGATATGACGGGTATACCAATGTAGCATGCATGTCAAAGTCTAAACATCGATCCCACGAAGAGGCCTGTCCGCCAGAAGAGAAGGAAGTATGGACCCGATAAGTATGAAGCATTGACTGGCGAAGTGAAGAAGCTATTAGACAATAAGCTCATAAAGGAGGTGCTATGTCCTCAGTGGGTGGCGAACCCTATTCTGGTCAAGAAACCGAACGGAACGTGGAGGCTCTGTATAGACTTTACAGACCTTAATGCCGCGTGTTCGAAAGATAACTTCCCGTTGCCCCACATAGACCAACTAGTGGATAATACAGAAGGTCACAAAGTAATGACATTTATGGATGCCTTTGCAGGTTACCATCAAATTGCCATGCATCCGGATGATCAAGAACATACAGCTTTCTACACAAATAAAAATTTGTTCTGTTGGAAGAGGATGCCCCTCGGGTTAATCAACACCGGCACCAAGTATCAAAGACTGGTCAACAAAATGTTCGACCAGCACCTTGGTGATACTATGGAGGTCTACGTCGATGATATTGTGGTAAAGAGCCTTAGAAAGGAAGATCACCTGGAGCACCTCAAACAAGCTTTCGACATCATGAGAGCATATAACATGAAACTCAATCCAAAGAAGAGCAGTTTTGGGGTGCAGTCCGGCAAGTTCATGGGACATCTGGTAAGCCGACGTGGAATAGAGGTTAATCCCACACAAGTCAAATGTATCTTAGAGATGGAACCTCCAAGAGACGTACGAGCCATCCAAAGACTCACGGGATGTCTCGTGGCATTGAACAGATTCATATCCAGATCCAGAGACAAGAACATGCCATTCTTTGAATCCATCAAGGGCAAGGGCATCTGCAAGAGAACCGGAAAGAGCAATTACGTCTGGACCGAGGCTTGCCAGTAGGTGTTTGAGGACATAAAAAGCTATCTCGGCAACCCCCAGATCCTGTCAAAGCCCATCCCAGGAGAAAAGCTGTATTTATACTTGGCAGCATCTGAAGTGGCCATAAGTTTAGCTCTAGTACGTGCGGAAGGCAAAACACACTTGCCGATATACTATGTCAGTCAGGTGCTACACGAAGCTGAGCTGCGATATTCCCCAATGGAGAAGCTGGCATACGCATTGGTGATGAGCGTTCGGAAGCTCCGACCTTACTTCTTTGACCACCAAGTGGAAGTCCTGACGACGTTTCCCTTAAGGCAAGTCTTACACAGACCAGACACGGCCGGACGATTGCTAAAATGGTCACTCGAGGTCAGCCAATATGGTATAAACTACGCTCCCTGAACAGTGATCAAAGGGCAGGGTCTAGCAGACTTCATAGTAGAGCTAACCTACCCTCAAGATCCGACGAGGGGACGTATATACCCATGGCACCTCTACGTAGATGGCTCAGCAACAAGTTCCGCAGCCGGAGCAGGTGTCGTCCTTGTAAGTCCCGACAAACAAGTATTCACCTCAGCAATAAGGTTCGACTTCCTAGCAACCAACAACGAAGCTGAATACGAAGCACTTATTGCGGTGCTGTGACTATCATTAGCTGTGGGGGCAACCAGACTTCAAATTTTTGCAGATTCACAGCTAATAGTATCTCAAGTTCGAGGTGAATACGAGGCGAAGGACCGGTAAATGATCATCTATCAAAGGATCGTCGCATACCTGATATCCATGTTCGACCAGGTATACATCGAGCAAATCCCCCGGCTAGAAAACACACAAGCGGACGCTCTAGCTCGGTTGGCTACAAGCACCGGAGAACCAAGCATCTCAGAGGTGGTAGTCACGAAGCTAACTAATCCTTCAACATTTGATTATGTTAATCAAGTGTTGAGGAGGGAGCAACAAATAGTCAACAACCAACAATTGACTATTAATGATTGGCGGACACCTATCCACAAATACTTGTCCAACGAAGAACAGTCGGGAGATCCATGGGAAGCGCGGCGAATTGTGAAACAAGCTGCTAGATACACTATAGTTGAAGGACAGTTGTACAAGAGAGGAATCTCGCTCCAATTACTCAAATGTCTCTCCCAGGAAGAAGGGCACAAGGTGTTAGAAGAAATCCATGAAGGAATATGTGGAGGCCACGCCGGGGGCAAGCCTTAGCCTACAAAACCATTAGGCAAGGATACTATTGGCCAACATTACGGAAGGATGCTATCAGATATGCTAAAAATGTCTGAAATGTCAGCAGTTTGCTCCAAGTATCCATACCCCGGCACAAGAGTTAAAATCAGTATATAGTCCATGGTCATTCGCTAAATGGGGTATCGACTTGATCGGCCCATTCCCTCCCGGAAAAGGTGGAGTAAAATTTGTAGTAGTGGCCGTGGATTATTACACTAAGTGGACCGAAGCTGAAGCGCTAACAACTATAACCCAAGAAAAAATGATAAGCTTCATTTGGAAAAACTTAGTATGCAGATTTGGATTGCCACAATCAATAGTCACGGATAACGGGAGACAATTTGATTGGAGTAAGTTAAGAGATTTCTGCACATCTTGGGACATCAAGAAGCATTACTCCACACCATATCATCCTCAATCAAATGGACAAGTCGAAGCCGTGAACAAGATCCTGAAACACATCCTGAAGATCCGGTTGGAAGAAAAAAAAGGCAATTGGGCCGACGAACTGCCAGAAGTCCTATGGACTTACAGAACATCTTATAGGACAAGTACCGGGGAGACACCATTCACCATGGCTTTCAGAGTTGAAGCAGTCATCCCGGTGGAAATCCAACATCGGACGTGGAGAATAATCAAGTATGATGAAGAAACAAACGAAGATGATATGGTGGAAAAGGATCTGATTGAAGAGACAAGAGCTTCGGCGGAGCTTAGAAATGTCGTCTACAAACGACGAGCAGAAAGGTATTACAACTCACAGGTCAAGGATAAAAGGTTCAAGGCTGGCGACTTGGTGATGAGGCGGATATTGGCGGTTCCAACAGGAGTATTTGGTCCAAGATGGGAAGGTCCGTTCAAAGTAACGAAGAGTTGGCCGAATAGGACGTATAACTTGGAAGATATGCAAGGCAACCCTTCATCATACACTTGGAACACGACACATCTCAAGAAGTTCTACCAGTAAAAGACTTGTAAAAATTTTTCCTTTGAAACCTTGCTCGCCCAATATGTATAGGGGCAAGCAGGTTCGGTTCGGATAGAGTCAAGTCTGTAAAGTCATATTATGTTGAATAAAGAAGATGTTTCCTTTCAAAATGGTGTGTTGAAAGATGTCTCAAGTTATAAGCTCGAAAGACTTACGAGTCCAAAATAAAGGCAAGGTATTGAGACTAACCCTGCGGACATAACCGACAAAAGGGAGTCCTTACCAATCAATAAGCCCACATAAAAAAAGATGGAAAATAAAGGTGTAAATTCGCGATTTCGTAAAAGGAAAAGTAAGACGAATCAATTAAAACACCATACATAAAAACGAGCAATAAATAACTTAAACACAAACGTTACTGAAGACACAAATAAACTCGATGAAAAGGAAACTGCATATTCATTAATGTCAAAGAGAGTTCAAGTACAAATGGGGCGCCTTCGAGGGCGAAGAAGCAAAAGATACAAGTAAAAACACCTTCCAAGGGTGATGAAGCAAAAAGGCTACAAGCTAAAAAAAAAGCAAAGAAGCAAGGCAAAAAGAGGGCCAACACCCTACTGGTCGCCAGGCTGGTCGCCAGCTTTTTCGCCAGCCTGGGCGCCAGCCTGCCTGCCAACCTGACCAGCCTGCTCGGCCACTTGCTCGCTGAGCTGCTCGCCTGCCTGTCCGTCGGCACCTGAAGGAGAAAGACCGGGGAGGACTTCGAATGGGGACAGACCCTCAGTGTCCACCATCGCATCGTCCTCAGCATCAATCTGAAGAGGCGGATAGTTTCCACCAATGATCTTAAGCGTGGGAGGCACGACACTCAAATCAACTCCCATACCCTCGAGGTCCCCGATATCGACAACCAACCCTTCCTTGAGAGGACGCTCTGTATGGAAGTCGGTAAACTCCTTCTTCAGGGCCGTCCAAGGGTCCTCATTCTCACCAACAACATGGTGATAGGCCCGGAGGTTCTCGGCGAAGGCATACACAAACCCGAAGTCAGAAGACTCAGCTCGGATCTCAGCAACGGCCTTGGCAGTATATTAATCTGTATGTGCAGCCTTGTGCTCCACCAACTGAGTCCAAGTAGCTTGGAGTTCTCTCTCCAGCTCAACAGCCTTCCCACGAGCCACCCGGCTCTCCTCCAACTGTGCCCGGACACTTGCTAGCTCGGCCCGGAGACCCTTAGCTTCAGCTCAGGCCCTCTCAGCACTTGCAATCGCCGATTGCTCGGCTTCCAAAGAAGCCTTAGCTTTAGCTTCAGATGTGGTGACCTTCTTCTTCATATCATCCCTCTCCTTCCTAAGGGTGTCATTCAACACCTCGTATGACTTCTCCAACGTCACAGCCTGCTCGATGGCACGCTGAGCGGTGATAAGAGCACCACTCGAGTGATGCATGGCCGTGCGGATATTGTCGGTCAACGACTGGTGCTGGATGATGGCATCTTGGGGTTGGGTCCAGTGGCTGACAGCAGACTCAACGGCTCCTCGAACCGAACCCTTGAGCTCATTAAGAGTCTTTGGGGGACGGGCGAGTACAAACTGGTGAACCAACAGACTGCGATGCTGATAACGTGAAGGGTCGTACCTGCTTATAGGGCCATACAAGAAAACACTCAGAAATTTTAGCGTGAAGGGTAAAGATATTAGAGGTATGAGGGTCATACCCAGCTGCCCGTTCCTGGTCCTATCCCAGGTATGTGATGTCAGTTAACTGACCGATCGAGCGGATAGATGCGGGGGCAGTCGGAGTGCCAGCATGAATGGGAAGTGTGGACTCCGGAACCTCGGCCCGACCCGAACCTCCCGAGCTCGGAGGCCTTGTAACCCTTGCCTTCTTGGCAGCCTCGCTTTCACGCTCAACGCATGAACCATCACCCCGTTGTAACCGTCGGCTACCACCACTCGGGGAGTCACTCGGAGCTTGCCGATCCTCGGTACGAGAAGCTCGAGGAGGAGCAGTGTATTGTGTGCTCGGACCAGTACCAGTACCCTTCTTCGCCTTGGCTGCCTGTTGAGCAGCTAGCACAACAGATGGGGGGTCTCTTTTGGTCCTCGCCATTCCAAACCTTTGATTTAATATCCTGAAGGAAGGAGGGATGGCAATAGTGACCTCTGCAGCTACAAGCATCAGAAAACATAAAGAGAGTTAGAAATTTTTCATAAAATTTCAAAGTACAAGACGAAAGCTTATAAGGGCTATACCTGCGGGACGAGTAACTTGAGCTCGTAGATGGTGAGGAGTTGTGATCAACCCCGAGGCGATGCGACAACTGGACTTGTTCAAATATTTGAACGTCCTATCCTTCTTGTTTCGGCGGCAAACGAGGATGTAAGTAAATTTAAACTCCTCAGAAAGACTCGTCTTCTTCCAACGCTGAGGGACCAAACCTGCAACACGAGAAACAAGGGACATTAGATACTATAACGAATGTAATATTCAAAATGCAAACAAGTCCTACGCTGCAACTCGCCAAACTCAGTAGGGGACATAATACATCCCCCAAGACCCTCGTTGTTGTCCGGAGCACGGCAATCCCCACCGATGAAGAAGAACTGTTCCTTCCAGTCCCTCACTTTATTGGGTAATCCTTCAAGGATCTTCATGTCACTCCTCGTCTTCAGGTAATAGTAACCCTGGCCTTCCTCGGAACACTTGCTGAGGCAGAGGGTGTAATTCACCTCTTGAGGAGTCAGGCGATCCTTGTACTTCTCCAAGGCAAAGACAGTACAGAGGGATATCAAGTATGTCCAAGCATTGGGTGTCAACTGTGTGATCGCCAAACCCGTCGTCTCCAAGAAACGACCGATGAGAGGATGGAGAGGCAACGTCACACCGGCAGCCAGAGTGTGTATGTTTATTACTGTCAGACCCTCCGGGGGGCAATCGGCTCTTTCCTTCTCCCGAGGAGCGTACATCGTCACGTCACAAGGGATGTGATACTCTCTACAGATACTATCAAGGTCATCCTCGTCAATAACACTCACTACAGTGTTTACCTTGTAGAGGGTGCGGTCACCTTTCTCAAGTTCCTGGTATTGTTGAGGAGGAGTCAGAAAATTAGCAGTATATCAGTCATAGTATGCTCTCCAATCGAACTCTTGAGCAACACCTTCGGGGATAGACCTCTCAGACATATGAGGATGCGGAAAGCCAACAGACTCGAACCATTCGGTGATGGAGTCGTCACTGTCATCACTACGGGAAAGGACCTCCACCTCCTCTTGGTCATCACCATCAGGGCGAGCAACGGGCTGCTCGACTAACTGCTCGCCCGACTGCTCGCCCATCTACTCGCCGGCCTGCTTGTCTCCCTCCTCCAAGGGGCGTTCCATCTCCGCAACCTCGGGGTTAGAACCCGCAAGATGGACCGAGGAAAGACCGGCGATTGGACCACATTCCTCCATGTCTTCATCCATTGGCCGTTTACCCAAATTTCGGTGAGAAATGGTCCGACTTGAAGATGACGACATGGATCGAGAAAAGAGAAGAAAAAGAAAGTTGGCCCTAGGGATGTGCTAACTACCGATTGCAAATATCACCGACAAGATTCTGATCAAGAATTCCGATGGAGAACCCGATGAACAAGTGCAGGAAATGAAGATTCAAAAAATTAAGAGAAAAAGAGGATAACACAAATAAGATAAATTGCAAGGAAAAGTGAATAGTAGATTACCTTTGAATAAAAGCCTCAAAATCGTTCGACGGAATATGAAGGAGCAAAAAAATCACCGGAAAAAGCTTGAAAGAATGGAACGCCGGAAATTTCAGAAAGTAGGAGTAAGTGAAGAAGAAGATGAATAGTGATATGAACCCTACTTATACATTCGAGTAAAAAGAGAAAGAAAGAAAAGTTTCAGGGGTTGTTTTGTAAGAATTTAAAAAGTTTTGAAAAGGGGCGCGACTTTTCGTGGTTGATTGGCACGTGAAACAAGGAGACGCCTCGTTTTCTGGAACATCACCTCGATTGTCAAGAGAGAGGGCGAGCAGAAGACCGAGCACAGAGTCGAGCATCACGCTGCTCGCCAAGCTGCTCGCCTAACTGCTCGCTAACATGACAAATCAACTCCAGCATATACTTTGATGAAGAGAAATCAAATCAAAGCATATACTGAGGGGCAAATGTTGATAAAAGGATATAAGTTCGGAGATTAAAGAACAATTAAAGTATAAACAAGATTAAAATGCAAGCTTCTCTCCCACATGCTCGCCAAGATGCTCGCTGAGATGCTTGCCAGAGCCCAAAGGCAACCAAGCAGCAAGCCAACATGGCTACTCTCCAGTTGCTCACCCGGCTCGCCGAGCTTCTCGCCAGTTGTCCGCCCAAACCTGAAGCATGACGAAGCAATAAGCCCATGAGACTGAAGCCAAGTTGCTCGCCTTCCTGCTCGCCACCCTCCTCGCCTGGCCCGGAGGTGACAAGGCACTAAGCCATGAGGACAAGCCCAGGGTGGTCGCCCCCTTGCTCGCCACATTGCTCGCTTAACTGCTCGCCACACTTCCAGGAAGAGAAACACAGGATGTTCAAAGAACCTATAGGGAAGGCGTAGGTCATTAAGGGTTAGAGTTAGTGGGGCAAGTCACTAAGGTGGTGACAAATGGAGGACACTTGTCACCACCAGAGGCTACATGGCCTATAAACGTGCCACATCACCCTTAATAGGGTATAAATACTTGTAATAGCTTCATTTGTAAAGGATCTGAAATCCTAATACAAGAAATACATTACAGAAATTTCTCTCTCTACTTTCTTATCAACAATTGGTACAACAATTACAAATTATATCTTTGATTATTGTTTGGGTAATTCCTAAGAGTCATAGCCACATAAAACATCTGATTATTAGAATTGCTCAACAACAAGAATTTCTCTCTAAATTTACATAGCTCCTATTTCTGTATCTTAATCAATTATATCATCTTGTTTGATGATTTCAATTGTGGTTATGGCCAGATAAATTGTTTTGATTAAGAAGAATCATCAATAACTTGACACCAGAAGGAGGGCGCCGAACCTCCCTATTGAAGATTTTAGAAAGAGAACTTGAAGATTCATTGGATTTTTTAAGACTCATCAAGAACATTTGAAAATTTGAAGAATTTGAAGTGTAGCAACAACAATTATTACTGTAGGTTTTATCTCAAGTCATCTACAAAATTGATAATCAAGAATGCATGCATGCATAAGTTGACACCCAAGAAATTGGGAAACTTGTGCATGCAAGGCTAGAAGGGTATCAACTTTATCACTTTGCACAAATTACAGACTTTGTAGTTTGAAGACTAAAACCTGGGAAAAAATTGAACTAAAACTCACATTTGGTGAAGAATTTGAAGTTATAGGACCTGTTGAGAATCTATACCCTATCTGCTGGAATTAGAAAATTTGACCAACAATGCCACAAGAAGTCCCACAATCTCAGGCAACTTCTCATGGGCGAAGCACACTGCGAACCTTAAATGAGGCTGGAGCATCACGCCAACAAGTTGTTGGATATAAGGAGACAAATTTACATATCTCCAAAAGATATTGAGTACGCAATAACCATGTTGCGAGCTCTACAAAGGCAACACACACAAACTGTTAGCCACCAACTATTTAAATGGTGCCAATTTTATGAGGCCAAGCGAGCAAGCTTATCCATCCACATGCAAGGGGACGAGTAGGCTACTCGTCAAAGAGCCAAAAGGCGAACAGCGAGCAAGCTAGCTTGCAGAATGTGAAAGAAAATGTCAATGATTGCCAAGGCCCATGTCCTGGGCTAGCAGCTGGTCAAGTGGGCAAGCAAAACCGCGACACCTTCTAAATGAGCATGATGGAAGAATGAAAAACAAGAACCAATAGAGGTTAAAAGTTGATGCTCGTGCATCCCAAAATATTAAATCCACGGAACTGCCTCCCTGAAGACCAGCCCACAAACGGTTGAGGAGATCAGCTGTTGAGGGACTAGATCTAAGTGGAGCAAGCAACCTTCAAAGGCACACACTAAACTCACTACAACAAGATGAACTATAAGAAGTTGTTCGCTAAAGGGCAACAACCCTTGAACAACATCCAACAGTGGTAATCCCAATTGACGAGCTGGCAGCATTGCAAAGGCTATAAATGATCTTCGCGAGCAGCTTGCAGTGAACCGGTGGGTCAACACCAACACGCTTGCCCACATCTCCACTATCACTATTCATGCTGGGGGCACCGATACAAAATGAGATTCAATTCTCAGTCATCAACATATACAAAGGAAACTTAGACTCGAATGTCTATTTCAAAGTATATCAACTAAATAATCTCGATGAAAGTGATGCTACCCAGTACCGTAACTTTCCCTTAACTCTTGAAGATCGAGCACACTAATTGTTTTCATCACTGGCGCTAACATCAATAAACTTATTTGCCCAGCTTTCCCCGGAGTTTTTATCACACTTCTACGAATATAGATCTTATCTTATCGAAAAGCACCAATTGGAGAATATTAAACAAGGAAATAACGAGCTTGACTGATAATTTTTGGAAAGGTTTGACAAATTTCTATTGGAGAGTGAACCAATAAGAGAGAATACCAATATTATTGTTGTGATAGCTCCACTGGAGAGGAACAACTTTATGGAAGAAGATGCACTTAATTTATCCCAAAACTTATGTGGAGTTCCGACACAAGACATGAGTCTTCGTTGCCAAACAAGAGGCCTTGCAAACAAGACCTGTTCAAGCAAGTGGCAAAAGTTACATGGAGAGTGAACATCTATGACGAGGGGATCAACTAAAGCAATGCCTTAAGTCTCCAGACCACTCATGAGCGAACATCTTTCTAAAATTGCAAGACACAAATTATTATTGTCAAGATCAACGTGAACAGCTGTTAAAAGGCAAGTTGGGTAAGTGTATCTTCTTAAAGAAACAAAATCAACCACTGTGCCCTTTCGATAAAATTGAAGGCAAAGTCCCTCAGAGAACAGATACCCAAGGCAAATATCCTATAAGGATTCGATGCCCAAAGATAACTACAAGTGTTAGTTCCACATTTGGACGAAACGTAAGATAAATAACTACACCATACAAACAAGCAACTATGAAAAAGATAATAAAAGACATCTCCTTCATGCATCCCCTCCACGCATATCATTTCATGCATCTTATCTCATCTCATTACATTACAACTCATTCATTCATTCATTCAATCATTCATCTCATCTCAATCTTTCATCCCAGTTCACGGACTCAACTAATCGCACCACCAGATGACATGCTCATCACCTACACAAGCAATAGTGGACTAACAACCATTTGAAGCTGCTCGCCACCATGGAGAAGGAGGAATGCAGAGCGAAAAGTTTGGGTGTCCTAACACCATAGGTTGTTTGCCACATAGAAGATTAAGCTATCAGCTGCATGAAGTCGTCCGCCACTGAAGCTGTTCGTCACCACCAAAAAAGAGTTCTATACCAAAAGTTATTCGTCTATTACATCCACGTCACACCAACATAATAAGTAACCTGATTGTAGTTATTGTGTTCAACAATTAGACATCAGGATGGGGGCAAATGTTGATTGGGAAACAAAAAACTGTTTAGAGCGATCAAAATGGTTATTGGACAAACAACCAAATCATATCTGCTTAGTGGCGATGATTAGCTTGGTGCCGACGACTAGCTTAGTGGCAATTACCAGCTTGGTGATGGTGGCTAGCTTAGTGGCGACGACCAACTTGGTGGCAGCTTCCAGCTTAGTGGTAATGACCTGCTTGATATCGATGATTAGATTGGTGGTGACGACCATCTTGGTGATATCGGCATCCAGCTTTGTGTTGAACCATGAAGATGATCGCCAACAAAGTACAAAGCTGTTGGGCAAGCCTTAATAGAGCGAACACTCAAGTGTGTCAATATTAAAAGTTGTTTGGCCCCACGATAGTGGAGCTGGCAACCACATATAGCTTCTCACCAACATGGCAAGAGTCCAATCAAATCTAGTGAAAGTACAAGGCAGAGTTGACCACCAGTCACCAAAAGGTCAAAGCCGTGACCAGATCTCACTAGAGAAGGACTAGGCGCCACCAACATGTAATTTAGCCTTGTTTATGTAATGATAAGTGTCTTGACACTTGTCCCTTAATTAGAATAAGTGTATTAAGAAAGTGACACCTCATATACATGCAAGTCTATAAATAGCTCTCTCTGGTACTCATAGAAGGGAATTATTTCAACCCACATTATCTAAGAAAATAATATAAGAATTTCTCTCTAAATTTACCTAGTTCACATATCTATATCTTAACCAATTCTAGCGTCTTGTTTGATGATTTCAATTGGGGTTATGGCCATATAAAATATTTTGATTAAGAAGAATCATCAACATACGCTTTTTATGAAATTTACGAGAGCTTGTCTTATCACAACTGCACTCATTCGTAAGTATTCATCGACGAAATCAGATGATGTCCCATATGCCAAAACTCTCATAGCTCTAGTACATTTATGCAATATAAAAGACCCCGTCTATCTGTGGCATCAGATCTTTGTTATAAATATTCATCATTTGCAGTAACGGCCTCCACTATACGTTGGAATACTAATTTTCACATGTTACATCTTCATCAGAACCTTCTGTGTATGACTTTATTTAGCACATGCCTTTTATCATGATTTTGTCTCACCTATGCCTTTTACCATAATTTGTTACTTTTATAATATCTTACATAATAAAATTGATTAGACAATTACATGTAATATCTGATTTAAAAAAAAATGAACTAGACAATTGCATGTGATATCTGATATAATAAAGTACACATGACAATAGAGATATAAATACAATAATCTTCATAAAATTAGTAACTGAAACCAAACACACAAATTAAAAGATTTACAAGATATTAACAAAAATTAAACTCACAAATTAAAAGGTTTACAAGCTAGTAACAAAAATTATACACCCAAATTGAAGTTATCTGGAAAAAAAATTCGTTCCCCATTTAAACACAACTCACATTAGATAGTGTTTCATCTCTTTATCTTCAAAGGTTAAGTGATCTTTCACCATCAATATCACTAATATTTTACGATTCGATATAATAATCTTTGTTGGTCCCGAAACGAGTACAATCAGTGTATGGGGGGGATACACTAATGTCAGATTCTTCTGAAAGACTCAGAAAAATGCTCTTACACTCTCAGTCAGGATTTCCTAAATTACTCAGTATGCTGAAGGTCCACAGGGACAGCAAGGACAGTTCAGTAACGAGTCAGATAAACTGAGTGTGAGTAATGTGCTCGGAAGCTCAGTAGAGATAACAAACCTACTGACTGCTTGGAAGCGAGTC
>JAPKLY010000122.1:104245-127033 GCA_026898435.1 Prunella vulgaris
GTGCATCTTCTTTTCTGGTGCCCATTGTGAAAGAACTCTAAAGTTAAGCGTGCTTGACTTGGAGCAATTTCATGATGGGTGACCCTCTGGGAAGTTCTCAGGGTGCGTGCGAGTGAGGACATAAGCACGCTAGAAAAGACCTGTGTTGGTTTGCGAGGATAGTACATCAGTTCTACTCAGCGCAACCGATCCTACAATCTTTCTCTCCCTCTCTTTTTTTCTCTCTTTTGTTCCATTCTCTTCCTTTCTAATGTGCTCATCACTTCTATTTTTTCTCTAATAAGTCTTAATGCACGAAGTTCTGTAGAAACTTCATTAGGTTGCATTTCCTTATATTTTTTTTAAAATTTATCTATGTGGAATAGTTTTTGGATTGGAGGGGATGAAATAATCTTCATCTTCATTGGTCCTCGATCCCTTTGAGCTGTCATCACTCTCTACATTACTTTGTTTATTTTCATCACATAAAGATGTTGAATCATGATGTAATTGAATTTTCCCTTTGAGATGTTTAAACATAACTTCATTAAATACAAGTGTATCATGAAGTTTAATTTTGTCCCTCGCTTCATAAATTGAATGAGCTTCTTTCTCATTATCATTCTAGCTCATTCCGTTTCTTTTTCAATGATATGCTTCCTTGTAAGAAGCAAGCCACTAGTTTGTATTTTACTCGTTTCCAATTGCCTTTCATTGACTTCACAATTTTTTTATTTATCTCTTTTTTTTTCTTGCTGAGCTTCGTGATACAAATATTGAACTTGTTTGCTCAATGAGATAATCTTCGAATTTTTATCACACATACCATCTCCGCTAACTTGACACCAAGATTTTATTAGAGTTATATTTTCAATCACACACCAAGGGACATTTCGCCCCTTTTTATTTTTGCTTATCGATTAATTTTCTTGGATCAAATTTTGTGAGATATTTTGTGATGTTTGGATTTGTTCAGAGATAGGAACTTGAATAAGATCCAGAGAAAACTGAGAATTTTGATTATATTGTAAGTTGATTTTTTTTAATTTGAAAAAGAAGAGTTAAAAAAAGATCCAAAGTTTGAATAATCATGTGAGAATGAATAATTTTGAGAAGTTGAAAAGTAATTGGATTGTTTAGATTCATAAAATAAAAAAGAGAATAGAGAGAGATTTTATTTGTGTTTCATAATATTTTGATATTGAACTCAATTTATACATAATTATATTTCATGATTTTTTATTTTTTATTTTTTAATATACATTATATTCAATATCTAAAATTTAATTATATAAAAAAAATAGAACACCCAATAAAAAGGTGACAAGTGGTGTTGAAAATACAAAAAAAAAATTATCCATTTTCTTGGGCATGTCAGATGACCAAGGTTGGACATTCTCAATGTCATTCTAATCTTTTATTAATTTTTTTTTTGTACCCATGAAGGGTACCGATAAACTTAGTCTACGATATGTCTAGTGTTCAATATTCCATAAAATATACTCTGCATATGACAGAAAATATTTTTAAGTGGTGCTCGTTTTAAATTATACAATAGAAATTCTTTAATGGGAATGAAGATAAAAATTTATTTTTTCTCTACACTCTTAAGAATATAATTTTTTTTTAGATAAGTAAAAATAAAGATATTTTATTAATAAAGAGGTATAAGAAATACATCATGAGCAGTACATACATAAATCGATATATCAAAAGAAATCTTTACAAATATGACTTATCACGCACCTAGAACAAATTTGGGATTTTCAAACCATTTTTGAAAACTAAAGCTCCAACATCTTACTTCTTTGATTACAAACCAACTCCATAGCCTATTTTTTTACCTCGTCGACCATCTTATCAATGGAAATTTCCTTGTATTTGAAAATTTTAGTATTTCTTTCCTTCCATATGATCCAAGCAATGCACATCCAAATACAAGAAGCAGATAATTTTTCTCTCTTCCTTTAATAAAACTATTAAATATAGTAGATTTATCATGGAATTTGATATTATAATAGAAGACATACTAAGAAAATTTGCACACTTCATCCATATCTTATACGAAAAATCATACTCGAAGAGTACATGCCTTATAGTGACCATATTTGAGCCACGGAAAGTGCACGATATATCCTTGTTTGGCTGTAAGATTTCTCTTCGAAGTAGCTTTGTCTTTTTTTTTTGGGATGATTTCCTTAAGTACTCTTCATGCATGTTTGATACTTTACTTGGTATGAATTTATTTCAGATCATCATGAATCCTTTCTCCACTTTTTTATCTTGCGCCTCCACTTGAACTAGTTTAATTAATCTCTCATATTTCTCCTTTGTCATTACTCTCCATTTGAAGTTCATCTCCATCTTCATGTATCCTTGTCACTTTGTATAATTGGGTACCCGTTAATTACAGAAATTAATTCATTAAGATATTTCTTTTTCAATCAAATGGATTACGTCTCCATGATCATTTCCAACACCACATACCCCCTATCCAATCTCCCATCTCCCTTATCTTTTCTATTTTTACAGCTAAGTTGAAATAATTTATTAAACCTACTCATAAGTTTGCCATTTCCTGCCCACTTTTTTTCTCTCAAAACACCGTATTATTGTCCCCTATAGCTTTGTCAAGCCCCTGAGACAACCAGCCCCCATGACTCTCACCCGGTGCTTTAACAACATAATTCCATCATCCACTTAACATTCTATCCCTATTTGAGTCCACCCCAAGCAGCCCAACTCCTCATTGCACCCTATACTTTGATTCTACAACCTTCTTCCATAAATAATTACTTTCATTAAAGAAAAGCCAAACCCATTTTTCTTGTAATGCATTATTTCTAACTCCTAGACCCCCTTTGCACTTTGCTTTGCAAACTTTTCCTACTTGAACCAAGCCATTTTTTTTCCTGATTTACACCTCTTTCCCCAAAAAATAGTTTGCTAAAGTTGAATGAATTCACCTAGAGTTCTTTTGGGATAAATTATAGGTGGACAAGTAGTATGTAGGAATCGAGGAATGGACCACATTGAGTAGAGGATGTTTGCCCCAAATTGCGAGTTTTAAATATCTTCATTTTCTCAATTTATCTCTTATTTTTTACACCACAAAATTCCAATCTAAAATACTCCTAGAGTCTGCCCCTACCTTGCATCAAAGATATACAAAAAGTTTTTTTTCCAATATTTACTCCCAAGGTTACTGCCATCTCTTTTTTTTTTCATGCGAGTCATAAACTTCATATATGAAACATTTATTATAATTCCTTTTGAGGCCCGAAACGAGTTCCCAAATTCTTAGAAACCATCTCAAGAAATATGCATTTTTCAAGCTTGTTTTTCCCAAAAATATTGTGTCGTCAGCAAATTGGACATGCGACACTTTAACTTTACTTCTTCCTATTTCCATTAGTTCATAACTCTCTAATTCAATTGCTCTAATCGTTATTAGGCTCAATCCTTCAGTTGCTAATAGGAAAAGAAAAAGGGACAATGGGTTACCTTATCTTAAGCCCTTTTGTAATCTGAATTCGTTTGTTGGACTCCCATATACCATTACCAAAGCACATGTTGTTGTAATGCATTCCAATATCCAGTTGATCTCCTTTTTAGCGAAGCCAAAATTCTCCATCACATTCTTTAAGTGTTTTGTAACTTTTGGCCTCCTGAATTACTTCATTTAGCACCACGATGGAATTCCTTTATCATTCTCATGATACAGAGACTAGCGTATCCAAAAATTCATTCAACGATAAGAAGTTAAACCCATCAGGTCCTGGCTTTCCGATCCCTCACATGACCATATTGCCTCATTTACTTCTTCTTAAACTCAACTACCAGCATCAAATTTTCATTAACTGACACCTTTTTTGACATAGTATCAACTTTCAGTGATGGTCTTCTTTGATTTGTAGAGCACAGGTGCTTCCTGAAGTATTCAAAAATTCCCCTTTTAACCTATGCACCCTCATCCTACCATGCCCCACTCACATAAATTCTTTGTTTATGAGCAATAGAATTTTTTTAGCCATCTGCTTCGGGATTTCTATTGAAGCAAACAATTTTTGCGTTTTAGCTCTAAAAAGAGTATTTCATTTTTTTTTCATTTCTTTTGCTAATTTCTTATTCATCTAACCCTATGGAATCATCAACTAAATCCAAATTTTGGATTTCATATTGATGATCTGCAAAATTTTTTCCCAACATTCCAAATATATTTTTGTTCCAGTCTTCCTTAAGCCTCATAAATTTCTCCTTCACCACAAAACCTCCCTAGACTTTAATAGAATCGTTATTCTATTTTTTGTTTACACAAAATTCTTAAAATCAAGATGAGAAAACTAGGCGTTTATTCATCAAAAGGGTTTGAGACCCCAATCATTTTTTTTTATCTTCTAACAACAGTAGACAATAATCTGAGATCAAACGTTTTAAACCTTTTTGATATGCTTCTGGCCATCTCAAGCTCTACAAGTTATTTATAAGAATTCTGTCAATTCGACTCTTACATGATCCATCTGGTCGATACCAAATGAATGTATGACCATGTAGTGGCAAATCAATCATTCCAATATTGCGAATGAACGAATAAACAATTTCCATATCCCTTCTACTTGATAAGGTTCTTCTTCCATTTCTCTAGTCGCATAACATATGGAATTAAAATCTCTTAAGATACAAACACATACTATCGAACATTGATTAATAATGCTTTAAATTATGTCCCATAACTCCTCCCTTGCCATGAGCTCACAAGGGGCATAAACATTCACAATACAACACTGTGTTCTATCCTCATAAGTCGTTAACAATAACAGCCCTTTCCATATTCTACGAGCTCAAGCAAGAAAACTTATCCGAATTCCAAATAGAAATAATTTCCCCTGCTCGCTCTACTGATTTTCTAAAAGCCTAAAAATAATCACATTCTCCCATATAGCTCTACAAATAATATCATCTACATGCTCCAATTTAGAATCTTGAATGCAATAGAAATGTACATTATATATATTTTTTTAATAAATCTCTGATCTCTCTTTTCTTTGCCCAACTCTCCAAGTCTCAAACATTGTAAGACATCTTCATTAATTAACAAAACTAGTCTCTTTATTCCCCCTCATTATCTACATCCATTTAAGCATTCCAATACCTTTAAATTGCGTATTGTTTCTTCTTCCTCCTGGTTTGCTTCAAAACCTAAACTCTTCCCCAACCTTCTTCAATTAATATGCTCGACCTATTCTTGCTTAGAAATTTATTTAATTTGAAATCTCATACTTCTCAAATTCCATCTTCTATTTCGTCCTCCAATCTAAGTCCACTTACGAAGATATTCCATCCGTTTATCTCCTTTTTTTCTTGGCTATCTTTGACTGCACCATTACCTTTTTTTTTGTTTAAATCCTTGATTGCTCGATCTCTCACTTCCTTCATTGAATTTGCTTGCACTTAATATGAGGTATAGAGCATCTTCTTTCAAATTCCATATTTTTTGCAACTCCCACATATATTTGCCTCTACGTAATCAATTAATTTTTTCTTGAAAAATATTCTATTCCCTATTGGAAATTGAGGACAGAGGCTTAATTTTGGATAGATCTTCAATTTTCTTGACATTTTTTATCTATTTGGGTTGGGCTTGTATAATCATTTTATTTTATACACTCTCAGCCCATATCATTATTTTTATTTATTCTATCTGCTAGGCCCAACTCATGGATATCCACTTGCGCCACATTATCACCACTTACCACCACTATAGAAGGCATTTGGATCCCACCATCATCTTGATTTACAGTTACCCATTTTCATTTTCTAATATATTCGTATGATCTAAGAGGATCTTTGGACTGCCAAGATTATTTGAAATTCTTTTGTGAGCAACACATGCTGGCCTCCATACTCGATATTCTTGACCCTCTAAAATGGTCTATGCTCCTCTGTATTGTCATTTTCTTTCTATTGCCTATTCACCAATGTTGCATTTGCTAGACCAGAGCTAAATGAATCCAGGGATATATTAGAAAAATAAGATTCATCGTTGACCAACATTCCACTAAAACCATATTTTCTTCTCCAACTTTAAAAAAATCTTTAATAATCTTGATTCGAAATAAAACTCCATCAATTTACCACTTTATTTATATCAATCATGAATGGTATAGGTACGAGAACCCGTGCGATATCTATCCTTGATTTTTTTGTTACTTGATCAAGTTTGATAAAAGAACCCATTCTAACACTTGCATCTTTTAAGAATCACAAACTCCACACATGTGCTGGGACACCTATCCACCTAGCCCACACTTTCCTGCATTGGCATACATCTGAGTTTTTCCAGGGTCTATCCCATATGAACTAATGATTCGACCATTCATCAAGCTCCTTCATCACCTTCTCCATCAGATTACCACCTACACTATTCATTAACACTACATTGTCACCCAAATAATAAAAATTCATAAATATATCACATTCACTTTCAATCTCTTTCCAGTAATCATCGTAAATAAAATCCTCCTTTATTAAACCAATCTAAGGGCCTGCAAGCCACTTCTTCTCATCATATTGAAGTAATGATGATTGATCAAAGAAAGCAAATTCAATAGAAAGATGTGACATAAATTTAATCCAATTCAAATTGCTTGATAATTGATATTATCTCTTCTTCCTTTTTTGCTTGGGGCGAATGGAATAGCATTCTTGAAGTAGACTTTCAATTCCATCCCGTCTTTACAATAGTTATAACACTAGTTTTAAGCTCTTATTTAAAAAATAGTAGATAAAAATGTGGTCATTTGTGATATAGGTGATGATTGATGAGAATGAATATAAGAGAACAATAAACAAATCGAGTAATGATTGCCTTATTAAGAAGGACAATTATCTTATAGATATTTTTTTCCATCAACCACTATAATTATCATTATCATTAAAAAATTCCTAATGATGCGTCACTTAAGTTTTTAAAATAAAATCATCACTGTATATGAAGAAAAACTTAAAATATGGAGTATCTTAATGATAATTAGTTTTCAATTGAAAAATAATACTCCATCCATGCTATTAGTGTTTGCATCAAGAGCCGACATAACTTTTCAGAAGAAAAAAAATGAATAGAGTTTTTAGGGGTATAAAGTAAAGAAATAAGTCGGATTGTGGGTAATATGGGTGCAAAAAATAAAAATAATGGCAATTCTTGTAAATATGTAATTATTGTGAGTGTGGAGTTCATAAAAATAATTTACTGTGCAAACATTTGTAAGATGGACGATAAAAAAATGTACAAATAATTGTGGGAGGGAGTACTCTATCTGTCCTAAAATACCTTTCACACAAAACTTTCTAAAAGAAAAAAAAATGAGTATGCACATAAATTAATATTTTCTTTTTTGGAATGTACAAATTATTTTGAGATCTATGAACACTAATACAGATTTAAACTTAGAGAGCCCTTATTTTTTAACTTAGAAAGTGGTTATAAGAGCTCTCTAAGTGGTTATAATTAGTATCTTTAGAGCGGTTCTAAACCGCTCTATAAGCATTTTTTTTAATTTTTTTTGTTAAAAGCAGTTTTAAATCTCTATATAACTATTATTTGTATTTTTTTATTTTTCATATTTAATAAGAAAGCTCAATGACACAATAGCTCTCTAAATGACATCTTAGAGATTCATGGACACATGAGCTCTCTAAGTGCAGCTATGCAAGCCAAAAAATGTAGTAGTGGAATAAGTTAAGTGTGAAAATAATTATAAGCCGGAAAAGTATTATTTTGTGGTTTTAAAAAGAAAGAGTAAAATTAAAAATATTGTAAGACTAAAGATTAAGAAGTGTTTTTAATTTTAAAAGTGTACAAGGCATATGAGGCAGGCTGGAAAAATATGCGAAGGACATTCATGGATCAACGGGTCAATCCTCTTCTACAGTGCCGTGGTTACGATGTCCGATTTGTAGAATGACTGTTAGATCCCTTTTATCCTTTTTAATTTTTTTTTTTTGGTTTTGTAATAGTTTTTCTTTCTTTTTTTTTTTCAGATTTCAATTTCCCTCTCCTCTACCTCGTTAGTTGTGAGATTGTCCACACCTTGTGCACTGTCTTTCTTTTCATGGGTTCTTGTGATTTTAATTTGATATTTTGCTTGGGGTTTAAATCTGGTAGTGTGCTAGATAGT
The DNA here is from genome assembly GCA_026898435.1 of Prunella vulgaris. Lineage (NCBI taxonomy): Eukaryota > Viridiplantae > Streptophyta > Magnoliopsida > Lamiales > Lamiaceae > Prunella > Prunella vulgaris. Next base: position 112,402 of record JAPKLY010000122.1, read on the forward strand.
TTTGAATCCTTTTGGACATTATGTTGAAGTTCGGGTTGGATCAAGATGGATGCTACTTGATGTTGATGGTGAAAATCACCTTAGTGTGGGGTGTTGTTTTTGCCATAGTACTTTAGAAATTGTAAGCGTCTGTCTCTTTTGCGTACTCTCCATGTCTTCTCGATTGTTCTGCAATATTTTACGTCTCTCTTGTGTGATCAAGGAATTGGAAAAATTAATCTTGTATCGTAACATTTTATTATTTATAAATGATCAATTCCTTTTGTATAAAAAAAAACTCTAGATAGTTTGAAAGAGTCATTTAGTACTAATGATTTTAAAATATCTTTTTAATTAAAAAAATAAAAAATAAATTAAAATATTTCAATTTATTTTTCTGACCACCCCCACTCACCCCACCTCTCGTCAGCTCTCCCTCACAGATGTCAACATATAAAAAAACCAATTTATATTATAATTAAAATTAAAAAATTATTTATTATAAATTATTAAAAATTTTATAAATTTACTAGCCAAATAATTTATCAATTAATTTTAAATTATTTAAAAATAATATTTCATAAAATTTTAAAAATAATTTATTAAATATTAGATTTTATAAAATATTTAAAATAAATTTAATCACATCACTACTAAATGGAATTAGAAGAACTGCTTTTTTTTTTTTAAGTCATTATTATGAACCGATTTTGTAAACAATTTAATATTTTGTCAGATCAAATAAGGATACGTCTGTGATGGTAGCACTTCTAGACTTTTTATCGCCACAATATTTTATTGAGGTAAAAGCATAAATACTTGATCAGCTGATTACTACAGAAACATTTACAAATTTAGAAACCCAATTTGGTCTTGTGGAAGTGAATATATATTGATAAATCAAATAGGATTGGGTCCACATACATGTGACACGTATCTTGAAGACCAATATTATAATTTTTTTTTTATAATAAATAAATAAGTACTGCAAGTTGCACTTACTTAACAATTGAAGTTATTTATAATAAAAAATGAGAGATGATTAACACTAAAGTGAGGGATGATTACATTGATAATCGATAACATTGTAAACTTTTCGTTACAATCAATTCATACTGTAATTTGCGATTTTCCACAAAAATTAATAATTAATTATTAATAATGTGAAAAGAAATTATAAAGAATATTTGAATTTAAAATCAGTGCGATTGTCTAGGTCCAATCTCTATGTAATCCTTTGATTCTTCTCTTTTAGTCTTGACTTGATTTGCGAGTTTATCAGAGATAGTCCGGATTTGACTTTGGATTTGGACGTTAATTTGAGGGCGTTGAGCCTTATTTCCAATTAACGCTGCCCGTTAAAGGACTTTGTTGATTTATCGGAGTTGGTCCGAACTTGATGTTGAAGTTGATATTAATTTGAGAGCGTTGAGCCTTGTTTGAAATTAATATTGGCTTTTGTCAAAAGGGCTATATTGATTTGTCGGAGTTGGTCCGAAGTTGATATTAATTTGAGGGCGTCGAACCTTTTTTCAAATTAATATTGCCTTTGGAAGGATTTTATTGATTTGTCGGAGTTGGGTCCGAAATATATGTTGAAGTTGATATTAATTTGAGGGTGTTGAACCTTGTTTCAAATTAATATTGTCTTATTGGAATGACTTTGTTGAGTGTTCACCGTTGAATGTTCACCTGTGGATGAATAGTGTTGTTGTCGTTGAGGACTTGTAGTTGAACGTTAACCGGAGAGACTTGGCATCATGAAGACGCCGACTAGAGGCTTTACACTGTAATCCCGGATCATAACGCATTTGTTAATGAAAAACTCAAAGAATGCTCTTGAAACTGCGAAAAACGCCTTTGAATTTTTAAGAATGCCTGAAGCCTTGGACCTTGCTGCTTCTCTCAAAGCTCTGGTCTTTTTGATTTGTTGTGAATGGAAAATTATTAGAATTAGACCCTATTTATGGGTGTAGAATTCTAGATTTAAAGGTCAGATTTGATGGGCCGAAAGATTTGATTTGGGGAATATTTCAAAATATGCTTAGATTTGATAATTTTCACGAATATGTGTGAAATTTTGATTTCATGGGCTTTTACAGATTGAGCTTGGTATCTTGGACTTTAAAAATCTAAAAGAATTAAATTGGATTTTAGAGGCCTAAAATATTCAATTAGACTTTAGAGGCCCAATTGGATTTATTAGGCTTTCGAGACCCAATTCAATTTATCAGTCTTTTGAGGCCCAATTCAAATTATAAGGCTTTTGAGACCTAATTTGATTTATTAGACTTTTGAGGTTCAATTCAATATATTATTTAGGAATTAAATTTATTAAAAATTCCAATAATAAATTTAAATTTTCTAACACGTAGTTTCTACATGTTATTTTTTATTTCGACAATTAATTTTAATTGTTTACAAATTGCACCCTCGCAGTCTGTTCGCGAGTGTTTTCTATAGGGACGAATTGCGAAACTTCTACTTAGTTCTTGCACTTAACTTTAAATTTGAAATTTCTTAAATTTGTAAGGAGTACATGTCATTCTTCCCTAATTTTCTTTTCATCCTTGGATATCCTTTTGAGTTTAATTGAGTGAAGCTCAAAATAATTAGCGAAGCCCAAATATTATACACTTAGTCCTTGGCCCAAAAATAAATATCTTTGGATATGAAAGATTACTTTCATGTAATTTGAATATCATGAAATCTACTCACATACATGAAATCATATTATAGATATAATCTATATGTGATAACTATGAATCTTAATCCTTTATATTTCACAGTTTTAACCATCCTACGTGGCTACCCTCATATTTCAGTATTTTGAAATTCTAAATTCCTAACATACGGTGATACGGTTATAATATTATATTTAATTTTTATTATTCTATATTAATTTGGACGGTTTTTTTTATTTGAAATTCTGAAATCTTATCCTTTATACCATCATATTCAAAAATAATTTATCTCTAACATCTCTCGCTTCTCTCTTCGCCACCATTCCAGTGTTGTAATTGTTACTTATAAACATATGAATACAAATGTATAAACGTATTAACCTATGAATACAAAAATTGTGTCCCGTTTCAATACACCCTCATTTGAATAAATGCGGTTGTGTGAATGGGTTGGTCCAATGTTCTAACAACAGTTTTTATCAACACAAACTTGGGCACCCGCACTCGTTGCTCCTCTTTCTCCACACATCACGACCATGAAGTTTAAGAGTTGGTCCATTTATTTTCTTCTTTTTCTGTTTTATTTTTTTTCTCACATTCTGTTGAGGATTTCATCATACTTCAATCTCATTGTTCTATTTTCCTGTTAAAGATCATAATTTTATTTATTTTTTCCTGTATTTATTGGTATTGAGATTTTTCATTGTACGACGAATCTCCTTGTGTAAATTCGTTTATGTTGTATATTTAAGGCCACCTTTAGTTTTATCTTTTTGTTTAGTTCAATCACTCAAAGTAATTTATGATTTGCCTTTGTTAAATTGGAATCTCCTGTTGTATAAATATGTTATATTTTCTTAAATAGCTGCTTAGAGAATGTGGTCTTCCTTTCCTACTAACTTTGATGATTTAAAATGGCATAAAAATTTATCACATAGTTGAAAATCTAACCGAGTGGCCATAGATAGTCATAAATTTACCGATAAAATGAAATAATTAAAAATCTGATTACTTGGATGGTTTTAAAGGAAAAGGTGATGTTATATGAAGATAAATTGAATTCTGCCGATGCTCCAGACGTTTTTCATGACATATTCTCAATTTTAAAATTATAAAATTCTATCATTTTTACATTTAGAATTTTTGTTTTACTATATTAGTGAAAATATTAATCACCCCGAATGCCTATTAACTGCCTGGACAAATTTTTTAACAATTTAAATTTAATTTTTTAATTTTTTTTCAATTTTATTTTAAATTTTAAAAACTCTCTAATATATCCTAAACCACACTAGCCCACAAGTGCTATTAAACTATTATAGAATTTAATTTAAAAATTTAAAACATGATTACCTCTTTCTATATTTTAACAGTTTCAATTTTATTTTACTATTTTAGTGAAAATATAAATCACTCGAACACCTGTTTACTTAATTTTTTAACAATTTAAATTTAATTTTTTTAATTTTTATTTAAATTTCAAAATTTAAAATCTTCTTCGACAAATTTTTTAACTCCATTGTTTTAAAAACTTCTTCAACTTATCTTTAACCCAACATCCCATCACACGACAAGTGCCAAATAACTTTTTTTTTTTTACAATTTAAGTTAAATTTTTAAAACACGATTAACTTTTCTCATTTTTTTCTATTTCAATTAAAATTTTTAAAATTATTATTTAAATTTTAAAATTTGAAAACTTTTTCAATATATCCTTAACCTCACTAGGCCACTTACGATATTAAAATATTATAAAATTAAAATTAAAATTTTAAAACATGATTATCTCTTTCCATTTTTTACAATTTCAATTTAATTTTTCTAAAAATTTTATTTTACTATTTTAGTGAAAATATTAATCACACAAATGCATTTTAACTGTCTGGAAATTATTTTTAGCAATTTAATTTAATTTTTTTTATTTATATTTCAAATTTTAAAATCTTCTTCAAGTTATCTTTAACGCATTATCCCACCCAAGCGAAAAGTGCCAGATAACCTTTTATATAATTTAAATTAATTTTTTAAAACACGGTTAACTCTTCCCATTTTTTCTATTTCAATTTAAATTTTGAAAATTTATTTTAATTTCAAATTTTGAAAACTTCTTCCATATATCCTTAACCCACTAACCCACTCACAACAAGTGCTATTAAACTGTTATAGAGTTTAAATTAAAATTTTAAAACATAATTACCTCTTTCCATTTTCTTACAATTTCAATTTAATTTTTTAAATTTTTTTTATTTAAATTTCGATTTTTAATTTTTTTTTCAACATATCCGTAACCCCACTCTCCCACCCATATGACAAGTGCTATTAAAATTTATATAATTTAAATTAAAATTTTAAAACACAAATAACTCTTCCCATTTTTCTTACAATTTCAATTTAAATTTTATAACTTTTATTTAAGTTTCATCTTTTAAAATTTTGTTCAACGTCATCATTAATCCCACTGTCTCACTCACACGACAACTGTCTATTAATATTTTATAATCCACACACCTCCTCTCCAAAATTCCCGTATTACTCATTCCTCACATAATGTCATATGAATTAAAATGTTTGGAAATTTTAACCTCTAACAAAGAAACATGGAGAGTTAAAGTTAAGATATCACAAACATGGAGAGTTAAATTTAAGGTGGCACAGTGCTTGGATGGTTCATTCTAAAGATGTTACCAAACAAAAATATTTTGTTTTTAAATTATATGAAATGACGAACATGTAGATATTCAAAATTTATTTTAAATATTAAATATATACACTACATAATTTCAATTTTTTGGGCAATGCACGCTTTTAATTTTAATGTAAGTTTCATATAATTTAACATTGGATCTATATACCGTACAACAATATCAACATTTCAATTGTATTAGAACAAATCGATATAAAATTACTCTTTCAAAAAAATTGATTTCCAAATATTTTGAATTACAACATGACACTATTTTTAATAACAGCACACATCATAAATTTTTAATATATAACAAAAAGAAATTAACAAAATTTTTTATACTAAAATATACGTTAAAAATATTTTACGTGAATAACCTCCGTGTACTAGTATCATATAATCAAGTACTCCCTCAGTCCCAAGATAAATTTCACACTTTTCTTATATTGATGTCCCAACTCTTTATTCACATCCAAAAAAAGGAAATAACCCACACTCACAAAAGTCAATAAAGTAAACTTTTTATATTTTATTATTTAACTTCACTTAATATGAGTGAAACTCACCTATAAAGAAAATATTGGGACTGCGGAGTTTATCATATCATCTAATCCCAAATTCTTAAAAGGATTCAACCCTATTTCATTTCCTATTTATAGGGACCCCAGTTTCTCCTTTATTCATCAACGTCGATTAAAAAGAGCAGTAACTTCCTATCTTTCAATAGATCAAACAAGAGGCAGTAGGTGTCTTCTCTTTTTCTTTCCTGTTCTTTCTTCTCAAATCAAATTATGATATGCACCCCTAATTGATTTTCTAACGAAAGACTTTTCCATCAGGATTTTGCCGAGCATAATCAACGAAGAATCAAAATTCATTTGTGGTAAGTCGTACCTGTTGGAATTTTACTAACTCCATCTTTTCTTTCTTTCTTCTTTTTTGAACGACTGGGGCGACGCTGTGGTGGTATAAATTTTGCGAATCCGTCCGTCGGTTAAAGGGTGGCGATTTGGAAGACGCAACGGCGGTTTTGTGGTTGGAGTCGTGTTTGTTGGGCAGTGACGGCGGCTCGATTTCCTCTTGTCGATGCGGCATATAACTCAACGTTGACAGAAACGACTTAAATTTCCAGCGGCGTGCATTAATGGCGAGATTTGGGGCGCGATTCCTGCATAATTTCTGGCCGGTGCTTCACAGCGTGGGGGTGTGATACATCTCAGGCGGCTGTGCGACGCGGCGGCTTCAACCGGCGATTTCTCGCGGCTAGGAGATGATGTCCTGGCGTTGCGATTGCAATTTCTGGCATTGACGGAACAACTTCTGCGCATGAAAGGGGCGCAATTAGCGCAAAAAATTGTGTGCTTTGATCGGCAGAAATGAGGGGGGAGCGTCTTGATGGTGGTGCGACGACCTTCCAGAGACGAGCGATGGCCTTTATTCATCAAAGAAGATGGTGCAATTTTCAAATAACAGTGATTTCCGAACATCGACGAGGTTGTGGTTGCGTTCTGATCTTTGTCGGCGGATGCAAAGGGGCGAGGCGACCTTGCGGCGGTGGTGACTTTTGGCTGCAAGCGATGGTGGGTGTTGGCTGCGCGAGGCGGGTGAGGAACGCTGGATTTTGATTTCTGAATCGGAGGCTGCCAATTTGGGTAGTTTCCGTATGCAAGGAGGATGAAGGCTGCCATATGCTTTGGGCCTAGACTTTAGAATGAGCCCAATTTAATTAATTATTGGGCTTTTATATTAATATGATGGGCTATTATTTTGGACTTAGACATAAAATTAAATTTAGTTCAATTTGAAATAATGAACTAAAATAGAATTTAATTAATGAGTCTATAACAAATAAATTCTGATGTGTTGTGAATTAATTCTGGGTTTATGTCTTGTATTTTTTTCACACCGTCAGCTAAACTCTCAACTATTTTTTTTTTTTTGTAAGTTTATTTAAAGAACACTACGACAACTTCCGGAGCTTATTTTTTAGTGATTCTTAATGATAAGTGTTAGCCTTCAGAGAAGGGGACTCATTTGCGGATCGAGGAGCCTATCATCGGTAACTATGCAAAGTCGTGACCGTCATTGAGCAAAGAGTTGCACTTAGAACGTTGGTCACAAGAGCATCCTTTGACTAGATCGATGCGGGCATGGACCTGCAGGCGGCTCACCATAGGCGCATCGAGGACGTGACCTGTTTACTATCTTTGGGACGCCGCATGATCACGAATTAGGACCAAGTCACTTGGAGGGGGAATATGGAGTTTCCGGCGAGTTTTGCTTTATCAAAGGTTATTGGGAGTGGACAGAGGATGTATTGGATCGATATCGACACGCCCTCAAGAAAACTCGCATCTATGACTCTGTCTTTGAGTCTCTTTGCACGTATAATTGCGACTCCAAAGTCATCATGGCCTTTTGCGAAGCATGGTGTCCATCTACCAACATATTACTCACAACCTTTGGAGAGATATTGGTATCATTATGGGATATTTATGAGTTGATGAGACTGACCTTGATCGGCCTTTTCTACGATGAAGTGGTGCTCGAGGAACCAGAGCTTTTCGATGGAGTTGGGAATTCATGCCCTCCACCAAGTTGCAAGCGTTTTTTTCCAATGCGTATCATGTCCTTCACGGCGATGGGCATTCAGTAATGATTGAACAATGGATTGAGTTTTGATCCAGCAAGACTATCAAATATCCTCAACCTCCGGTTCAGAACGAGAGTGAGAAATTTGCGCCTCAAATCAGCTCACAATCCTTTCGGTACATTGGAGCCTCATAAGCCTTGGTCGGTTGTGGAGTCAACATCATTCAAGACACTCGATATTGAACTGCTCCATAAAAAAAGGTATACTTAGCTGCGTATCTTGCTTGTTGCCTTTGCACATTCGTCTTCCCCACAAGCGAGGTGAATTTGATAAGGCCTACTATTTTCATGATGGGGAGCTTAATGGCTTCAGAGAAGATTGTCGATCTTGCAATCCCGATGTTAGCGAGTATTTATCGAGACTTGAAATGTCTTTAGGAGCAATCAGAACCACCCAACACCTACTTATCATTTTCGATCCACTTTGTCTATGCTTGGTTGACTCAGTATCTCAAGACATACTTTGCGGCTATCCACGAACATCGTGTACCATTGATGGTGCTATCTTTAAGTGAAAATGGCACAGAGCACTATAGTGCTGAAGATGCTCATAAGAGGATTCATCGGGGTGAACTTATTTTTTGGGTTTGCCACATTCTCCGTAGTCAAGACCCTATTGCATATGCGGACAATGTAATTGCTCAATGGCTCTATTGGAATTACTTTATCTGCATTTGTTCGCACTACCTTACTTGGAGACAAGATGCTCGTATTTTTGTTGAACTTTACAGTCCACACCAGTTTGATCGGTATTTTGGTTTTTATTAAGATCATCTTGGAGTATCGTGCAATAACTTTCGTGAGACCATCTTTAAAAAAACAGTTCACTATTGGACGTAGCTCACTTCTCGCAAGTCCCTTTCTAAAGTGTGTTTTCCAATGATGGTTCAAACGTCAAGATGCACTCTTCATCGGATTATAGAAGATGGTGGGGTCGAGTTAGTGGTTCTTATCTAGAGGTCCATGTTGCTAAATTGATCAGATCGAAGCCCGCTAATGCACTACCAAAAGAAGTGATAGTTGATTTTCATATAATCGGGATGACCCTCGGGCTGATGGAGATCAAGATGTTTCTCCGGGTCTAAAAGCTTCTTCTCAAGTTCATGTGCTATAGCCATAAGCTAAATCAAATCAAAAGAGAAGTGCTTCCAATCATCCTGAGGAAAGCCAAAGTGAAAGCAATGAACGTCATTGGAAAAGGGCTAAAAAATTGATTAAGTCCCCGTGAAAGAATCGGTTGTCCTTTCTTCACGTGAAAATATTTTCTTTACTTTCTTTGAACATTAGCTTACATATTCTTTCCTTTATCGCCTTATTAATCGTGCATTTATTTTTTCCTTAGGCACGAGGATGTGTGTGGAAGTGATCTCGTCGATGATAATAGTAAAGTGGAGGCTTCGACATCTATAAAGATTTTGAAGGCGCTTGATCCTCCTATTTTGGAGGATCCCCATGCCTCTGCGATTTTAGTGTTTGAGGAGAAGAAGTTTTTTTCGTGATTGCCAACAGGATTTAACCTTAGCTACATAGAAGGACCTTCGAGAAAAGCTCGTAGCTATCCCCGTTGACTTGCTATCTTTCTTGAAAGATAAAGTGTTTTATGTGTTGAACGAGAGAAATGAATCCTTCCAATCTGACTCCTCAAATGTAGAGACATTCCTAGCACTTTATTCACGATGGTGGATCGTTATGATGTAGCAAGATTGAAGTCTGCCGATGGACCGTTGAAAGAAGCACTTGATCAACAATTAGCTGAAGCCAATGACTTACTCCAAAGCATCAAAGCAAAGCACGTTGAGAGTTCTTCAAAGATCGAGACCACTAAGACGAGTTTGGAGAGCGTTACAAGTTGAAGAAGAAATAAGCAAGGTTATGAAAGACGCTGCATCAGCAACAAACATCACTTGAAAGTATTGAAGCAAAACTTATGAATGCTCAGAATCAAGTTTCCATTATCATTGACACTCTTCCGGTGGAGGAAATATGGCTAAGGACTTGAAGAATTCAAGGCTTGACTTGGAGACGACTTTGAAAGAGTTGGAGGATCTTAGTCTCTTTAGTTAGCTTAACTTAGCCCATTTTCTTTCTGAACTCTCTTTTTGATTTCGATGTTTCGTTCACTTGTTCTTTTTTTTCATGGATGTTGAGACTATGCAGTTCTTTATTAATTTTTTTATTTATCTTCAACACTTGTTCCTTTTTTTCCCTTCTTATGCTTTTGAGTCTTTCTTTCTTTACTTATGAATCTTCAATGTTTGTTCATGTCTTGCATGCTTCAAACTTGGTAAGATGATCTTGAGTTATGACTGAACTTAGAAAGATTTCTAAATTGCTGACGTACCTCTTTTAAAAAAAGGATCAAGTCAAAACGTAGTTCAAATGGAAACATGATTTGACTTAGGGGGCGCCGTACATAGTTTAACCTCATGCGGGCCAGGAGTGACTATTATTTAACTACTATAGACAAAGTAGGGATTTTGATGTTTAACCACTTTAATGCCTCTAGTGGGATAAGTTAACAGTTTAACCACATCTAATTACCTTTGGATTGTTGTACATAGTTTAACATTATGCAGACCAGGAGCAACATGCAGTCTAGGCTTGTGCATCAAGGAGCTTAATTTGATTTTCGCATAGTAGCGTTTGAGGAGTTTCCCATTTATAGGACTAAAGGTCGCACCATCTTAGAAGATCTTATATATGCCATTTCTGTAAAAAGATTTCACCATTCGAATGTCTTGATATGTGGTGATGTGATTTATGGTAGCAGAGTCTTCATTAGATTCTCATGTAAAATCCACGCATATTCTGACTTGACTGTCCTTTCTTCTAATTAGGCCCGTTTGCATATTGTTCACTTCAGTGATGTTCATATTTCTTATTGATAGCTCCTTGAGAGTTATGCACCCAAGTGTAGGTTGATTTCAAGTAATAAAATTTCTCGGGAGACCGAGTGTGGAACCACAGGGAGATTTGGAAGAAAAAGATATTATCTAGTTGAGAGGTTTAAATAAAGTAACAAAATACTAGAGCTTCGGGATTCCACTTTAGATAAAAATACTAGAGTTATGATCTTGGTTATCTTTGATAACTTAATCGAAATCTAACAATCAAGTGATTTCAATCTGAAGATAAAACTTTGAGCACATATAATACTTTTGAAAAGTACCTTTAGAAATTCGAACAAGTTTATAAAATCAATAGTTGATGTGTAAAACTAAGCATTTGTTGTGCCAATAAGTCTACAACAAATCAAAGTAATGACACATCAAAACCTCTCTTAAAAACTCTTCAAATGACTAAAGGATTGAAACTTTGAAAATCTTTATTGAATAACCAAGAACATTAGTAATACTTTACTAAAGCTTCATCCCTAACTCTAGTAAAATATTTAGCTACTCATACTAATACAATAAGAACTCATATTTCTAAGAGAGATACTAGACTAAGATAGAAGGATTACAAGGAAAATGGGATGCCTTCAAGGGTTGCTAAAGGGCTCTTTATATAGGCCTCCAAATAGTGAATCATGGAGACTTTAGCAACCAATTCACGTGGCCTGTAAACATCAGTAATTTAATTGCCCTTTCCGTCCGAATTTCATCTTGACTTCTGAATGAAAGTTGTAGGCCGTTGGATTAGCTTTCCAAGGAGTCTAAGATCTCAAAAATCGGATCTCTAGATTGTGAGTTATGACCAGAATAGTGGAGTTGGTAAAACTGGATTGTTTTTGTCCGCGAATTTATGGTGGTCTCTTGAAAAGCAGATATCTCAGCTTGCACAAAATCAAAGCCTTTAATAATTTTACTGTGTCTTGATGAATTTCTTGGCTAACCAATGGCTTTGGTCTTGTGTAAATTGGACTTTTGTGTGAATTATGGTGAATTGTTTCCCAACATGTGTACTGAGATGGCGGAATTCTGAAGCCCTTGCATTGATTGTCATTTTGACCATTGAAGCCGGAACTTTTGACACTTGAGCCCTGAAGACAAGTTGTAGAGCAACGAATTATTGATCAAATACAACTGGAATTGGTTCAATTGGATTAGTGAGGCTCCAGATATTGTGGAAATACGAAAATGTGTTTTGAGTCCAAACATTGGACAGAAATGGAGTCTTCACTTTTGAGTACAAATACAATCCAAATTTGTAAAATTGGATCACTAACATGTCTTAAGTATTTAGTACATTGTCTTAGGTGTTCAATATCATAAAATTTGGATACGTATAACTCCACTTAAGACCTCAACAATATACAATAGACATAATGACCATGTTGAATTATACATATGTCTCTTATTTATATAGAAAACATAAATACTTATAACTAATTAGAAAGTGTGAAATTATATATAAATACGCTAAACAATACATTATAGTACACAAAATAATACACAAAATAGGTAAAATACATGCATACTTAAACTGTAATCACTTATCAAGAGAGCTATTCTTCTTTGTGGAAATTTGTTCCTATCTCAAAAAATTGGTTGTTGGACGATGCGAGTATCGATGAAGTTAGATGTAGTCACATCTACTCTATCATTCTCTTCATCATTCTTTGTGTAGATTATTGTTCGTACTTCCATTGTTAAAGTTTATCCACATGATGCAATCAAGTGAGTTTGCTGCTTAATATAGGATAAAACTCGACTTCAGAGTTTTTGGGAGCTTGAAGTTTCTACAACTCTTGATTCTTGATGATGCTTCACTTTAAGTGGCCCCAACCTCTCAAAAATAGCTGCGAACTTTTGATGACTGTGTCTTCCACGTCATCCTAATCTTTCAAAGACTGCTACTAATCTTCGGTGTTTACTTTCTTTGAGTGACCACAATCTATCAAATGTAGAAGTTCATTTCATTCTTCTCCCCCCTCATCAGACGCCTTTTCCATTGATGAGACTTCTTCATCTATGATTTGGTTTGCACTTGCTCTCTTAATGACGATGCATACGGGACTTTGGGCAGTATACCTAAGCCAACTTTTGTGCTTTGGATGGTGTGACTACCTCTTCTTAGTATTCTCGGAGTGAATCTCAACTTCTTAGGTGCTTCAAGAGGTAATTCTTTTTTTTATTGTGCTTTCTTACGGATCGTATTTGGCTTTGACAAGAAGGTTGAAGACTTGAGGCACATATGCCCATATGATTACAACTTCTGATATGTCTCCATGTTTGGTTTTAGCTCTTCGGACGGGACGAATGAATCCTTCGAGTGGTTGAGAAGAAGGTTTCTTTCACTATATATCTTGGTTGAAAGAAGAGTCAATTCTTCTAATGCTTCAATGCCTTCGCAAGGTTGCTTGCCTATGTTAATGTCTGAAGAAGTTTCAATATCTCCATCTTCTTTGCTCTTTATTGCTTTGTTTGAAGGATTGTCTTCGCTTTTTGTAGTCTTCTGTTAATACCTTATTTTGATTAGATTTTGATGATATCAAAACATATATTTTCTTGTACATATACTAACTTTTCAGGTTTATTCTAAGAGCTAAGGAAATTATAGTGTAAAAGGAAAGTCTACAGTTGTAGAGTTGATGAACCTACAGTTGGACTAGACCTTGCAGCTGTAAAGTTGTTCCTATAGCTGGGATTGAATTTGCAGGTTTTGGTAGAATTATCTAATTGGATGTTTATATGGCTGTAATTACACTGAAATCCTACCAAAATAATCTTGTTATAAGTTCTTGAGAGAGTTTTTAAGAGAGAGAGAGAGTAGTGAGGGAAAGTAGTATTGCTATTATGAGCTTGAAGAGAAAAATGAGTTACAAGAGACCTATTTATAGGTTTGCATGTAGTGAGGTGGCACTTAGTGAGCTTATTTAGCCTAATGTGTTGACAAGTGTCCTTAACACATGTCGTTACACACTACTATGCTTTAATTACATTGCTTTGCCCTACTACATCACTACTGATTCTCTACGTAGCTATCAGCTTCACTTTGGCTTGGGCGAGCGACTTGGCGAGCTCCCTTGCCTTTTGTTGCTCTGGGGTGCGATGATGGTAGTAGGATTGGGCCTTTGTCTTCTGGTGTTGGGCTAGCTCCCTCGCGAGCTTCCTCTCTCTCCATGATTACTTGCTAAGTGCTAATGTGTCTTTTAACCATCAGGGCGAGCTCCTGGCGAGCTCTTCCTCCACCTATGGTGTTGACTGGTCAAGATTGATGACGTGGCCAGGTGCCATCCTGGCGAGCTCCTTAGCCTTAAGTTATTTATTTCGGTAATCTTCCATTAGTAGTTCACTTTAGTTCGCCTATCAACATTTTCCCCCAACTCGTCCACATTCTATTGTGTGGGCAAGCTGATTTGCCTTTGTGGGTGAGAGCTCAAGTGAAGGCGAACTCTCTTTTGTGTAGTGCCGAGCTCCTTGGCGAACTACCTTAGACGGTGGAAGTACTAACGTGGTGCAAAATTCGGGGCGTCGTGCACACCTTTCCACCCCTCAATTCCCACGCCCATCATGTCATATTTTCAAATTTGTTGCAAATAGGTCCCTGGACTCTCTGGAAATTTCACTTCGCCCATCTTCTTCCTATACATACGGGGTAACTATTCCATTCACCACTTTCGCATCTTCAAATTTCCAGAGCAAATCCAAGTTCTTCAAGTACTTTTCTGGCGATTAAACCCTTGCTTCAT
>JAPKLY010000122.1:127043-143296 GCA_026898435.1 Prunella vulgaris
TAGAAAAATACTCTAACACTCTCAGTCAGAAAGATCCTGATGATACTCAACAAGACTGAAAGTCCATAGGGGCAGCAGGGACAAGTCAGTAAGGAGTCAGATAGGCTGAGTGTGAGTTGTGTGCTCAGAAGCTCAGTAGAGATAATAAACCTACTGACTGCTCGGAAGCAAGTCAGTTGGACTACTATCTCAGTAAGCTAGAGTACGTGCTGAATGTGAGCCCTTAGTTTCTACTCGTTTTAGTTTCTGAAAATATTTTCTCTGACTTTGCTTAGTAAATGGTGGTTAAGGCTGGTGCACAATTTTAAAGGCCAGGATGATTGATTCAGCCTAAATATCAAAACAATGCAGGATGCTCAGTTTAGAATGATGACAGTAATGATCCTGAGCAAGAATGTAAATCAGCACACAAGGGTCTTTTTAACGTGGTTCGGAGATAACTAACTCCTACATCCACGACCTGATTTAACAGGAAGCTATCCTCAAAACCCCGAGGATAGATACTTGGTTTTTACTTGCCAAGGGACACGAATAACCAACTTCCTCTCTTAGGAACTGACCCCTGGGCGTTTTACAAGTCCCAGTCCTTCTAACCAACCAATCTCACACCCTGAGTGGTTTGGTATTCTTGGTTTCCATCTAAGGATAACCCTAGCAATACAAATCGATGCTAAAGATTAGAGCTATCAAAGCTAATCAAATACAGAGTGAATACTACTACGACACTAGGGAAATTTAATTGCAGAGTGTTGTTCAAAGTATGCTTTAAGTGCTTGGATTCTTGAGAGCTTTCACTTGGAAATTTCCCGTTAGCCTTGAATGGGTTTATAGGAGAGATTTGAAATAGATCCGTTGGAGGAGATCCACCCAAATCTTACTATTTTAAGGTGGTTGCAGGCTAGATGTACTTGTTGACCTTTTTCCCATGCTTAATCTGGAAAATATTATCCCGCCGCCTGCAACTCTGAAACGCATTAAATGCCGCATTAACTACTGCGCAGACTCCGTACATGCGTGTCGAAAGGCGATTGGCTCTCCGTTCAAACGGCTAGTTGATCGTCTGACACTTGTCCTTCCTCGTACATTCAATACTCCGAGTCTCTTATCTTTTACTCAGCATGAATTTTTGTCTTTAATGGAGTCCACTGACATTCTCTTTGTCTCTCAGGTGTTAACATAAATGTCAATTGTCACATAGCATAAATAACCTTTTTGCTTTGGACTTACATGGATCAGGTAAACTGACCCAAGGCCTAAGTCATGTCTTATGAGCATTCAGCTCAGCCTGATAGGTTATTCAGCCCAGTGTGTGTAACTTTTTTGCTTTGGACTTACATGAGTCAGATAAACAGACTCAAGGCCTAAGTCAGGTCTTATGTGCATTCAGCTCAGCCTGATAGGTTACCTTTACTCTTCACTGACTAAGTTCTGTCCTGAGCATGCTTAGTGTACTCAGTAGAAACATCAGTCAATGGTACACCGGATTGTCTTCAGGATGGATCTTCAAGCTTCGGTTTTCAGCTTCAGTTCAGGCAATCTTCAGCAAGACTGACTCTGATCTTCTTCAGGGTGAGATGCACTTCAGACTTCAGTAAATTGGGTCGACTCCAATATTCTTCAGTCTTCAACACGTTTCCCCTGAACTGAATCCCTAACCTGACTATCCTGAACTAGACAATCCTGACAAACTGTACTTAGGCAAATCATCAGGGGTTTTGGGATCTAATCAAAACACTCAGATTGTCCCAACAATTTCCCCCTTTTAGATGATGCCAAAACCTTTAAGCAAATTCCTAACCATCTATACAATCAACTGACTTAGTCAGTGAAAATAGATCAGCACCTCCTGACAAACTAGACACTTAGTCTATAAGATGGAAACAAGGAATGAGTTAGTACAGTTCTTGATAGGAATACAGAAAAGTAAATTAAGGAGTCAACAAGAAGTTGTACTCAGGAAAGTAAGATAACTTCATTGATTCATCGGGAATTACAAGTATCCTGAAGCTATTACAAATTTCCTGACAACTAACTCCTGACAACTACTCTTCATCCTTATTCCAATCACCAAGAGGAATTTCATACATCTCCAAGACTCTGTGCAGGATCTGCTTCATCCTGTTTCGATCACCAACTACCCTGGCAACACGTCCTACTCTGACGACTTCTTCAGATATTGCCTTCCGGTCCAGTTCCTTGGAGTTCCCAAAGAGTGGAGGATGATACTTGATGAATTCCGACGGAGCGATCTCAACACCTTCTATGTCAGCATGTCTGATTATTTCAGCCCAGAGATCAGGATGCTCCTGTGCCATCCAGTGGTGGAGAATGACATCTTTATCATCATTCAGATCATCCCATAACTCCACCACATAGAATAGATATGCCCATCTATTCCTGATTGGAATCCATACCTCCAACATCTCAATCGGAATGAAATCCTCTACCATCTGAAGTGGAGGAGGGCCCTGACCTGGATTAACCACCATCTACCTCTGAGTCTTCTTCCAAGATCCAGAAGGCACTTTCTTTTGCTTCTGAACCTGCGAAATTAGGTACTCTTGGTTCTCTTTCAGCCTCTGGATCTGACTGAGCAGCGACAACTCCCTCAGCTTCGCCTGCTTCTCCTAGTCTTTCATCACCAGTTTCTTCTTCTGAGTGGTTGATCCGGGGTGCAATCCTTCCTCCATCTCAGTATAAAGGGACTTAAGAGCAGGATCCTCAGAGGACCTCAACCTCTTTGGATCTAAGCCTTCAGCAGACTCCGCAGCAGAAACGGACCTTGTTCTCTTCTTGTCCGCAACTTTCAGTTCAGAGGGGAAGACTTTCTTCTTGCCATTTCCTGCAATTTGCTTCCTTTCTTCCCCCTTTTTGGCATCATCTTCATTGATCTTTCCAACGACTTCTTCCACTGATCCTGCCAAAAGTTTGAACTGATCTGCCATCTTTTGCTGCTTGCCCTAAATATGTCCGATCTGATTCGCCATCCCTCTCAGACCGTGACTGAGCCCCTTAATAGCTTCATTGTGCTCTGACTTCAACTTGCCCTCTAGGCTTCCCAACCTTGAGTCCAGAGCACGCTGAATCTCCTTCTTCTCCTCCTCTGACATCTCACTCAGCAACTCTGCTTTCAGTTCTCCCTTTAGCTGAGCAATCTTCTCGTCGACCAACTGAGCAACCCTTTCATTCAGCTGCTGATCGAGAAATTTTTTTAACTTGGCATCCTGCTCAGCTTGGGCATCTATCACCATTTGAGTGCAGCCCTGAATCGTTCCCTTGGCTTGCTCAATGATGTAAGATAGTTGCACTCGATGAGTTGTGTCAAAGTCTCCAAGGAGATCGATGGAGCCGTGCATTTCCCTGACCACATCCTTCTGATCCTGCTGCACTTTCTTCAGACGAGTATTCATCAGTACATTATTTCTGTTGCACCGATTTATCCTCGTGTTGTGAATATTAAGCTGGCAGCGAAGATCAGCCATTTCCCGAGATGGAAGCCACTTCCTCATTATTCATCCACCCGGAATATGGACAAGGTCACTTGAACCCTCTCCTGAAGCCTCAGCAGCCCCGGGTCCAAGGGGTACGTCATCGGCCGGAGCACTGATCAAATCAGTTGCACCTTGCTGATCGGTCTCAATAATCTCAATCACCTCCTTCTCTCCTTCCTTCTCCTTCTCCATCATCTGAACATCCCGTTAAGGCTCATTCACTTCCTGCACAGTCACCTGATTTTCACCCTGAGCTTCACCATGTGGAACTATAGCCAGTTCCATTCCTTGAACTTTTCTTTCAGGCTCGGCAATCGGAGCCTCAGGGTAGATTCTTCTAACAGTTTTCACAAAATCAGCAATCTTAATCAGGTGATGTAGAGAATTTACCTCAAAATGGTCAAAAAGAGCTGCTTCATCATCAGCCAGCTTGTCCCATCCTTTAACTTCTCCCAGCTGACCAAGCTCAGGCCATGTGGCACTTCGGATCATAGCATAAGTGCGAAGTTGCACCACTGCCTCTTTCTGAGCTGCAGAAAGGTCAGGAAACCTTTTATCCACTATGTTAGTCGCCCTTCCCCTTGCCATGACCTCGAAGTCAGGTAGCAGATTTTCATTAGGCACAGGGAATGGCCATGGGGCATCAGCCTGAACTCCTTCAGCTTCCATCCTACCTTCATCACCTTTGCTTCTTTCAGCAACCTCCACTCTCCTACCTTCATTACCTTTGCTGCTTTTGCTATTGTCAGCAGCAATAGGTTCCCCATGACCCTCATTAGACTGGACCTCCTCGTCCTGATATTCTGAAACAACATTGAGGATCTGATCGTCAACCTTGTCTTGCTCAAGGACAAACGGCGTTGGATCTGAGGGTGCAACCTCCGGAATGGCAGCAATGGGGGCAACCACTAGGGCAGTCTGAGCAGGTTCCCCCTCCGGAGTTGCATGCTGAGTCTTCTCCTCTTCCACAAGCTTTTTCTCTCTCTCGGCTGAGCTGGGGTATATGAACTTCAGAATCTGTTGCTTGGGTCCAAAAGACTTGGCGGTTATTTCCTCAGCTGGTTTCTTGACTTGTGCCTGTGCCCCTGAAGACTTGCTTGCCTGAGCCTTGACTCCTCCAGTCGTGCTCGCCTGAGCCTTCTTCAGGGTTCTTGATTTCTTCTTCTTCGTACCAGAATCCTCGGAAAATGCTCTGAAGATGTCAACCTTCGACGGAATTTTGATGGATTAAGCCTGATCAACATCTCCGAGAGCTAAAGTCTCCAAGATCAGGGAGATCTTTGTGCTAAAGTGCATTTTGGACTCAAACATTGCCTGTCGCTCCGGCGAATACTTGATCTTCTTGGTCTCAGCTACCAAGAGTTGCAGAAAGTATTCTTCCTAGTTGAATGAGTGCAAAGAGGCATCCTTGATTGCCATCATTATATTCAGCTTTGGCCTGGAGATCTGCTCCAATCCTTCAGCAATCCCCATCACTCCCTGACTAGTCAGGTCGAAGAAGTGACGATTCGGAGTCCTTAGCACTTATTTGTTCAACCCTGCATTCAGAGGGACATCTCCATCACAGAGAGACTGAAGATAGTCTTTCTCATCACCAACCCCATACTCCACTGGGTTGCGTCCAGAATCAGGCAGACTGAAGAGCTCCTTGATCTTTTGCCTTATGTTGATGGTTCATCTTCACCATTTTTCTGCCTCACACAAGATGACAGTGGGATGCAGGATTCCCATTCATTCGATTCCTTGTTCTGCTCCATGTTCAAGTAAAATGCAGCAACAAGTCGAGGATGAAGTCTTTGTGGCTTCGCAGTGATGAAATGAAGCAGCCCAGCAGTCTCGAACAACTCCTTCGTGGGCACAATATCTGGGTGATTCGAAGAGAAAACACCCACTGGTTCCCAGCATATCTCGTTCCTTAAATGGAAAAGATTTCCAAAGAAGGAATCAACGGATGGAGAAGCCATGATGAAGATATGAAGATATGAAGGAAAGCAGATTGCAGAGAAAAAATATAGTAAACGAAAGATTTGAGTGCGTAAAGGTCGCAATGACAAAAACTTCCCCTATTTATACAAAAATCCAGTTTTAATCGGACGGCTCAGAAAACATGACTTATGAGATTCAACGGTTAAGATTAGAATGATTGAAATGCATGGATGCGGATTGAGCCTTTTCAATTTTCAAAGCTAATGATTTAAAAACTTTATCAAAAACCGTTCCCGCCCACTTTGTATTAAATGCGCGTCAGAGCATGTCCGTATTTAATTCAAATAATTTACATTAAATAATAACTGAATAATAAATGAATGGCTAAGATTACATGACAAAAGGATTTGATTTGACAACACGACAAATAATATCAAAGATGATGCAAGCAAGATATGATGACTGAAAATAAATCAGGAAACATACCAGTCAGTCAGATTTTGTTATCTGGCTGATACCACTTTTGACCTATCAGGGTGACAAGCCCTGAATTCAGTGTCCTGAATC
Source organism: Prunella vulgaris (assembly GCA_026898435.1). Taxonomy (NCBI): domain Eukaryota; kingdom Viridiplantae; phylum Streptophyta; class Magnoliopsida; order Lamiales; family Lamiaceae; genus Prunella; species Prunella vulgaris. The sequence continues at coordinate 133,028 of JAPKLY010000122.1, forward strand.
TTAGTCAGTCTATACTGATCATCCTTTCATACTGAGTGTTCCCCCTTCAACCATTCACTCTCTCTACAACTCCTTCATCCTGATCCTTAGTTAGTCATTCCCCCTGACCTTATGAATTCTGAACTGAGATTCAGATTGAATTTCCTAAGCCTGGGTCAAGAAGTCCTAACTCTACTGACAACTCAACAAACCTAGTTTCAGGCAAAGCCTTAGTCAGGATGTCAGCTCTCTGCTTATCAGTAGGGATCCTCTCCATCATGATATCTTTCTTTTCAACATGATCTCTTATAAAGTGATGTCTGATGTCTACATGCTTACACCTTGTGTGTAAGACTGGGTTTTGGGATATGGCAATGACACTATTATTATCACAATAAATTGGGACATCAGTAGCCTCAACTTGGTAGTCTCTCAGTTGTTGCTTCAACCAAAGAATCTGGGAACAACAACTGCCTGCCGCCATATACTCAGCCTCAGTAGTAGACGTTGCAACACTTGTTTGTTTCTTGGAAAACCAAGAGATCAGTTTACTCCCTAGAAACTGACATGTGCCTGTAGTTGATTTCCTATCAAGTCTACAGCCTCCAAAATCAGCATCTGAATAGCCAGTCAGTTCTAGGTTGTCATCAAAGGGATACCAAAGTCCTAAATTGACTGTACCCTTCAGGTATTTCAGTATCTTTTTGGTACTCTCTAGATGACTCTTCTTCGGATCAGACTGATACCTTGCACAAACTCCGACTGCATAGGTGATGTCAGGACGACTTGCAGTCAGGTACAACAAAGATCCAATCAGTGCCCTATATTCAGTCTGATTCACTGAGGTCCCCTCCTTGTCAGGATCCAGCTTCTCATTTGTGTTCATGGGAATACGTGAGACTTTGCTAGTCTGAACTCCAAACTTTTGAATCAAGTCCCTCGCATACTTGGACTGATTTATGAAGATTCTGGAGTTAGTTTGCCTGACCTGAAGACCTAGAAAGAAGTTCATCTCTCCCATCATTGACATCTCAAACTTCCCTGTCATCAGCTTGGAGAATTTCTCACAAAGCTTCAGGTTAGGTGATCCAAATATTATGTCATCCACATAAATCTGGACCAAGATAATGTCTTCCCCTTCGGATATCCTGAAGAGGGTCCTGTCCATTGTTCCTTTCACGAACCCGTGGTCTATCAGGAACTGGGAAAGTGTATCATACCAAGCCCTGGGGGCTTGTTTCAGGCCATAAAGTGCTTTCTTCAGGTGATATACCTTATCACCAACTTCGAACCCAGGAGGTTGTTCCACATAAACCTCCTCATTCAGTACACCATTCAGAAAAGCACTCTTTACGTCCATCTGATACACCTTGAACTTCTTGAATGTTGCATATGCAAAAAACAACCTGATTGCTTCCAACCTTGCGACCGGAGCAAAGGTCTCATCATAGTCGATCCCTTCAGCCTGAGAGTAACCCTTAGCCACTAGTCTGGCCTTGTTCCTGACAACAACATTCCTCTAATCCCTCTTATTTTTGAAGACCCACTATGTTGACGTCTAGGTCTCTCAACTAACTCCCAAACCAGATTCCGACTCAAACTGATTGAGCTCATCCTGCATGGCTAGGATCCAGTTGGGATCAGCAAGAGCTTCTTCTATGTTCTTAGGTTCCTGATCACTCAGGAAACAATAAAACATAGCACTCTCGCCAAAGGACAACCTTGTCCTGACCCCCTCATTGACATCACCAATGATATCAGCCAATGAGTGATCATCTAGCCACTACCTCCTGCTGCACTGGGAGCTGCTGACGTTCCCTCACCTGATCCTGAAATGTTAGTCTCGACAATAACAGGTAAAGAAGCGGAACGAGCAAGAACAGGGGATACTGAGTCATTCTCTGAGGGTTGTACAATATCAGGGATATTGTTTCCCCTACAGAGTTGGACTCAGTAACTGTCTCAGGTGTAGAAGCATCATCATCGACAGTACGTACCTCAGGTTGAGTCTATGCCTCCGTCTGAGACTCAATATTCTCCGAGGCTGGGGCTTGCTGAGGGTTGGCCTGAGGTCCATCTTGATCATCATCATCATCCCATCCCTTGGGAGCATTCACAAATTTGACCTTGAACTCAGGATTCTTCAGGCTCAGTCTCGTCACCCTCTTGGTAACCCCCTCAGTGGCAGGACTCAGAACCTGTTTTCTACGCACTGATGCAGTCTCATCAAACACAACATGAGGTGTTTCCTCCACACAAAGGGTCCGACAGTTATACACCATGAATGCTTTGCTGACTGAGGAGTATCCTAAGAAGACTCCCTCATCAGACTTGCTATCAAAGGCTTTCAGCTGGTCTTTCCCATTGTTCAGGATGAAACACTTACACCAAAAAATATGGAAATAGGAAATGCTAGGCTTTCTTTTATTCCACGTTTCATAAGATGTCTGAGCATGTTGTTTGTTCAGCATAGATCGGTTCTGAGTGTAGCAAGCAGTGTTGATTGCTTCAGCCCAGTACTTCTTGGGCAGTCCTGACTCAGCTAACATGGTCCTGGCAGCTTCCTTCAGGGTCCGGTTCCTTCTTTCAGCTACCCCATTCTGCTGAGGGGTCTTGGCTGCAGAAGTCTAATGAGCAATACCAAGGTCAGTACAAAAATCAGTTATAATTGAGTTAATAAACCCAGTTCCTCGATCTGATCTAATCCTGACGATGCTCTGACCCTGTTCAGTACTCAATTTCTTGAGTAACTCCGGAAGCTTGACCTGAGTCTCCTTCATGTTCAGCAAGAAAATAACCCATGTGTACCTGGAATAATCATCATAACAACATGGGTATATTTCCTACCATTAATGCTGACAGGAGTAATCGGACCAAAGAGATCCATGTGCAGGAGCTGAAGCACTCTGTCATTTGAGAAGGCATCTTTCTCTTTGAATGAAGCTTTGGTTTGCTTGCCTTTCTGACATGCTCCACACACGTGGTCCTTGCTAAAAACTTCATTAGGTAGACCCTCTACAAGAGAAAGTCGAGAGATTTTGTTAATAATCTTGAAGTTTAAATGACTCAAGCGTTTATGCCAAAGCCAACTGAGCTCAGATGAGCTCTTAGCGACCAAACAAGTTTCAAGAGAGCTGCTCCTAAAGTCAGCAAAATAAACGTTTCCTCTCCTGACACCTGTAATCAGAACCTGCAGTGTAGATTTATCTTTTACAAGGCATATGTTAGATGTAAACTCTACACTATATCCACGGTCACAAAACTGACTGACCGAAAGTAGGTTATGCCTAAGACCCTCAACATAGAATACATTAAGCACTCTCACAGAACCAACAGCAATGGTATCGAATCCTCTGGTGAAACCCTTAGAGTTATCACCAAAGGTTACCTGCGGGCCTTCCTGAGCTACGTAGTCCTGAAGGAGATCACGAAATTCGGTCATGTGCCTGGAACACCCTGAGTCCAAGTAACAGTCCTTCATCAGATCATCATTCCTCATCTTGTAGCCTGCAGCGACCTGAAAAGCGTTGGTCCCAAAGACAGGTTTTAGAGTAAGAATACCCTGAGTCATGTCTAGAAGGGGGGGTTGAATAGACTTGAAGGGATTCAAAACCTTTTTCAAATTTTTGGCTTATTTCAAAAACAGTAGACTACTTGAGATAGTCAGAATTTGGAAATTGTGCACTGTGGAAATTTGTGCGGAAACGATTTAGTGAAAATCAATTTTAGGTTATGTGCACAAATAAAGAGCAGGAAATAAAGATGCGAGACACAAAGAATTTATAGTGGTTCGGACAAAAGGTCCTACTCCACTCTCCACAATCCAACAGGAATTGTGTGGCTCTCCACTAACTTTACTCACTCACTCACTCACTCACAAACTTCGAGAGTACTACTCTCTTACAATCAGTCAAAGCTAAAACAACAATCGACTTCTAACAGCTTATCTGGAGTTTCTTAATCCTTGGTCCTTGTCTTGTCTGCGACGTGCTCAACTAATTTGTTTCTTCTGATGTTCTCTTCTTGATACTCCAGTGTCAGCTACTCTGATCATCTGTCTTCTAGAAATGGCTAAGTCCTCAAGGCCTCAGCTGGTCTTCTTCTCTATGAAAACTTCGGATCTTCTAGGAAGCAAGGTTGATTTCCCCTTACTAGAACCTATCTAATCCTAACTACTAATCAGCTGACTAACAGGTTCAGCTGGTCCTATTACAAGCTGATTGGTTTATCATATCATCAAAACATCTAACTGTAATATCCTAACAAATTCCCCATTTTTGATGATATCAAAACCAACTCAGCTGATCTCAAAGAATAACATATTTAATCCAAGATCAACATAGGACAGAAAAGAAGATCTTTAGATAAGATCTTCAGACAGAAAGTAAAGAGCAGCTAACAACAAGAAGTTGTCTGGAAAACGTAAACTTCATTAATCAGAACAAGTAGTTACAAAAGATGATAACCTGACCTCAGCTGACTCTGCTGGTCTATTACATTATCAACGGCTTCCTGTTGTCCATAGGTACTTGCATCCAATCGAGGAACCTCTTCTCTATCTCCTTCAGAGCAGCAACAGAGGTATCTGGAAGATCTGGAAAGAAGCAAGTCACCATCTGCAACCATATCTTCCTGATTTCTATCCAGTCAATCTTCCCACTATCATCAGTTGGTGTAGGAAAATACTCTATCTCAGGCAACTCCGGCGGAACATCCACCTTCAGCATAACTTCAGTGATTGCCTTAGAGAAGATTGGAAATGTCTCCTTTAGCCATTCTCTGAAATCAGAGTTCTTCTCCCTTTCTCCTCTGGTATCTTCTCCTCTGAGAACATAGAAATGAAACACGAGCCTTGCTTTTATCGTCCTCCAGAGATCCACAAGCTCAGCTGGCAGGTCCTTGCAAAACCAAACGATTGGTCCGTCAACCAAGGGTTCATTAGGGTCACGAACATACTTTCCAGCCTTTGACTTGCTACCCTGAGAACTCATCTTCCCCTGTTTCTTCAACTTCCTCTGATAGCGTCTCTCCAGCTCATCATTCATCTCCCGCTCATGCCTCTTGTTTCTCTCTTCTGGGGTCTCCTTCTCAGCAAGTTGCAGTTCTTTAGCAAACTTCTCATCAAGCTCAGTGTTCATGATATGCTTCTTCTTCTCTCTTTCCTCAGCTATCACCTCTTGTCTCTGCAGAGCCTCAGCCATCCTCTGATCTCTTAACACCTGAGCCCTCTGTTGTGCCTGATTTCGAGTATTGACATACTCTTCTACATTCTGAATCCTGGCTGACAGAACTCCACTGTTTTCCATTATCAGCGCCTTCAAGGATCCATCTTGGCTTTCAATGAGGCAGTCTCAGCTTGCAGAGCAGCGATATCAGCTGAGTTTTTCTCTTCCCCCTTTTTTGATATCATCAATGGCAGATGAAGAGGGTAGAGAGGTGGGAAGCTTATCAACAGTAGCTTTAAGGTCCTCTTGACCATCTTTGCACTCGGCAACTTATCTTTCCAGATTTTCAGTCATCAGCCTGATCCTATCAGATTCAGCAGAGAGAGAGGCAGAAGCATCATCGAGGAATGCCTTGGCAGTATCTTTGAAACTTTGGCGAGTGTGGAAAAGCTCCTTCCTGGTGACATACAAGCTGTCCTCAAGAGCATCTCGCAGCTTGTTCCGATGGTCCAGCAACACTTGGTGGACTTTTTGTTCAATCAGCGAGGGGGCAGCAGACTTGGCAGCCAATAGAGTGGCTTTGACTTCCCTGATATGATCATCAAAATAAACTTTTAATCTGTCAAGAATATCAGGAGTCACCTGATCAGCCGAGTTGATTTCGTAGTTTGCTGCTGGAGGAATAAATTCTAACTTCGCTGTTTCCGGGCAATCCAGCGCAACCCCATCCTTAAGCAGCAAAGCACGTGCAACCTTCCGAAGACCTTTGGGTGTGGTCAGCTGAGATGGTGCCTTAACCTCCAAGGCATCCATTAGAATCTCTTCCCACTCAGTGAAGGCAGCTTCACCGATTTCCTTCACTAATTCCAGAAGAAATGTAATGGGGCCCTCTCTCGCCTGAGCCCAGGCTAGACCATCAGCCAGCAGGTCTTGGTAAGCTGGGTAAGGGTTGAGTTCTGGGATATATTGGACAAGATGGGCTAGGGCAGTGATGATCATCCCTTGTTCAAGAGGCCCTTTTGAACGAAGGAGAGATAAGCGAGCTTGTTGGGCCATTTCTGTGGGGGAGTTGGGGGTTTCTAGGTCAATGGGTTCAAGGTGAGGGAGTTGAGGATCAGCTGAAGGCTCACAAGAGGCAGCTATCTCCTCTGGTTCATTGCCAGCTGGTGGTTGTGAAGGTGAGGGGTCAGCTGAGGGTGTGGAGTGTGTAGAAGTTTGGGATTTTGGAGATTCATGGTGTGATGGGGAATGGCAATATGTTTGTGGGGGATCAGATGAGGGAGTAGGTTGAGCTGACCTGATAGGTGAGGCGGCAATAGGTGTGTCTTCTGATTGTACCTCTTCAGAGGAATGAACAACCTCTGTCTCAGCAACTGATGGCTCTGCTAATTCCTCCTCATCTGACTCCTCTTCTCCTTTATCATAGTCAGAATCAGACTCTTCCTCTGAACCAGGTTCCTCCTCTGCTGATTCCTCTTCTTCATCAGAGGGATCATCTACCAGAAGAGTAGATTTTTCGGCTGAAGACTTCTTTTTCAGGCTGCTCAAAGGAGCAGTATCATCTTCATCATAGGAAAGTTTCCTTTGAATAGGTGTAACATCCCTCTTGGTCTTCTTTCTTCTCTCAACCCTAGCAGCAGGTTCAGCAGCCTTTCTCTTCTGCTTCTTCCTGGCACTAGCAGAAGGACCCTGAACAGCTGGTGCTGGATCAGCTATAGAATCCGAATCAGCAGGTCCAATGACATCCAAATTGCTTCCCCTAAGGAACTTGGTATGGTTGTAGTCGACAATCCATTCACCATCCCACTAGTGCTCTGGCAGCAGATGTCTCAAGATTATGGTAATCTTGGTAGCCATAGAACATTTGGATTTCAGCCTATAAATCTGCTGACCATTCACAATTTCAGCAACACATCGCTTAGACTCTTGCTCCAAGCGGAACCACAGCAGACTCACCCAGTCTTCTTGAACCCCATCCAGTATCGTGCGAGCCACACTTAGGCGAAGTTTGGTCATAGCATCCAAACTTCCCTGATCTGCTAGAATAACTTTGGTCACGATATCCATCAGAAACCTAAACCTCCTCCTCAGCATATTCTTTTTAAGGCTTGTGGTCTTGTTCTTCTGACTCTTTCTCGCCATCATTTTGAAAGTAGTAAGATAATCAACTTCTTTGTATGTGTAGGGATGGACACCGGAGGTTGATAAATAAAAAATCTGAGCAGCAACTTTCTTAGACAAGATGACCGTTTCCCCATCAACCAAGGAACCAATGGTGTTAGAGCTGAACTGGGCTTTGAGAAGAAACTGGAAAGTATAGTAGTTCAAGGTCTTGTGGTCAGGAGGCGTCATGGATATGAAGGTTCGGAGATTATGATGTTGAAGAAGGTTTAGTATCTCTCGAATCTCTGGAACCCTAGTTGTGTCGTAATCAACACACATCTCGGCATACATCTTCTTCTTGAGCATCTTTTTCAGAGCTTTGTTATCCATGGCTTCAATACAGAGATTAATAACACAGAGAAATTTGCAAAAACAGAGTAGAAGATATAGAGATATTGAAGCGAGAAAGTTTTTAGAGAGGGGGGTAAAAGGGCATTTATACGAAATGAGAGGAATGAGCAGTTTTTCCAAATTAAAAATTGATCAATTTTGATCGTAGATTGGTATATTGCATCACATAAATCAAGGGTCCAGATTAAGTGACCTTTGAGAATTTTAGGGGTGATGCATAAGTGTCAGGTTTTCGAAAAGGTTTTTGGCCTCCAAAAATTCCGCCTTTTGGTAAAAAGGTAATGATTAATGTTTTTTGTGAAGTAATAAGGGCGGTGAGAAATTAATTACCACTGACACTGTATTTTGGAAAAAGTAATAAATCCCCGAATTTTCGAAAAGGAAAGATTTGATTGCCAATTTTCTAAAATAATTTTAGAAATTAGGGATTTATCAAATTTTAGAAAAGATTCTTATATTTCAAATCGATAATCGAAAAATATAGAAGGAAAGTACTTATCGAGTAGCTGTCTTGGCATGATCAGTTGATAAGATGAATCCTCTTGAAAATCTTTTCAGCTCATCTGGGTCCTCTATGTCAGCTGACATGGGTCAGCTGAGGTGAAATGGTCTTATCTTACTCTCATGACTTATACCTGAATCAAGTTAGATATAACAGGATAGGAAAAGAACACGAAAGAATTAAATAGACATACCAAATCAGCTGATGTAAAGATCAGCTTAATACCTCAGCAGATTCACCCTCAGCTGGTCACCAGCTGACTATCTAGACGACCTTATATTCCCCTTCTAAAGAATTGCCTCTCCATCCACCATTCCTAACTCCGCTACCAATTCTCTGAATCTTACCTCTGCTAAAGGCTTGGTAAGTACATCTGCTCTCTGCTTCTCTGTATGGATCTTCTCCATCCTGATGTCTCCCTTCTCAGCATGGTCTCTAAGAAAATGATGTCTTATATCCACATGCTTACATCTGGTATGGAGAACAGGATTTTGAGTAATGGCTATTGCACTTGTGCTATCACAGAAGATGGGTATCTCTTCTGTGATCACATGGTAGTCCCTCAGCTGTTGTCTGATCCAGAGCAGCTGAAAGCAGCAGCTACCAGCAGCCATGTACTCTGCCTCAGTTGTAGAAGTAGCTACTGAGGTTTGCTTCTTGGAGAACCAAGATATCAGCTTACTTCCCAGAAACTGACATGTGCCTGAAGTTGATTTCCTATCAATTTTGCACCCTCCATAGTCAGAATCTGAATATCCACTCAGCTGAAAATTATCATCAGCTGGGTACCAGAGGCCTAGATTGTAAGTACCCTTCAAATACTTCACAATCTTCTTTGCTGCTTCCAGATGAGATTTCTTAGGATTTTCCAGAAACCTTGCACAAACCCCTACTGCAAAGCTGATATCAGGTCTGCTGGCAGTGAGATACAGCAGAGAACCAATAAGTCCTCTGTAGTGAGTCTGGTCCACTTTCTCACCAGTTTCATCTGGATCCATGCTAAATTTTGCCATCATGGGAATCTTAGCCTCTCTGCTGCTACTGACTCCAAACTTCTCTATCAAGTTCTTGGCATACTTAACTTGGCTGATAAAGATTCCATTGGACATATGCTTCACCTGAAGTCCAAGGAAGTAGGTCATTTCCCCCATCATGGACATCTCAAACTTGCTTGTCATCAGCTTGCTGAACTGATCACACATCTGCTTGTTGGGGGAGCCAAAGATGATATCATCCACATGGATCTGCACCAAGAGGATATCATCTCCATCTTCTTTTCTGAACAAAGTCTTGTCTATCTTTTCTTTGCTGAATCCACTATCCAGCAGGAACTGTGATAGAGTATCATACCATGCCCTAGGTGCCTGCTTTAGTCCATATAAAGCCTTCTGCAACCTATAGACATTGTTACCAATTCCAAATCCTGGTGGCTGTTCCACATATACCTCTTATGCCAGGATTCCATTCAGAAAAGCTGACTTGACATCCATCTGATATACCTTGAACCCTTTGAAAACAGCATAGGCAAGAAACAATCTGATGGCCTCTAGTCTTGCCACAGGAGCAAATGTCTTGTTGGTCCCTAAAGAAGACTTTGAGTCTTCTTGTTTTGAAAACAACTGACTTTACAATCAGCTGAGTGAACAGTGATTTTGTGTGCGGAAACATTTTAAATTAAATCCTTTTAATGAAAACCTTTTGTTTAGTGCAGCAAGTAGGAGCAATTAAAATAAAGCAGATAAAAGACAAGAGATTTATAGTGGTTCGGACCAACTGTCCTACATCCACTCTCCTCAAACCAAATTGGACTTGAGGGGCTATCTACTCACTTACTAACTTCCTTCCTTACAACTTTCAAGAGAAAACTCTCTTACAACTCTTGTTAGTGAACACTTGCATCTAACTTCTAGACTTCTACAAAGTCTTTACAAATGATAAATAAATATGTAGGGTTGTGTGAGTACAAAGAGAATTGTGTAGCAATTCTACTAGTTGATCTTGTGTAAAACTTATGTAAATCTTCTCTATGGTACTCATATTTATAGGTGTCAAATACTAGCCGTTAGAGTTGACTAGAATTTGAAATCCCTATAAATATGTAATCAATCA
>JAPKLY010000122.1:143306-161231 GCA_026898435.1 Prunella vulgaris
TTAGAGTTGACTAGAATTTGAAATCCCTATAAATATGTAATCAATCAATCAAAGTGATTGATTGATTATTGATCTCTAGATTGATATCTTTCCATCTTGGCTTTGATCTTCAATCTAATTTAACTTGATTGATTGCCTATGATTCTGAAAATCATGTTGCTGTGATCTTGTCCCCTTTGACATGATTGACGTAAATAGATCTTCTATGCAACAGCTTCAGACGACCTCAGCTGCTGTTGGTGGTCCTCGTCTGATATGTTCAGGGCTCAGCTGGTATGTTGAGTCATAGCTGTCCTGAACGTGTCTCAGTTGATCTGGGTGCTCCTCTGCTGATTTTGTCCTCGTCTGATTTTGGCACCTCAGCTGGTCTGACATCAGCTGACCTGGACCTCAGCTGATCTAACCTCAGTTGATCTGACATCAGCTGACCTGACATCAGCTGATATCTAGCACCTCAGCTGACCTTCACCTAAGCTGACCATCCTTAGCTGATCTGACCTCAGCTGATCAGCTGACCTCCCAAGATCATCTGATTTTAATGGCATCAAAACATAAGGGATTTCCCAACATGTCTCATCATAGTCAATCCCCTCTAACTGTTAATACCCCTGAGCTACTAGCCTTGCCTTGTTTCTCACCACAACATCATTTTCATCCTTCTTGTTCTTGAAGACCCATTTAGTGCCTATGACCTTCTGATGTTTAGGCCTCTCCACTAGAGTCCAAACTTCTTGTCTTGCAAACTGGTTTAGCTCCTCTTGCATAGCTAAAATCCAGTTTGGATCATCAAGGGCTTCATGGATATTTTTGGGTTCTATCAGGGACACATAACAGCTGAACTGAGCACCCAAGTTTAGCTTTCTTCTGGTCTGAACACCTATACTTGGATCTCCTAAGATCTGCTCAGCTGGGAAATCAGACAACTTCTTTTTACCCCTCTGAGGAGCCATGGTCTGCTCCTTTTGGGTTTTGTCTGATATTCCCCCTTAGTTAGTGTCAGGAGTCAATGTGCCATCTTCTGGTGCTGATGAAGGCTTATTAGCTGACTTGGGGTCATCATCTGAATCTGAATCTGATTCTATTCTGGGTACCACTACCTTAATCAGATCTGGCTTATCTAACAGATTCAGCTGATCCACCTCATCTGCTAGCTTCTCTTTGCTGTACTCATGAAAAGATTCATCAAATACAACATGGGGTGTCTCCTCCACACAAAGAGAGACCTTATTAAAGACTCTATAGGTTTTGCTACTTCCAGAATATCCTAAGAATATGCCTTCAGCAACCTTAGAATCAAAAGTCTTTAATTTAGTCTTTCCATTGTCATGGATGAAACACCTACACCAAAATATATGGATAGAGGAAAGGTTAGGAGTTTTACCTTTGTACATTTCATAAGGGGTCTTGACCATAGTTTCATTCTTCTTGAACAAGAACACTACCCAAGTGAATCTTGTATAATCATCAACAATCACCAGTGTATACTTCCTTTCACTAAAGCTAAGAGGTGAGACAGGTCCAAGCAAGTCCATATGAAGCAGCTGGAGTGCTTTTGTTGTTGAAGAACTCTGCACATCCTTGAATGAGGCTTTAGTCTGCTTTCCTTTCTGACAGGCATCACACTTCTGCTCAGATGCAAACACCTCATTTGGTAGTCCTCTGACTAGACCCTTCCTTGCAACCTTGTTAAGAGTCTTGAAGTTCAGATGACCTAATCTCTTGTGCCAGAGCCAGCTGACTTCTGATGAGCTTTTAGCAACCAAACATGAGTCAGCTGGACAGCTTGCAAAATTTGCAAGATACATATTACCTCTTCTGAGGCCAGTTAGTAACACCTGCTCATTTAAATCATTAATAACAAGACAAGAGTTCTTAGAAAATCTTACAGAATACCCCTTGTCACAGAATTGGGATACTGACAGAAGATTGTGCATAAGACCTTCTACATAGTAGACTTCTTCAACTCTTGTTCCGTTGATCAGCAGGGTGCCAACTCCTCTGGTGACTCCAAAATTGTTGTCACCAAACATATCTCTAGGCCCATCAAGCGTCACAAAGTCCTGGAGGAGATGCTTCTCAAAAGTCATGTGCTTTGAACATCCGCTATCAACGTACCAGACATGGCCTTTGACTTCTCCTCTCTCTATTGGGCTAGAGTTTGCCTGAAATTAAAACTCAGGCTTTAGGTACCCTTTCTTTGGGTCCTGATTGGTTAGTTTCCACTTTCTGGATCCACAGGTAGAGATCATCCTTATGAGATTTAGGAGATCTCAACCTTCTACCATACTTGTCCACAAAAATCATCTCCTTTAGAGGATCTCTCCTTGGGCGATGAGTGATAACAACAGGCCTGTAGGTGGGCTGCTCAAAAGGATAATTTCGGCTTGATCCTCTGAATGACTCATATACTTATCCTGTGAAGGCTTGCCTACTTTGGTTACATTGAATGTAACCCAGGGCTGAGGTCTGTTTCGCTTGGGCTTACTCTGCTGAGATGGCCCAGGCTTATCATACCTCTGCTAATTCTGCTTAGGTCTCCTTATCTTAGCAGAGCTATGACTTGGATGCCTCTTCTGGTCTTGGGGCTTCTGAGCTTTGGACTTATGTTGGTTATCAGCAGGCTTCTGAGTTTTAGTACTTTTCTGCTCTGCTGAAACCTTGTGATCTCCAGCAGACTTCAGAGCTTTGGAGCTCTTCTGTCCAGCTGGGACCTTTTCTGTCCCTCTGCTCTTTTGCCCTTCTTATCCAGATGCAGGCTCAGCTGGCCCTTTACCCTTTCGAGGATCCCTAATTAACCCACTGTCACCTTTCTTCTTCTTTTGTGGTTTGGGTTTGGGATAACCAAGACCCCTTTTATCATTCACAGTTTATGAGAACTCAGCTATTTCAGACACGGCATTTTTTGCCTTAGTCAGCTGGTCCACTTTCAGCTGAAGCTGCTGTGAATTTTTTATTGTCAGTTCATTCTGCTTGAAGAGTTCATCGAACTTAGCTATTAGCCGATTATATTCTTCACTCAAAACGGTGTTCTCAGAAAGCAGCCTTTCTATCAGCTTCTCCTGTTCCTCACATTTTGCTATTAAGTCAGCAGACTTGTTAACATGTGAGTCATAGGATATCACTAGTAGTCTAGCACTTTCCAGATCCTGTCTCAAGCTTTGAACTTCAGCTTTCAGACTAGAGTTCTCCTCTTCCATCTTAGAACAAACTTTTAAGGAGGATTGGAGATCAGATAACAACTTGTGTATATCTGACTCCATAGAATAGGTAGAAGAGCAAGATGAGCTAACAGAGGGGGTAGGAGAATTTACCTCTTCTACCTTGGCCATAAGGCAGATGTCTTCTTCTAACTCAAAATCAGATGAAGATGAGGATGAGCTGATGTCTTGCTTCTCCTCCTCTCCTCTCTCCTGCTAGTAGAGCTCTCCTGTCAGCAAATCTATGATCTCTCTTGATCCTCTTCTCTTCTCTCTCCCTTGGTGTAAGCTGAGGACAATCATAGCTGAGATGCCCTGGCTTGTTGCAAGAATAGCAAACACCATCTCCTCCTCTCCTGGGACTTGGTTCCCTCCTTCTCTCTGGAGATTTGTATCTGGTCTCTTGCTCATCTGATGGTCTTCTGGAATCAGACGACTTCTGGTATCTCCTTGAAGAGTCACCTTTGTTCTTCTTCCAATGGGATCTGTACTTTTGGAATTTGTTTGACATATTGTCAAACTTCTTGGTTAGCAAAGTAAGTTGCTCCTTTAAGCTCATGTCCTCTGGAGTAGAGGACTTCTCTTGACTATCAGCTGCAGCAGAGAAGGCAACATTTTTTGCAGCTGATGATGATGATGGAGTCTCATCTTCTTGATCTTTTTCTTGAATATCGAACTCATGTGCTTTCAGATGAGATAATAGTGTATGATGACTCATCTCAGATAAGTTCTTTGTCTCCTTGATCACAGTCACCTTCACTCTCCATCTGGGAGTGAGAGATCTCAGAATTTTGTTGTTGATCTCTTTCTCCGAATATTCCTTTCCTAAAGAGCTCGCCTTATTCAGGATGTTTGTTAATCTCATATCCAGCTGATCGATTGTCTCATCAGCCTTTATCTTGAATGTGTCAAAAGTGTGAAGAACGGCTTGAAGCTTATTCTCCTTTATTTGATCAGTCCCGTCACACATTAAGGAGAGTTTCTCCCACATCTCCTTAGCTGTCTTACATGTTTTGATCTTTTCAATGCATTCCTTTGACAATGTCTCGATTATTTCAGTTCTTGCCACTTGATCCAAATTGAAGAGTTTTCTCTCAGCATCATTCAGTTCACTCTTCTTCTTTTCTGGCTTCCTTCTTTCACTAATCTCTGCCTCTGGAGTCTTACCATCACTTACTCCTTCCCAGTAAAATTTGATAGGCACTTCCACCAGAGCATCCAGCATTCGATCATGGATGGCTCCAAGATTATTCTCCATTCTGAATTTCCAGTAATCATAGTCCTCTATGGAGAATTCAGGCAACTTTCTTGTCTTGGATCCACTCTTCTTGTAAGAAGCCATATCTGCAAGTGGTTGGATAAAATGCACACAGAATTTTCTAAAATGATTTTCAGGGATCTGTCCAGGTGACCACCAAAAGCTCTCTCAGGCTGTGGTCTTTTGGACACACAGCTCTGATACCACTTGTTGGTCCCAAAGGTAGGTATTAGAGTAAGAATACCCTGAGTCAAGTCGAGAAGGGGGGGTTGAATAGACTTGAAGGGATTCAAAACCTTTTTCAAATTTTTGGCTTATTTCAAAAACAGCAGACTACTTGAGATAGTCAGAATTTGGAAATTGTGCGCTGTGGAAATTTGTGCGGAAACAATTTAGTGAAAATCAATTTTAGGTTATGTGCATAAATAAAGAGCAGGAAATAAAGATGCGAGACACAAAAAATTTATAGTGGTTCGGACAAAAGGTCCTACTCCACTCTCCACAATCCAACAGGAATTGTGGGGCTCTCCACTAACTTTACTCACTCACTCACTCACAAACTTCGAGAGTACTACTCTCTTACAATCAGTCAAAGCTAAAACAGCAATCGACTTCTAACAGATTCTACAAAGCTTACAAAAGATAAGTTTGAATATAGGGTGTTGAGTGCGAGTAATGATTTTGACAGAGTTTCGGCAAGCTTAAGGTGCGTGTAGATCCATTACTAAAATCATCACTGTTACTCTAATTTATAGGGTCAAATAACTAGCCGTTGGGATAGACTAGAAATCTGAGATCCTATAATCTCGCATTCAATCAATCATTGAGATTGATTGACTCTCCTTCTTGATTCCAGGAAATCTTCGTGATCCACAATCAATCAAGTTTGTCCCCTTGATTGAATGATCTTCTATTCTGGGAATCTTTCTTCTTGTGTCGCAAGTCAACCCTGAAAATGATTCCGAAGAATCTAGGCGAGGCATAAGACTCCAGCTGATCTGTCTCCTCAGCTGGTGTACGGTCTGCTGGTACTTGGACCTCAGCTGATGTGCAGGTCTGCTGATGTGCACCTCAACTGATTTTCTGGACCTCGTATGGAGTTTCTTAATCCTTGGTCCTTGTCTTGTCTGCGACGTGCTCAGCTGATCAGCTGATCTTCTGATATCAGCTGATTTGTTTCTTCTGATGTTCTCTTCTTGATACTCCAGTGTCAGCTACTCTGATCTTCTGTCTTCTAGAAATGGCTAAGTGCTCAAGGCCTCAGCTGGTCTTCTTCTCTATGAGAGCTTTGGATCTTCTAGGCAGCAAGGTTGATTCCCCCTTACTAGAACCTATCTAATCCTAACTACTCATCAGCTGACTAACAGGTTCAGCTGGTCCTATTACAAGCTGATTGGTTTATCATATAATCAAAACATCTAACTGGAATATCCTAACAAAAAGAATCAGGCCTCATGTACCCATCTCGTATTGGGTCCTACAGTGTCAGCCATACCCTTCGGGATCCAGATTTGTTTAACAATTCTGATGGCATCAGAAGTGTAAACCTGTCTCCCTGAAACATCAACATACATTGTCCTCTTCTTCCTTTGTGCCTGGGAAGTTGAGGGTGTATGGTTGTCAGCCTGAGGTTCAGGAGCCCTGGATTGATTCCTGGGGGTGGGCCTCCTGTTCCTCCTTGGCCTGGGTGCTTTGGGCTGAGGTCTGTCCTGAGAAGGAGCTGCTCGAGCCTGACCTCTAGGCACTTGAGGTCTGGCCTGAGAGTTATCGGAGTCAGGTCTCCGTCGCCCTTCAGTGGCCACCTGGTTTGTCCTTCTCCTCTTTGGATTACGACGCTCCTGATGGGCTTTGTGCCCTGCCTGAGGCCTCTGGATCTCAGTATTCCTTGGCCTTGCCTGAGGCCTCCTCTGACCAGAATTCCTTCCACCCTGAGCATTCTGAGGCTGAGCCTGAGAAGTGCTTGGGCAGAATTCTTTCCAGCCTGAGGGTTCCTAGGCTGAGCCTTGGAGTTCCCTTGGTCCTTCTTCCTCGACTCAGGATGAGGAACTTTGGCATTTCCCTTAGGTTTTGGCTTTTGTTCCTCAGTCCTTTGCCTGACAGGTTCAGCAGGCACTTTCTCCTTCCCTTTGCCTTTATCCTGATGAGCAACACTAGGGCCCTTGTCATCAGTTTGGGCAGGGACAAACTTTTTCTGAGAGTTGCTCCCTGAAGCACCTCTCTTCTTTTTGCCCTTTGGGTCTTTTGAGACATCATAGCCTAACCCAGCTTTAGCACCATCAGAAGTCTGAGAGATCATTGTTATCTCATCAACCACTTGGGAAGATGAATATAACTTCTTCAGCTTTTCTTCAAGGCACACATTTTCTCTTTTCAGGGCCTCAAGCTCAGTGGTGTACTGAAGCACTTGCTTCTGATGAGCATTCTCTTTTGAGATCAGCTCAAGATCCCAAGCAGTTTGCTCAGCACTAAGGCGAGCTTGCCACTCAGTTTCGAACATCTCTCTCAGAGCAATACGCTCAATCATCTACTGTTCCTGAGCAAGGAACTGATCAGTGTCACGAGTCTCAATCAGCGAGCTGATTACACCATTCAGTCTTTCAACCACCATTGGAGTCTCATCATGCCTATACCGGGCATGAAGCAACTCTTGCTGGAGGTTTACTAATCTGAGGGCTTCCTCAGTATCTCTCATTCTGAGAGACTCAGTTAACCGATCATTCTCCCCACTCAGTTGTGCATTCACATTCACTATGTGAATATGAGTCTCCTGCAGCCTCGAGAAGTTAACCATCAATTGCTCTAGAGCGAGCTGAAGGTTGAGCTCTCTTGCTGAGTCTGAGCTAAGCTCAGGTGCGTGATTAGGAGAAGAGGCAGAAGAACATACCTCATCATCTGCCATTAGGCAGAGATCATCATACTCCTCATCGGAGAAGAGTTCAGGGGATCGGCTTCCTGGGCCATCTGAATCTGAGGAATCCTCAGCAACCAAAGCTCTCCGATCTGATGCCCTGAGATCTCTCTTTGCTCTCCGATCTTCTCTCTCGCGAGCACTGAGCTCCGGACAATCATACTAATAATGTTCGGTCTTCTTGCAATGGTAACACTGATCTACATCAGAAATACCCGGTTTGTCAGTGTACCTTTTATCAGATGACTCCCTCCGGCTCCCTGATGATCGTTCAGGTTTGGAGCTGGATCTTCTGGGATCAGCATCATCTCTCCTCTTGGAGCTTTTCTCATCTCTGCGCCGCTCAGGCTCGTCTCTCTCTCTATCCTGGATTCAGAACCCCTCCTTCTTCCCTCCGGGGGCTCGATCTCTTGGGGCTGGAATACCTGCGATCACGGGTGTCAGTATAAAACTTCTTATACTTGTCAAATCGAGAGTTCAGCTTCTCGAAACGCCGTGCCATCAGGCTGTACTCCAGGGTTAGCTCATCGTTGCTCATATCTCTCAATGATTTCGAGCAAGATCCAGCCTCAAGCTCTGGAGTAGCTTTAAGAGCCACACTCTTTTCCTTCTCAGGTGTCTTCTCCTCACTAACCTCCTCACTGACAGCACCTTTCGTCTTCCTCTTATTGAGGTCGAATTCCAGAGCCTTTAACTCTGAGAACATGTGAGAGTAAGGAATGTTAGTAAGATCCTGAGTGTTCTTTAACAAGATCACTCCTGTGTCCCATCTTTTAGGGAGACAGTTCAGGATTTTAGATGACACCTCCTTCTTGGGAAACTCCTTCCCAAGGATTGCTAGCTCGTTCATCATCTTAATGAAACGAGCTTCCATCTGATTGATGAACTCTCCCTCAAGCATCCTAAAGGCCTCAAACTTCCTGATAGCCAAATCCCGCTTGTTCTCTTTTATCTTCTCAAAACCCTCACTCATCTCCTTCAGGGCCTCCCAGATCTCCTTTGCAGTCTTAAGGTGCATGAGCCTGATCGAGTTCTCCTAAGAAACGGTGTGGAGTATAATGTTCTTCGCATTATTATCCAGTCCGATTTGCTTAATCTGATTAGATGTAAGCGCGGACCTCTCCACTGGCTCCTGACCAGCTGCTGGAACTGGGACTCCTCCATGCATAGGCCACGTCCAGGCACGATCAGTCATGAACTCAATAGGACCATTCTCGATCACCTTGTACATCTGATCATGGATGGAGTAGAGATATGCCAGAACCCTGAATTTCCAATAATCATAATTATCAATAGAGAACTCAGGAAGATTGCCTTCAAGGCGCTTAGAACCGGATGCCATGATATGCAGTTTTCAAAAACAAGATCTGTTCAGTTGACCACCAAAAGTTTCTCCTCAGAAACTGTTGGTAAACAAAGTTAGTGGTCTTTTGAACTACTGCTCTGATACCACTTGTTGGTCCCAAATTGAGTATAATCAGTGTATAGGGGGGGAATACACTGATATCAGATTTTTCCGAAGGTTCAGAAAAATACTCTAACACGCTCAGTCAGGAAGATCCTGATGATACTCAACAAGACTAAAAGTCCACAGGGGCAGCAGGGACAAGTCAGTAAGGAGTCAGATAGGCTGAGTGTGAGTTTTGTGCTCAGAAGCTCAGTAGAAATAACAAACCTACTGACTGCTCGGAAGCAAGTCAGTTGGACTACTATCTCAGTAAGCTAGAGTACATGCGGAATGTGAGCCCTTAGTTTCTACTCGTTTTAGTTTCTAAAAAAGTTTTCTCTGACTTTTCTTAGTAAATGGTGGTTAAGGCAGGTGCACAATTTTAAAGGTCAGGATGATTGATTCAGCCTGAATATCAAAACAATGCTGGATGCTCAGTATGGTATGATGACGATAATAATCCTGAGCAAGAATGTAAATCAGCACACAAGGGTCTTTTTAACGTTGTTCGGAGATAACCAACTCCTACATCCACGACCTGATTTAACAGGAAGTTATCCTCAAAACCCTGAGGATAGGTACTTGGTTTTTATGTGCCAAGGGACATGAATAGCCAACTTCCTCTCTTAGGAACTGACCCCTGGGTGTTTTACAAGTCCCAGTCCATCTAACTAACCAATCTCACACCCTGAGTGGTTTGGTATTCTTGGTTTCCAACTAAGGATAGCCCTAGCAATATAAATCGATGATAAAGATTAGAGCTATCAAAGCTAAGCACATACAAAGTGAATCCTACTACAACACTAGGGAAATTTAATTGTAGAGTGTTGTTCAAAGTATGCTTTGAGTGCTTGGATTCTTGAGAGCTTTCGCTTGGAAATTTCTCGTTAGCCTTGAATGGGTGCAAGGCTCTCTGTATTTATAGGAGAGATTTGAAATAGATCCGTTGAAGGAGATCCACCCAAATCTTCCTATTTTAGGGTGGTTGCAGGCTAGATGTACTTGTTGACCTTTTTCCCATGCTTAATCTGGAAAATATTGTCCCGCCGCCTGTAACTCTGAAACGCATTAAATGCCGCATTAATTGCTACACAGACTCCGTACATGCGTGTCGAAAGGTGATTGGCTCTCCGTTCAAATGGCTAGTTGATCGTCTGACACTTGTCCTTCCTCGTACATTCAATACTCCGAGACTCTTGTCTTTTACTCAGCATGAATATTTATCTTTAATGGAGTCCACTGACATTCTCTTTGTCTCTCACGTGTTAACATAAATGTCAACTGTCCCATAGCATAAATAACCTTTTTGCTTTGGACTTACATGGATCAGGTAAGCTAACCCAAGGCCTAAGTCAGGTCTTATGAGCATTCAGCTCAGCCTGATAGGTTATTCAGCCCAGTGTGTGTAACCTTTTTGCTTTGGACTTACATGAGTCAGATAAACTGACTCAAGGCCTAAGTCAGGTTTTATGAGCATTCAGCTCAGCCTGATAGGTGACCTTTACTCTTCACTGACTAAGTTCTGTCCTGAGCATGCTTAGTGTACTCAGTAGAAACATCAGTCAATGGTATACCAGATTGTCTTCAGGATGGATCTTCAAGCTTCGGTCTTCAGCTTCAGTTCAGGCAATCTTCAGCAAGACTGACTCTGATCTTCTTCAGGGCGAGATGCACTTCAGACTTCAGTAAATTGGGTCGACTCCAATATTCTTCAGTGTTCAACACGTTCCCCCTGAACTGAATCCCTAACCTGACTATCCTGAACTAGACAATCCTGACAAACTGTACTTAGGCAAATCATCAGGGGTTTTGGGATATAATCAAAACACTCAGATTGTCCCAACAACATCTTATACTTGTGCAGATCAAGGCGTGACGGTTGCTATTCCACCGATTGAAGTCCCCGAAGCCTATCACTTTCTAGCTCGCAAATTACAATTGGGCCCCCCTCATCCAAATAAGAAAGGATTACCGTCAGCTTCAGTCTTGGCTGCTCAAAAGAAGTCTGAGCTCGCTGAGTCCGCTCCTACCAAGGAGAAAGCTGGAGGTTCGGGGACCCAGAAGAAAGGCTCCGGGCAAGGCTTCATCCAAGGCTCAGGTCGCTAAGAACCTGGAAAAAAAACCTCTGGGTGAGCTGACGAGCGAGCTCCCCCTTCCTCATCCCCGATAAGAGGAGGTCGCAGGCTACATCGCCGGGATGGATCCTGCGTGAGTGATGATGAGGATAGGGCTCGTGCCCTGTAGAAACAAAGATTGGCGGGACTTGAGTCCGAGTCAAAACGGACCAGGCGAGCTGGTTCTGGATCTGGGCGAGGTGACTCTATGCGGTCAATTGTGCCTCCGCCAACTCAAACTCCCCCAACTCCTCAAAGTGCTCTGCCTCCGTCTCCTTATGGGATCCCCGTAGCGGATGACATGCTTTTAGGGCTTGAATCCACTAGGTTTGGGTAAGCAAAGATTTAAAAGTCTTCAGAGTTGGCCTTATATTTAATGTTGAATATTCTGACAAGCATTTCTTGTGCGCTTGTTTACTCAAAGGTATGCCACAGCTTCTCATCCTGAACGGCCGGAGGTTTTACACAACGCCGCTCGATCGAAGGCGTTAGTTAGTGTGTGTGACCTGCCGTCTGGGCTAGCTCGCCAAATCTTCTCTGAGGCTCCCAAATATCTGCCCCTATCTGAGTTGGAACTAATAGAGAGGCAGAGGTCGGTAGATCGTGCCCGGCTTGTAATGCGTTATGCTTACGGAGCACTTGTCGTCGCTCAAATACTAGTTGATGACATCTCTGCGGCTGACCGCGCCCGTTATGATGCTAAAAATCTCATTAACCAACTGGGGGATGAACGCAAGCAGGCTGAAGAGGCTTTGGTGGTGGCCGAGGAGAAGGCGTAGGCATCGCTGTTGGCGAAACGAGATGCCCTGACCAAATTTGAGAAATTTGAAGCTGATTTCAACTGCCAAAAAGCTAAACTTGAAGTAGCTCACCAAGAGCTTACTGCTAAGGACACAGAGCTCGCCCACACCAAGGAAGAGATCGCCTTGGTGAGGGAATCAAATAAAGGCAACCAGGTGGAATGCACCCGGCTGAGAGAGGAGCTCGCCATTGCGGCCACCCGAACTGCCAAACTTCAGGGCCTTGTCGATGCTTCAATTTCACCAGAGGGACTGGTGGCTATAAAGGCGGAGGCGTCGGATCTAGGATTCATTCAGTGTTACGCTAAAGTCCAACGATCTATCCATTGGGCCACGTCCCACACTGATGATGAGTGGGAGGCTGAAGTTGGAGATTTCAAAGAGTGCATGGCGAATGCTAAAATTTCAGAGGGCACTGAGTTGGACATTGGGGACCTCGCCCAGTTGGGGGTTGAGCTGGACTTCATTCCTGCACACTTGAAGGTTGTCCAAACCATCGAGGTCCCCTCTGCTGGTGAGGGAGAGCAGCGAACTCCCCCAATGGACGAGCAGATGCAAGACTTCATGGGGGACATTATGATTGACACCAACACATTGGACACCAGTGGGTTGGGGAACATCACTGTGTTGCCAACTCTCTCTCCACCGGCAGGTCAAGAGGTCGCTAGCGAGGTCCCTTCTGAGGTCGCCATTGACCCTGCGGCTGCTTCTACGACTGAAGCCCCCACCGCTCCCTAGACTTAGGGTCTTTTGCCTTTCTTCTTTTGTTGTTGTTTAAGTTGTAGTAGCTCACTGAGCTCCAGTAGTTAGCCCAGTAGGGGCTTTTTTGCTTTCAAAGATGGCTAGCTGGTTGACCTTTGTAACCAGCACCATTTCCAGCACTTAGAATATTTCTATGTGTTTTTTGAATGAATTACAACTTTTCTGCTCTATTCGGCTTCAATATTAACTTTTTCGCATGTTATTATCTTTTATTAGCTCATATTTATACTTTGGTACGCGATTGTTAGTCTTGCATCATTTCGGGAAGCGAATTGTTCATTTTACGTCGCTTAGGACTACGAATGGTACTTTTTACTTTGGCACTTATTTGTTCGTCTTATGCCACTTAGGGTAGCGAATTGTGCTTGTGTTATTCACTTGGGCGATTGGATTTTTAAAAAACTTGCCTTAAACGTTTTAAACCGTCTTTTGTGAAGTTTTTCTAACTTTGGGTAGTGGGTGCTTAGTGATCCTTTAAGAAGGATACTTCGCGAACCTGGGCACGTTAGCCTTTGCCTCGAGCTTTAGATAATAACGTTTTGGGACTTGAGTCCTTGCGTGTTTTGAGCTTGAATAGTTGATTTCTTGAAAAAATACATCTTTATTAAGTAACGATATTTACATAGGTCGTCATCAACATTCCTGATGCGAACCTCTGACTAGTCTTTTTACAAGTTGTGCTTCACCTTCCCCTACTGCCAACAGCTGGATATACTCTGTTTTTATTCAACTTCTTGAACCGGTGTAGACACTAATTACCATCTTCTTTACAATTTCATCTTCAGTGTCTAACACACGTTTGTATAATGAATCTGTCATTTCAACCTTGGGAGACCGACTTGGTGGCACACACATGATCTTGGACAGATTCCTCAAGAAAAGTAGCAGCTTCTCATTCAAGGGCATATAAGCATTCTTCTGAGTATTCACTCCGTGATGGATTCTTTTCATACTCCAAGCCTTCCACTGCTACTGGTAATATTTCTTCAGGTGTGATGCGCTACAAGTATATGATGGAACTTTCCCTTGCATGTCTTCAAGATTGTATGTCCCGTTGGCCTAGCTTGCGGTGACCCTGAACGGTCCTTCCTAGTTCGGTCCAAACACACCGGTCGGAGTTGCTAGCTTTCTTCTCAACACCAACTCCCCAACCTTGAAACTTCTATTCTGCACTTGGGAGTTGAAGTACTTCTCCGCCCTTTGCTTGTAGGTAGGATTCTTCAGCTCCGACGAGGCTCTGGTTTCTTCAAGCAGATCTTTCTCCACTGCCAAAGCTTCACCGTTACCTTCTTCATCGTATCCTACTACCTTCCAAGTTTGGTTTTGGACTTCCACCAATACGACTGCTTCTGTTCCGAAAGCCAAGGCAAACGGGGTTTCACCGGTACTAGGTCGATATGAGGTTCTATAGGACCACAACACTTCTGGAATCTCTTCTGCCCAGTTACCTTTCTTATCCTCGAGACGAATCTTCAACACATGTTTCAACATCTTGTTTACTACTTCGACTTGTCCGTTCGATTGTGGATGGTACGGTGTTGAGTAGTGCTTCTTGATGTTCCATGAGCTGCATAATTCCCTCAACTTCAGACCATCAAACTGTCTGCCATTATCTATCACTATTGACTGTGTGTGCTTCAGTTTCTGCCCATTTTGTGTAATAGTCCACTGCTACTACGACAAACTTTAAACCGCCTCTGCCAGGTGGGAATGGGCCGATCAAGTTGATACCCCATTTTGTAAAAGGTCATGGGCTGAAGACCGATTTAAGTTGGCTCGCAAGAGTGTGAATATTTGGTGCCAACAATTGACACTTTCGGTACCTCCGGGAGAAGCTAATGGCATCTCTGCAGAGTGGGCCAGTAATACCCTTATCTAATCGTCTTGTATGCCAAAGCTTGCCCCCCAGCGTGACTTCCACAGATTCCTTGGTGGATTTCTTCTAACACCTCTAACTCTTACTTTTCAGATAAGCATTCGAGTAGGGGTAGAGAGAATCCACGCTTGTACAGTTGACCGTCCATCAAAGTGTATCTGGTTGCTTGTTTCACTAGCCCAATAGCTTCTCATGCATCTTCTGGGAGCCATCCGTCCTTCAAGTAATTTTTGATCGGAGTGTGCCAATCATCGCCTTCTTCCTGCCCCCCACTCAAAGTCTGATTATTTAATAATTGGACGTCAAGGGGTCTTTTAGCTTGGTGATGATGACCTCCGTCAGTTCAGCTTCACCGCAACTCGTAGCTAGTTTGGCTAGTGTATTTGCTTGTGTATTCTCTAGTCTCGGGATCTACTCGATATAGACTTATTTGAACATCGAGATCAGGTGCACTACTATCTTCAGGTACCGCGCCATCTGCTGGTCCTTGGCTTCATATTCCCCCAGGACTTGGGATATTATTAGCTGAGAATCTCAAAAATCTGAAGATTGGTTGCCCCCACAGCTAATGATAGCCTAAGTCCAACTGTCAGCGCTTCATAACCCACTTCATTAGTGGCTCTAAAATCAAACCGGATTGCTGAGGTGAAGACCTATATGTCTGGGCTTATTAGTACCACACCGGGTCCTACTGATGTGCTAGTTGATGATCCGTCTACATAGAGGTGCCACAGAGCTATACGTCCCCTCATAGGATCTTGTGGGAAAGTTAGCTCGATGATGAAGTCGACGAGCACTTGTCCCTTGATCGTTGTTCAGGGAGCGTAGGTGTTGGTCCCGAAATGAGTTAAATCAGTGTATGGGGGGGGGGAATACACTGATGTCATATTTTTCTGAAAGACTCAGAAAAATACTCTAACGCACTCAGTCAGGATTCCATGAAGTACTCAGTACGCTGAAGGTCCACAGGGGCAGCAGGGATGGTTCAGTAACGAGTCAGATAAACTGAGTGTGAGTAATGTGCTCGGAGGCTCAGTAGAGATAACAAACCTACTGACTGCTCGGAAGCGAGTCAGTTGGACCACTATCTCAGTGAGCCAGAGTACGTGCGGAAAGTGAGCCCTTAGATTCTACGCATTTTTATTTCTGAAAACGTTTTCTCTGAGTTGCTTAGTAAATTGGTGGTTAAGGCTGAGTGCACAGTATTCAGATTCAGGATGATTGATTCAGTCCTGAGGTTAAAACCAGTGCAGTATGTTCAGTTTAATATGATGATAGTTATGATCCTGAACAGAACAGTAAATCAGCACACAAGGGACTTTTTAACGTGGTTCGGAGATAACCAACTCCTACGTCCACGACCTGATTTAACAAGAAGCTATCCTCAAAACCCTGAGGATAGGTACTTGGGTTTTACGTGCCAAGGGACACGAGTAGCCAACTTCCTCTCTTAGGAACTGACCCCTGGGCATTTTACAAGACCCAGTCCTTCTAACCAACCGATCTCACACCTTGAGTGGTTTGGTATTCTGGTTTCCAACTAAGATAACTCTAGCAATACAAAATAATGCTAAATAATAGAGCTATCGATCTAAGAAAATACAGAGTGAATCCTACTACAACACTAGGGAAATTTAATTGCAGAGTGTTGTTTATGATATGCTTTGTGTTCTTGGATTCTTGAGAGTTTTCTCTTGGAAATTTCCCGTTTTCCTTGAATGGGTGCAAGGTTCTCCATATTTATAGGCAATATTCAAAATAGATCCGTTGGAGGAGATCAAATCAAATCTTTCCTATTTTAGGTATATTGCAGGCTAGAAATACTGTTTGACCTACCCGCCATGCTTATTCTGGCAAGTTGTCACATCACCTGCAACTTTTTGAGACGCATTAAATGCTGCGCAGACTCCGTGCATGCGTGTCGAAAGATCATTGGCTCTCCGCTATAACGGCTAGTTGACCTTCAGACATTTGTCCTTCCTCGTACATTCAATGCTCTGAGTCTCTTGTTAATAACTCAGTCTGAACGTGTGTCTTAATGGAGTCTTGCTGACATTCTTTTTGTCTCTTGGCCCATAGCATAAATAACCTTTTGCTTTGGACTTACATGATTCAGGTGATCTGAACCACAACCTGAGTCAGGACCTATGTGCATTCAGCACAACCTGATAGGTTATTCAGCTCAGTATGTGTTACCTTTTTGCTTCGGACTTACAGGATTCAGGTGAACTGAACCAAGGCCTAAGTCAGGTCCTATGTGTATTCAGCACAGCCTGATAGGTGACACTTACTCTTCACTGACTGACTTCTGTCCTGAGTATGCTTAGTGTACTCAATAGAAACATCAGCCAATGGTACTTCAGGATTGACTTCAGGATGAATCAGCAGGTTTCGATCTTCAGCTTCAGAACAGACAATCTTCAGCGAGACTGACTGACTCCTTCAGGATGGTTTACACTTCAGACTTCAGTAAATTGGGTCGACTCCAATATTCTTCAGTCTTCAGCATGGTCCTCCTGTACTGAGTCTCTAACATAACTATCCTGAACTTATTTTATCCTGAACAGCTATACTTAGGCAAATTCGCTAAGAGCTCCTCTGAGCTTAGTTGGCTTTGGCATAAATGTCTGAGTCACTTAAACTTCAAGATTATTAACAAAATCTCTAGACTTTCTCTTGTAGATGGTCTGCCTAATGAAGTTTTTAGCAAAGACCACGTGTGCGGAGCATGTCAGGAGGGCAAGCAAACCAAAGCCTCATTCAAGGTGAAGGAAACCTTCTCTACTGACAGAGTGCTTCAGCTCCTGCACATGGATCTGTTTGGTCCAGTAACTCCTGTCAGCATAAATGGTAGGAAATATACCCTTGTTGTTGTTGATGACTATTCCAGGTACACATGGGTTATTTTCTTGCTGAACAAAAAGGAGACACAGGTCAAGCTTCCAGAGTTACTCAAGCAATTGAGTACTGAACAGGGTCAGAGCATTGTCAGGATTCGATCAGATCGAGAAACCGAGTTTATAAACTCTATTATAACTGACTTTTGTACTAACCATGGTATAGCTCATGAGACTTCTGCAGCTAGGACCCCTCAGCAGAATGGGGTAGCTGAAAGAAGGAATCGAACCCTGAAGGAAGCTGCCAGGACCATGTTGGCTGAATCAGGACTGCCCAAGAAGTACTGGGCTGAAGCAATCAACACTGCTTGCTACACTCAGAACCGATCTATGCTGAACAAACAACATGCTCAGACACCCTATGAAACTTGGAACAAGAGGAAACCTCGCATCTCTTATTTCCATATTTTTTGGTGTAAGTGTTTCATCCTGAACAATGGGAAAGACCAGCTGAAAGCCTTTGATAGCAAATCTGATGAGGGAGTTTTCTTAGGATACTCCTCAGTCAGTAAAGCTTTCAGGGTGTATAATTGTCGGACCCTTTGTGTAGAGGAAACACCTTATGTTGTGTTTGATGAGACTGCATCAGTGCATAGGAAACAGGTTCCAAGTCCTGATACTGAGGGAATTACCAAAAGGGTAACAAGGCTGAGTCTGAAGAATCCT
>JAPKLY010000122.1:166231-299789 GCA_026898435.1 Prunella vulgaris
CAGGTCAAGCTTCCAGAGTTACTCAAGCAATTGAGTACTGAACAGGGTCAGAGCATTGTCAGGATTCGATCAGATCGAGGAACCGAGTTTATAAACTCTATTATAACTGACTTTTGTACTAACCATGGTATAGCTCATGAGACTTCTGCAGCCAGGACCCCTCAGCAGAATGGGGTAGCTGAAAGAAGGAATCGAACCCTGAAGGAAGCTGCCAGGACCATGTTGGCTGAATCAGGACTGCCCAAGAAGTACTGGGCTGAAGCAATCAACACTGCTTGCTACACTCAGAACCGATCTATGCTGAACAAACAACATGCTCAGACACCCTATGAAACTTGGAACAAGAGGAAACCTCGCATCTCTTATTTCCATATTTTTTGGTGTAAGTGTTTCATCCTGAACAATGGGAAAGACCAGCTGAAAGCCTTTGATAGCAAATCTGATGAGGGAGTTTTCTTAGGATACTCCTCAGTCAGTAAAGCTTTCAGGGTGTATAATTGTCGGACCCTTTGTGTAGAGGAAACACCTTATGTTGTGTTTGATGAGACTGCATCAGTGCATAGGAAACAGGTTCCAAGTCCTGATACTGAGGGAATTACCAAAAGGGTAACAAGGCTGAGTCTGAAGAATCCTAAATTCAAGATCAAACTTGTCAGTGCTCCCAAGGGATGGGATGATGATGATGAAGATCAGGATGGACTTCAGGCCAACCCTCAGCAAGCCCCTGCCTCGGAAAATGTTGAGTCTCAGACGGAAGGACAGACTCAACCTGAGGTACGTACTGTCGGTGATGATGCTTCTGCACCTGAGACAGTTACTGAGTCCAACACTGTAGGGGGAAACAATTTCTTTGATATTGGTCAACCCTCAGGAAATGACTCAGTATCTCCTGTTCTTGCTCGTTCCGCTTCTTTGCCTATTATTGTTGAGACTAATGTTTCAGGATCAGGCAATGGAACGTCAGTAGCTCCCAGTGCTCCAGTCAGCGGATCATTGGCTGATATCATTGGGGATATCAATGAGGGGGTCAGGACGAGGTTGTCCTTTGGTGAAAGCGCTATGTTTTGTTGCTTCCTGAGTGATCAGGAACCTACAAGCATAGAAGAAGCTCTAGCTGATCCCAACTGGATCCTAGCCATGCAGGATGAGCTCAATCAGTTTGAGCGGAATCAGGTTTGGGAGTTAGTTGAAAGACCTAGGCGCCAACATGTTATTGGCACCAAGTGGGTTTTTAAGAACAAGAGGGATGATAAGAATGTTGTTGTCAGAAATAAGGCCAGGCTAGTAGCAAAATGTTACTCTCAAGCCGAGGGTATCGACTATGATGAGACCTTTGCTCCAGTCGCAAGATTAGAAGCAATCAGGTTGTTTCTGGCTTATGCAACATTCAAGAAATTCAAAGTGTATCAGATGGACGTAAAGAGTGCTTTTCTGAATGGTGTACTGAATGAAGAGGTGTATGTTGAGCAACCTCCTGGATTCAAAGTTGGTAATAAAGTATACCACCTGAAGAAAGCTCTTTATGGCCTGAAGCAAGCTCCGAGAGCTTGGTATGATACACTATCCCAATTCCTGATAGACCACGGGTTCGTGAAAGGAACAGTGGACAGGACCCTCTTCTGGATCACCGAAGGGGAAGACATTCTCTTGGTTCAGATTTATGTGGATGACATAATATTTGGATCTCCTAATCTGAAGCTTTGTGAGAAATTTTCCAAGCTGATGACTGGGAAATTTGAGATGTCAATGATGGGAGAAATGAATTTCTTTCTGGGTCTCCAAGTCAGGCAAACTGACTCCGGAATTTTCATTAATCAGTCCAAGTATGCGAGGGACTTGATTCAGAAATTTGGAGTTCAGTCCAGCAGAGTCTCACGCAGTCCCATGAACACAAATGAGAAGCTGGATCCTGACAAAGAAGGAGTCTTAGTAAATCAGACTGAATATAGGGCACTGATAGGATCTTTACTATATCTGACTGCTAGTCGTCCTGACATCACTTATGCAGTTGGAGTTTGTGCAAGGTATCAGTCTGATCCAAAGAAGAGTCATCTAGAGAGTGACAAAAAGATTCTGAAATACCTGAGAGGTACAGTCAACTTAGGACTTTGGTATCCCTCTGATGACAACCTAGAACTGACTGGCTATTCAGATGCTGATTATGGAGGCTGTAGACTTGATAGGAAATCAACTACAGGCACATGTCAGTTTCTAGGGAGTAAACTGATCTCTTGGTTTTCTAAAAAGCAAACCAGTGTTGCAACGTCTACTACTGAGGCTGAGTATATGGCGGCAGGCAGTTGCTGTTCTCAGATTCTTTGGCTGAAACAACAACTGAGAGACTACCAAATAGAGGCCACTGAAGTCCCAATTTATTGTGACAATAATAGTGCCATTGCCATATCCCAAAACCCAGTCTTACACACAAGGTGTAAGCATGTAGACATCAGGCATCACTTTATCAGAGATCATGTTGAGAAGAAGGACATCAGGATGGAGAGAGTCCCTACTGAAAAACAGAGAGCTGACATCCTGACTAAGGCTTTGCCTGAAACCAGGTTTGTTGAGTTATCAGTAGAGTTAGGACTCCTTGACCCAGGCTTAGGTGATTCAGTCTGAATCTCTGATAAGAATGCACAAGGTCAGGGGGAATAACTCATATGGACTCAGGGTGAAGGAATCCCAGAGAGAATGTGAATGGTTGTAGGGGGAACATTCAGTATAAAATGGATGATCAGTATAGACTGACTAAGATTCAGGACACAGAATTCAGGGCTTGTCACCCTGATAGTGCAATAAGTGGTATCAGTCAGAATACATATCTGACTGACTGGTATGTTTCCTGATTTTTATCTAGTCATCTGATATTGCGTGCATTATCCTTTTCCTGTTTGCTGTATTGTCAAATCAATTTAATTTGCCAAATGATCCCAGCCATTCGTTTAATATTCAGTTATTATTTAATTCAATTTATTTGAATTAAATACGGACATGCTCTAATGTGCATTTAATGCACTGTGGGCGGGAACAGTTTTCGATAAAAATTTGACCAATTACTTTTGAAAAACCGAAGAGTCAAATGCTTTTCACTGCTCAATCTTGTCCATTGAATCTCATAGGTCACTATTTTCTAAACCGTCCGATTAAAACCGATTTTTTTTTCTATAAATAAGAGAAGATCGTGTTGTTAAAACTTTTATGCACCCAATATTTTCTTAACTTACTTTCTCTAAAAACCCGATTCTCTTCAATTCTTTCAAATTTTCCATGGCTTCACCTTCTGCCGATACCTTCTTTGGAAATCTTTTCCATTTAAGGAACGAAATACATTATGAGCCCTATGGGGATTTTTCTTCCAATAACCCAGACATTTTGCCTGTACGAGAGCTTTTTGATAATGCAGGTCTTCTGCAGTTCATTACTGCAAAGCCACAGAGGCTCCACCCACGACTTATTGATGCCTTCTACCTGAAGATGGCGCAAAACAAGGACTCCCAGGAGTGGGAAACTTGTATTCCCTTGACCACCTGTGAAAAGGGAAAGGATGGTGAGGAGGAGATGATCAGGAGGTGGGTCACTCTCAACATCCGGGAGAAGATTAAGGAGGTTTTTAATCTTCCCAATACAGGACGAAGCCCAGTGGATTATGGGTTTGGGAATGAGAAGGATTTTCTCCAGTCCCTGTGCGATGGGGATGTCGTCCTGAAATCTGGCCTGAATAAATCAGTCTTGAGGACTGAAAACCGTCACTTCTTCGACCTGACAAGTCAGGGAGTGATGGGGATTGCTGGAGGATTGGAGCAGATCTCCAGACCGAAGCTATACACGATGATGGCTATCTCCGACGCCTCTCTGCACAATTTTGACTGGGAGGGTTACTTCATCCAAATGCTGGTGGCTGAGACCAGCAAAATCAAGTACTCGCCAGAGGGGCAGGCGACTTTTGAGGCCAAGATGCACTTCGGCACCAAGATCTCTATGCTCTTGGAGACCCTGGATCTCGGTGTTGTGGATCAGGCCCAATCACTCGAGATTCCAGCGAAAATCCATCTCTTCAGAGCTTATTCTGATGATGCTGGCACAAGGAGAAGGCCTCGGACTCAGAAAAAGAAGGCTCAGGCGAGCATGACTGGAAGAGTCCAGGCTCAGGCAGGCAAGTCTTTCGAGTCTGATACAGCAAAGCCAGCGGAGGATAAATCTAAGCCCTCCAGACCCAAGCAACAAAAGCTGAAATTTCTCTACTCAGGGTCAGCAGAGCGAGAGAAGAAACTCGTGGAAGAGCGAGAGAAGAAGCTTATGGAAGAGCAAGCTGCTGAAGCTGTTCAGCATGCAACTCCGGAGAAGGAACCAGCTCAGGCGCAGGCTGTTCTTGAAATTGCTCCGATTACATCTGTTCCGGAGGTTGCATCCCCTGATCCCAACCAACTGATTCTCAACATTGCTGAAACTTATCAGAGTTTGGGTCAGGTAGAGCCTGCTCAGGAAGGAGGAGTTGAGCAAGAGGCTGCTGAATCAGTTCAGACTGAAACACCATGGCCTTTCCCTGTGCCCGATGTGAATACTCTTTCAGATTTTGAGATAGTTACAAGGGGAAAGGCAGCTAAGATGGCGGAGAGAAGATTCCCTGATCTCACTGAGGCTCAGAAGGAGGCAGTTGTGCAACTCCGCACTTTTGCCATGATCAGAAATGCTACTTGGTCTGAGCTCAGCCAGCTAGGAGAGTCCAGAGGATGGGACTGCATTGCAGATTTAGAAGCCGCCCTCTTTGATCATTTTGATGTAAACTTTCTACATCATCTGATCAAAATGGTGGATTTTATCAGAACAGTCCGCAGAACGTATCCTGAGCCTGAGACTCAGAAAGCTGAAGAGAGGGGAGAGGAGAAGGAAGCTGAAAGGGAGGTAGTGATAATTGCTGATGACGATCAGCAAGGTGGCACTGAGGGAGTCAGTGCACCGGCCGATGAAGCAATCCTGGGACCCGGGATTGCGGAGGCTTCAGGAGAGGGTCCACCAGGCATGGTCCGAGTCGGAGGCAATTGGATTACACCCGAAGCAATTTATCTTCAGAATTTCTCACGAGCTCTTGGCAATCTGCACAGGAGAGTCATCCTCGTTGAGCGAAAATCTAGTAGGGCTAATTCAAATTCTGAATTGCTGAACAAGAAAGTGAACAGACTGGACCGTGATCTGAATGATATGGCCACTGATATGCATGCAACGATTGATCTCCTTGGGGAAGCTCGGACTGGAATCAATGTAGAACTCACTGTCATTTCAGAGCAAGCCAAGGATGCTATTCAGAACTGCAATCAGATGGTTTCAGATGTGCAGACTCAGCAGGAGACTAAGCTTGCCAATTTTCTGGATCAACAACTCTCTGAAAAGGTTGATCAACTGGTTGATGAGAAGTTGGTCAAGCTAAAAGCTGAACTGAAGAAGGACCTGCTGAGGGAGTTGTCTGCACAGGAGAAGGAGAAAATTGCATCTGCCCTAGACACAAGAATGGAAAACTTCGAGGGTCGACTGAAGGCTGCACACAATTCAGCCATTGATCAGCTCAGTATCGGCCTGAGAGGAATGGCAGGGCAGATTGGGCAATTGCAGGTGAAGCAGACTGAGATGGACAGTCAGTTCAATCTTTTGGCGGAGTCAGTGGATGAAGTTGTCAAACGTATTAACGACGATGATGCCAAAAAGGGGGAAGAAGGGAAGAAGCAAATTACCACTACTGGTAAAGCTAAGAAGAAAAACTTTCCTCTTGAACTGAAGGCTGCGGAAAGAAAGAGGACTAGATCCGTAGCCGCCATCGAAACTGCTGAAGGTTCAGATCCGAAGAAGTTGAGACCCTCTGAAGATCCGGCTCTTGAGCCGTTATATAAGGAGATGGAGGAACAAATAATGTCATCTGGGCTGACCACTCAGAAGAAATTGGTGATGACTGAAGCTGAAAAGATAGCAAAAATGAAAGAAATTTCGCTGCTCAGTCAGATCCAGCGCCTAAAAGAGTCCAATGAGTATCTGACTTCTCAGGTCCAGAAGAAGAAATCTGTATCATCTGGATCTCGGATGAAGACTCAGAGGAAGATTGTGGTCAGACCAGATCAAAGTCATCCTCCATCGAAGTTTGTTGAAGACTTCATTTCGATTGAGATGCTGGAGGTTTGGATTCCGATCCGGAATAGGTGGGCATACCTATTCTACGTGGTGGGGTTATGGGACGATCTGACTGAAGAAAAAGACGTCATACTCCATCACTGGATGGCACAGGAGCATCCTGATCTATGGGCTGAAATCATCAGACATGCTGACACTGAAGGTGTAGAGATCGCTCCTCCGGAATTCATCAAGTACCCTCCTCCACTCTTTAGGAATTCTAAGCAGCTGGACCGGAAAGCAATTTCTGAAGAAGTCGTCAGAGTAGGACGAGCTGCTAGGGCCGTTGCTGATCGGAACAGGATGAAGCAGGTCCTGAACCGAGTACTGGTGATGTACGAGATTCCACTGACTGCTTGGAATAAGGATGAAGATTAGATCAGGAGCTAGTTGTTCAGGAATTTTGTAATAGCTTCAGGATACTTGTATTTTCTTATCAATCAATGAAGTTATTTATTTTTCCTGAGTACAACTTCTTGTTGACTCCTGAATTTACTTTTCTGAATCCTTATCAAGAACTATACTAACCCATTCCCTGTTTTCATCTTATAGACTAAGTACCTAGTTTGTCAGGTGGTACTGAGTTATTTTCACTAACTAAGTCAGTTGATTGTATAGATGATTAGGAGTTTGCTTAAGGGTTTTGGCATCATCAAAAAGGGGGAAATTGTTGGGACAATCTGAGTATTTTGATTAGATCCCAAAATACTCAGATTGTCCCAACAGTAGGTTATATCGTATTAGCTAACCTCTAGTGACCATTTCAAAAAGCCTCCTGCAGTGTTCGGCCGGTGCAGTATCTGCCTTAGTGGGAATATCGTCAACTCCTCCACCTGGTGGTCAAAGAAATATGGTCATAGCTTTTTAACACTCATCACCAGTGCGTAATTCAGCTTCTCTGTGGACGAGTATCGCAACTCTGCTTCGTGTAAGGCTTGGCTTACATAGTACACAGGTAGATGTGTCTTTCCTTCGACTCGGACTAGCACTGAGCTGATGGCCACTTCTAATTAGGGGTGGAGCAAATACCGAAAATACCGGTGTACCGTACTTATCATACCGAAAAATACCACATTTATAAAAAATTTCGGTATACCAAAAATTTCGGTACGGTATGCTACCATATGATATTTACGGTACAGTATCGGTATAGAATTTTAAAATTTTTTGTATACCGGTATATACCGAAATACCAAAATATTTTCGGTATAAACCGGTATACCGAAAATATTTCGGTATAAATATTATTTTCAGTATACCAAAAATATTTTGGTATCTCGGTATACCGGTATATACCATTTTGGTAATTTAATATTAAATTTTTATATTAAATTTATTTTTATTTAATTAAAATTATACTTCAATTATTTCGGTATGGACCGGTATGGGCGGTATACCGACATAGCCGATATTTCGGTATGGATCGGTATTTCGGTATAGATTGGTATATATCAAAATATCGGTACCGTATGGTATACCAAAAATTTTGGTAAGGTATGCGGTATGCATTTTTGGTATACCGAAAATTTCGATACGATATCGGTATGCAAAAATGCATACCAAAAATTTCGGTACGGTATACGGTATGGGCGGTACGGTACAGTATGGTACGGTATGCTACCCCTACTTCTAATGCCGCCAGGTACAAATATAGCTTATCTCCAGGCTCCGGCTTTGATAGGATTTGTGTGTTGGCCAGGTACCCTTTAATGTTCTCAAAGGCCCTTTGGCACTTGTTTGTCCACCGGAAATCGTCTGGGTGCTTAACCTTGATGGACTCAAAAAATGGGCGATTCCGGTCACCGGACCTGGAGATAAATCTGTTCAAGGCTGCCAAACATCCGGTCAGCCTTTGAACCTTCTTCACCGAGTCGGGCGGCTGCATTTCCATGATGCACTTCACATGGGATGGGTTGATCTCGATCCCTCTTTGGCTCACCAGGTGGCCCAGGAACTTCCCCGAGCGTACGCCGAAGCTACTCTTCTTTGGATTCAACTTCATGTTGAAGTGGCGTAGTATGTCGAAGGCTTACTTAAGGCGATCTAGGTGATCTTCTTTCCGCAAGTTCTTGACTACTATGTCGTCCACGTACACCTCCATCGTGTGTCCGATGTGTTGGTCAAACATTTTGTTCACCAATCTTTGGTAGGTAGCTCTGGCGTTGATTAGTCCGAATGACATCCTCTCCCAGCAGAACATGTTCTTGTTGGTGTAGAACGCCGTATGTTCTTGGTCGTCCGGGTGCATCGCTATCTGGTGATAACCTGCAAAAGCATCCATAAACGTCATCATTTCATGGCCTGTAGTATTATCAACTAGCTGAACAATGTGGGGCAGTGGGAAGTTGTCCTTCAGGCACACTGCGTTGAGATCTGTGAAGTCGATGCATAGTCTCCATGTCCTGTTCGATTTCTTCACCAATACTGGATTGGCTACCCACTGCGGACAAAGCACCTCTTTGATCTGCTTGTTGTCGAGCAACTTGTTCACCTCTGTGGTCAATGCTTCGTACTTGTCTGGTCCATACTTCCTTCGCTTCTGGCAAACGGGCTTCCTCGTTGGTTCATGTTCAACCGGTGACATGCATATTCCAACGGGATTCCCGTTATATCTTCGTGGGACAAGGCAAACATGTCCAGGTTGGACTTCAGAAACTCCTCCATCCTGCTTCTGTAAGGCTCCAGCAGCTCAGAACTTATAAAAAGTTCTAAGTCTGCTCTGTTGGGGTCCACCTGGATTGCTCTTAACTCCTCCACGGGGGTGGCTCTCCTCTTTTTGTTCTTCCACCTTGGATCATCGTTGAGCTCATCTCAGTCCTCCTTCGCCATCGGCTCATAACCCACTTGAGATTCGAGGTCTTCACCTCCTTCATTGGCACAGGCGGGTTCACAAGCCTCCTCTGACTCTTGTGTGACTGGGTCTACTGGCTCCTCCCCTTGCAGGACTTCATCTACCTCCATTGGTGCTGGCTGTTGGGATTCATTATTTGGACCAGTCTGGGCAACCTCTATCACCTCTGGCTGGTCGTCCACCTCCATTAACTCGGTCTCCACCGAGATAACATCCAGAATGCTGGGTTCGTCCGCCGGATGCTGTATTTTGTCCTCAAGTACTAGTACCTGCGTCACTGGCTTTTTAGTTTGAGAGCTTTTAATTTGGAGTAAACACTCTCTTGCTTCCTTTTGGTCGCCTTTAACTGTGCCAGTACCTTTAGGAGTAGGGAATTTGAGACAATAGTAATAGGTTGAACATGCCGCTTTGAATTCATGAATAAATGGACGGCTGAGGAACCCGTTGTAGGTGGACTGTTGATATACTACTAAGAAATCTACCAGTCTAGTCAGCCTCCTTTTCGGGTCCTCGACCGATACAAG
The DNA here is from genome assembly GCA_026898435.1 of Prunella vulgaris. Classification (NCBI taxonomy): domain Eukaryota; kingdom Viridiplantae; phylum Streptophyta; class Magnoliopsida; order Lamiales; family Lamiaceae; genus Prunella; species Prunella vulgaris. The sequence continues at coordinate 175,763 of JAPKLY010000122.1, forward strand.
CTCAACACTCAACCTAATATGACCTAGGGGAATGGTTACAGCTTCCCCAAACCCCACTATTCTATGATTACATGGTTTGATGTATGACTCATAATCACCTAGGAAATCTAGAGTCTTCTTAAATAGGATGTTGGTGAAGGGCGCCGGTGTCCACTAGCAGTCGGAGGACCTTTATGTTCATGATGTTGGCGCTGATCACCAATGAGTCGTTGTGGGGGGTTAGTATCCCTTCCAAGTCCGCCTGGGAGAAAGTGAATACAACAGTGGGTTTAGTGGCGGGCTTGGTGCCGGAGCTACCTTCTTGGACTTGGTTGACAGCTCGGACCTCTACTTTCCTTTGCCTTTTTGAGATGGACTGCCTTCTATCCTCAAGCCCCCCGGCAGGTCCCCTCAAATCCTCAAGGATGAGGATTTGCCGATTTGTTTCTTGCTGCGCAGGTAGAGGGGGAGGTCCCATACGTCTGTTGTTCGGGCCGCGACGGTCTTTATTTTCTTCGTCCTCATCATCGGTCTCATCCCTCCTCCCCTGCCTTGACCTTTTTGCCGGGGCCTTCTTTACGAACTCAACCAACTTACCATCCTCGTAGAATTTCCATAGCTGTTTAAGCAGATCTCGGCACTCACTAGTGAAGTGACCGATACTTTGATGGTAAGCGTAGAATTTATTGGGGTTGAGTTTATTGCGGTCCTACCAGATCTTCCTTGGTTCGTTCAGCATTGCCTTGTCCTTCACCACAGTAAACACATGGTCGATGGAGACTGTTAGCACTTGATTCAACTTCTCCTTGAACTCGTCTCCATCCCCAAACACCTTCAAATTTCTTGGGACTTTGTAGGTGCCCCCCAGACTTCTTCCCCTGCGTCTTCTTCTCCTCGGCACCACCTACCTTTTTCAGTACTGCCTCCTGCATAGCTATGTACACCCCTGCCTTATGTCAGAATTCGGCACAGGTGTTCGTGCAGGACAGGTGCATTTTGTTCCATAATTTGGTCCCCTTCTTTAGTCCGGCCATGATAGCCACGATCTTGGTATCCTCGATGATTGGCTCGCCTTCTAACAAGATCTTGTCGAACCTTTCAACGTATTGTTGGTCCGACTTTCCATCCCCCTGATGTATGTTGGCGAGCCTATGTTTCTGGGTGAGATACTCCCCATAATCGGGGAAGTGGGACAGAAATTCCCACGTCAGTTGACCAAATGAATGAATCGACCCCGAGGCAAGTAAGGAGAACCATCTGTGTGCCCGGTCCCCAAGGGTCAGTGGGAAGTTCTTGTATTGAGTGGCATTCGATGCTCCCACAGAAATCATGAAGTCTGCATACTTCGAGATATGTACTTTGGGATCAGCTTCTCCCTCGTATGCAGCCATCACGTGGAATTGTATCTTCTTCTGCACCGGTGCCCTTAGGATGGAAGGTGCCAATGGTGACAATGGGAGTGCAGTTGCATCAACACCGCTGTTCTTTGCAGCCAACTGCATCTGTAGCTGCTCCACGACCTTCTTTAAAGTTGTCAGCTCATCATCATGAGCTACCTTTTATGGAGGTTGTTCAAGGACCGTATGTCTCATGGACGTACGGCCCAACAATCCCTCACTCTGGGGTATTCTATCTGTGATGTGCTGGAACTGTTGGGTGCCATTTGGGCCGAGTCTATCTGAGGCAGGCCTCCTCAGTCTTTTGTGTGCGGACCTACGCAGGCGTAGATCCGACTCTTCCCTTTGGGATGATGCCGGGGCCACTTCTTGGGCTGTCTATTCACGGCCCCAGCCTACCCCAGAGGACCTCCCTGGATTGGTGAGTTGTGGAGGTCTCCGTGTAAGTAGTAGCTCTCACACCTTGTGAGCCGAGCCTGTCCGTAATCTTCGCTTTCTCGGTGGTGTTTCAGTGGTGGCGAGCTCTTGTGGAGCTCGCCACTTGTTCGCCTGGGAGCTCGTCAGCTCGCTCCATCTATTGAATGGCCTGCGTGTGCCGGGTCTCTTGTTCCCGGGCATGATTGGTGGGAGCTCACTGGGCTTTGCCCTGCTGTTGCTGCCTATGCACCCTCTGAAGTGCAGCAATAGCTCGCTCCAGCTCGCCAGAGTTCTAGTGTAGTTCTTGGAGAGCTGGGCTCAGTCCGTCTTGTGCCGTTGGGGTCGCATTGGTCTTCCTCTCAACTCGCTGAGGAGCTCGTTGATGTGATGTCTCACCATCAGTCTGGTGTTTCTGGGGAGCGCACCCCTTCCACCTCCTGGTGGTTTCCGAGATATGTGTGTTCTCTTTCGACATGGTCTAAGTCAGGGTGGTTCATTTTCACAGAAATCCCAGCAAAGGTAAAGGTGTGCAAAGATCTTTCTAACCTTGCATGCAAGTGATTTTTCCAGAATCTAGTTTAATCACAAACATGCATGCATTTACAGTCTTTGCTTCCTTGTTTTTGTCCACAAAATACTGGAAAATGGTTAAAATATGGGAAATCCTTCAAATCTTCAAGTGTTCTTGAGCTTTTTCAAGAACACCTTCTAAATTCTCACACTTTTTTTCTCTCAATCTGTAAATAGAAGGTTTGACCGCCCTCCTTCTAGCACCAAATTATTGGTAGAATTATCTAATTGGGTGATTATTTGGCTGTAATTATACTGAAATCCTACCAAACAATAATCTTGTTATAAGTTCTTGAGAGAGTTTTTAAGAGAGAGAGAGTAGTGAGAGAAAGTAGTATTGGTATTATGAGCTTGGAGAGAGAAATGAGTTACAAGAGACCTATTTATAGGTTTGCATGTAGTGAAGTGGCACTTAGTGTGCTTATTTAGCCTAATGTGCTGACAAGTGTCCTTAACACCTGTCTTTACTGACTACTATGCTTTAATTACATTGTTTTACCATACTACATCACTACTGATTCTCTATGTAGCTATCAGCTTTACTTCGACTTGGGTGAGCTCCTTGGCGAGCTCCCTTGCCTTGTGTTGCTCTGGGGTACGATGATGGTAGTAGGATTGTGCTTTTGTCTTCTGGTGTTGGGCGAGCTCTAGGTGAGCTCTGGGTGAGCTCCCTCGCGAGCTTCCTCTCTCTCCATGATAATTACTTGGCCAAGTGCTGATGTGTCTTTTAACCATCTGGGCGAGCTCCTGGCGAGCTCTTCCTCCACCTATGGTGTTGACTGGTCAAGATTGATGACGTGGTCAGGTGTCATCCTGGCAAGCTCCTTAGCCTTAAGTTATTTATTTCGGTAATCTTCCATTAGTAGTTCACTTTAGTTCGCCTATCAACAGTAGGAGTTGAAGATGCAAAGATCAAGGAAACCTACAGTCATGAAGACCGTTGGAAGATTAGAGTACAAGATTATTAATTCAAGAGGTTATCAATACCCTTATAATTAAAATGAGTGAAACAATCTTGCACTCACTAAGACGTACTTAAGGAAGGTTTTATGCTAAAGTCTGGAAGATTAAATTCAAAGCTGATCAGATTCTGAGAATAAAGACAAATAGTATACCCAGTACTATTCTGTGTGAAGGAGGATGATCACTTCACTCGTGTGGAAATTTATAGAGAGTAAGAGGAGCCTTATCCAGAATTTAAAATTTTTAATTTCTATAGGATAAGACACACCTCATCCACTATAAATAGAGGAGGATTTCAGAGGAAGCATTAACAACAACTCGAGCAAGCAAGCATTCATTATGAGCGAATCTACAACCAACATATTTTGAGAAAGTTCATGAGATATATTTTTCCTTTGTGATTCATAGGATAGTTGGTTAGGATTTCTTAGAAAGAATCATATTTTTATTGTTGTTCCCTCACACGCTTTTATTTGTATTCTACTTTGTGTAGATTTCTCTTTGTGAGGTTTTTGAAACTCTTAGTGAGTTTGTTTATTCTGAGTGAATAGGTTAAGTATTTTTCTTTTACTTAAATTAGAAATCTTTGTGAGATCTAGTTCTAAGGGAAAAATACTTGAATTTGATCTTTGTGATCTTGTCTTAGTGAATTTTGTACTTGAGTGGTGTAACAGTGGATGTAGGAGGTCTTATTCATATATTCTGAACCACTATAAAACTCGTTGTTCTCATTTATATTGCGTTATTTATTATTTTGTTTACTGCATATTTACATTCAATTACATTCATCATTACTTTGAAAACTGCATAAAACTTTATGTTTCACAAGGAACTGTAATCTACAGCTATAGACTCCCTAGTCACTCAGCTGTGAAATTTAACTTTTCCATATTGTTTTTCATCAACACTTACACTATTTTTTCACTGCACATTTAGAGGTTTTTCAATACACTTTCAAGTGTAAAAACCCCTCTAATATTATCTACAAGGTGTTTACTTTTATTATAAAATGTTTTTGAAACTTTGTAAATGTAAACTTCATAGTCTACAGCTGTAACCATTATGGTCCATAACAGTTGTAGATTGTTATTTTAAACTTATAGAAGGTACTTGAAGGTTCTAGTATACCATATGTTCTCTACTGAAAACTATGATGAATGGAAGATCAGAATGCAAGCACATTTGTCAACCATCAATGATGAAATGTGGTCAATCATTGAAGAAGGTCCTATAACCATTAAGAAGGTTAATACTGCAGCTGATCAGTCAACTGGACTAGCTCAGGTCATCCCCAAACCTAGAAAGAAATTGACAGAGGATGACAAGAAAAGGTCAAACCTTGACAATGTTGCAAAGAACACTATTTATCACTCCTTAGATAAAATTGTGTTTAACAAGATCAAAAGCTACAAAAGATATATGGGAAAAGTTTAAAATAATTTGAGAAGGAACTAATCAAATCAAAGAAAACTAACTCATGATAGCAGTTCAGAAATTTGAGAACTTCAAAATAAGATCTGGAGAAATATTTGAAAAGTTTGAATCAAGATTCATTGAAATACTCAATGAGCTAGACTCACTTGGAAAAGAATACTCACAGAGAGAAATGAACAAGAAAGTTCTTAGAGGTCTACCTTCTGAGTGGGATATGAAAGTGATTTCCATGAAAAAATCAAAGGATTATTTAAGATATCCACCTTTGAACTCTAGACAGACTTAAAAGCCTATGAATTTGACATCAGTAGAAGAAAAGAACCTGACAGTGCAAAGGTTACAGCTCTAGTGGCTGACAACCTTGCAGCTATAGATTTTGATGAAAAAGACTTGACTCATTTCATAAAGCAGCTCAAGAAATTTAGAAAATGGACCAACAAGAAGCAATTCACACCAAGGGAAAAAGGTAATGTAAACAAATCTACTGGATCTAACTCCACCTACCTGTGTTACAACTGTAGGAAACAAGGACACTATACCAAAAATGGTCCATACCCCAAAGCAGGGAAATACACAGATGAAGAAAAGAAGACCAGAAAAGAAAAGAAGAAGAGATTTGATAAGGAGTGAGTTAGAGCTCTTCTTTCAGAGTTTGATAAAAACCAGGAAGAAGGTCCCTCTTCTTCTCAAAAGTCAACTGCAGATTTGGAGGACATTGACTCAACTGATTCAGATGAAGAAGCCCTTATCTGTCTTATGGCTAAAGATGAAGAGGTATGCTCATTGTTTAGTTATAGAGCAGAAAATGATCTTCCCATTGACATGCTTGATGCAATCCAAAAACATAAAAAAGAAGTAAGGAGTTTCAAAGAAGAAAATGAAGATTTAAGAAGAGACAACTACTTAATAAGAGCTCATGTGAAGGCTCTAATGGTTGGAATTGAAGATGCTGATAAACAATTATTAGTTCTACAAGAACTCAAAGAAGGATTCAGTTGTTTGCAAAGAAAAAATGAAGAACTCTTCAATGAGGCAAGTCGTACAGCTGCAAATTGTGTTGAACTTTTAGAGACTATCAAATCACAAGAGATAGTAATAGCTAATCTTGAAGAAAGGAATTGTAACGTTCAAAGACAGTTAGTCTGTTTTGGAAAATCATCCAAACAACTAAGGAAGATGATATCTCAACAAAGGCATACTGTTGATTTAACTGGTCTAGGACATAATCCTTGTGACTGGATCAATCATATGCAGAGTTCCATACCTGGAAGTCAACCAGAGAGAAATTTTGTTAAAAGCCCCACACAAGAACAAGAAGAAGTTGTAACTTCAAATCTACAACTAGAAGAGATAAACTTTTTTAATATGTACAAAGGACTCTCTCTAAAGAAGCAACAGAAGATCCAAGATCATCTATGCATATGAAGAAGTGATAACCAATATGATACATAACATGACATTAAGGACAACTGCAGAGTATGAGCAGATTCTACAACCAGAAAGTCAATCTACCAACAAGATCAACATTGAGAGAAGGCTCAATGTCGATAGATTTTGGAATGGAATGTGTCAAATTTTTCTCCCTCATCAAACTTTTGTAAAGGAGGATCAAGCAAGAACTGCAGAAAATCTACAGCTACAAAGAAAGCTTGGATTGCAAATAGTATCACTAAAGGAGATCCAAATCTTTGGATTCCTAAATAACTCATCTTATTGTGTATGCCCAAATTATAACCACTGAGAAAGAGATTTGATACATAGACAGTGGTTGTGCAAGACATATGAAAGTAGACAAGAACTTACTACAAGATATAAGATAGCACAAAGTCCCTAAGGTTGTTTTTGGTGGCAATGTTAGTGGAATTGCTAAAGGAACATGAAGTTTATACAAAGGAAAGATTCAGATAAATAATGTTTATCTGGTAGAAGGCCTCAAACACAATTTGTTGAGTGTGAATCAATTTTGTGACAAAGGCCACAATGTAGACTTTACACATCACACTTGCATAGTCAAAGATGTTGAAACAAACACCACAAACTGACAGAAATTAGAAAAGAAAATGTCTATATTATAGAATGGGAATCTACAAGTGAGACTACCTGCTTTCTAGCAAATAATTCCAATGAAGTTAGTTGGCGATGGCACAAGAGAATGAATCACATTAACTTTAAGACCATGAATGAACTTGTGAATAACAGACTTGTAAGAGGTTTGCCAAACATAAAGTTCAGGAAGGATCATTTATGTGATGCTTGTGTTAAAGAAAAGCAGATTATGAAAACATTCAAGAACAAGATTCATTCTAGCACCTCTAGAGTACTAGAACTTTTGCACATGGATCTATTTGGTCCAATTGAACCAGTAAGTATTATTGGAAAGAAGTATACTCTAGTAGTAGTAGATGATTACTCAAGATTTGGGGATGATCTGAGCTAGTCCAGTTGACTGATCAGCTGCAGTATTAACCTTCTCAATAGTTATACGTGTTGATCTGGCGAACTAACTCCTTCAGCATGAGGATAATTATGAAGATTTGGCAGTATTAACCTTCTCAATAGTTATACGTGGAAGGGCGGAGCTCGCCCAAAAGGGCTCGCCTCTGTCATGATGGAGCTCGCCCCAAGCTCGCCCCATGTCCCCTTGGAAGACCTCGCCAAGGTCCATCTTAGCACGACGTTGGTCAACCACACAAGGCATTAAAGCTCACCCTACAGCTCGCCCAAACTGGTGAAATCCACCTTCGAGCTCGCCTAGGAGCTCGCTTGTTGGTCAACAGGACCCCGATGGCGCGCTCTTTTTCCCTCCGTCCGGTTTATCCACAAGGGTAGTTTACGGCGAGGTTTTTAATGAGGCCCATCTAGTATAAGACATAGTAGTAGGACGAGGCATGATAAAGGAAGCGGTGTGAGAGACCAAGACGAGGGTAAGGAACCCTCGTCAACACCGGAAGCCATATAGGCTCGTAAGGTGTCGTCTCACACTCACACACCTATAAATAAGACCTCTCTTGTACTATTCAGATAATTCTCACACAATTAATACAATCACTACTGCAATATTTCTCTCTCTAAACTCTCTCCCTCCCCAAGAACATAAAATCACAAGATTATTGTTTGGTAGGATTAATGTGTTATAACTAGCCACATAACAAACACGATTAAGAAATTCTATCAACAATTTGGCGCTAGAAGAAGGGGGCCGGGCGGCCGAATCTGAAAAATTAAAAAAATTTCAAGAACAAAAAGTTAGGGTTTGTTTGAAGGTTTGAAGATTTGAAGATGTTCTTGATAAAACTCAAGAACACTTGAATATACACATACATCTTCATCCCTTGAACGAAGAACCCAGATTTCCGGACAAAAGCCCAAATTTTTGAATTTTACGAAATCTGCCCGGGATAAGTTTTCAAACGCGTGCGTGCACAAGAATAAACTAAATTTTAGATAATTCATCACACGCGAGGCTAGACGAAAACTTGCACAGCTCCACCTAAGCTGGACGACCACCACTCCGGCGACCTCCACCACCCCGGCGACCTCCCTCTACCTCGGCGACCTTCAACAAGCTACCCCCTCTGAAACCCAAGAATGGCTAACACTCGAGCCGCTAAGGGACAGGCCTCCGCAGCTGCGAGAATGTCTAAAGGGGGTGATCAAAACCAGGCCGAGGTGGAGACCTCACGCCAGGTGGTGGAAACATCACAACCACCTCCCCAAAAGAGAACCGCAGCTCCGATACCTCCGCGAGTTGCGGTGACCCAGGAAGACTTGGCTCCCGCCCTGAGGGACCTGGCCAGCAACCCTGACGAGCTCCAACGCACCATCGCGACCTTACAGAGGTTGCAGCAGAGGCAGCAGGACGAGCTCGCCCTGGTACCCAGGCGAGCTCCAGCTACCGAGTCTCGGGAGCAGACCAGGCCCACCCAGGGCACCCAAACCAGGGGGGTTACAGCACCCTCCCCACTGAGCAGGAGGTGAGCTCGGCACAAACTCGCCAGCGTAGGGAGAGGATCGGTAAGGCCAGGATGGTGGAGGAGGATCCGGCTCCTTACACCGCAAGGGAGTCGGCTTACACCGGGGCATCTGGCACCCACCAATCACAAAGGAGGGAAGTCCTCCAAGGCCGCCTAGGCCCGAGATACGGGGAAAATGAGCGGACGGCAGCCCCAGCTACGTCCCACGGGGACTCCGACCAGTAGCCACGCAGATCAGCCCACGAAAGGCTGAGGAGGCCCTCCACGGACCGGCTAGGCCCCTACGGCGGACGCCAATTCAAGCCCGCCACTGAGAGGTCACCCCAGAGTGAGGCACCTTGGGGACGTGCGTCCGCGAGACGCACAACCTTTGAGCAGCCTCCACCGGAGGTGACCAGAGATGACGAGCTGGCCTCACTGAAAAAGGCCGTTGAAATGCTACAAGCACAAGTAGCAGCCAAGTCCGGCGGACCTGATGCCACGACTCTCCCCACATCTCCATTGGCACCTGCCATCCTCCGCGCACCGGTGCACAAGAAGATCCAGTTCCCGGTGATGTCCGCGTACGAGGGCGAATCTGACCCAAAAGTCCACCTGGCCAAGTACGCGGACTTCATGATTTCGGTCGGCGCCACCGACTCCACCCAGTGCCGGAACTTCCCGCTGACCCTAGGGGACCGAGCTCACCCCTGGTTCTCTTCACTCGCCTCCGGGTCAATCTGCTCATTTAGCCAACTCTCACGAGAGTTCCTGACCCACTTCTCCAGATTCGAATCCTACCTTTCCCAGAAGCACCGACTCGCCAACATCCATCAAGGCGAGAGCGAGACCGACCAGCAGTACCTGGAAAGGTTCGACAAAACCCTGCTGGAAGGCAAGCCGGTGAGTGAGGACACCAAGGTCGTCGCAGCGATGGCCGGGCTCAAAAGGGGAACCGACCTCTGGAAGGAGATGCACCTTGCATGTCCCAACACTTACAGCGAATTCCGTCACAAGGCGGGGGTGTTCGTGGCTATGCAGGAGGCATTACTGAAAAAAGTTGGTGCCCACGAAGAGAGGAAACCCTACGGGAAGAAGTCCGGGGGCACCTACAAAGCTCCCCGAAACTTAAAAGCCTTTGGCGAGGGAGACGAGCTCAAAGAAAAGCTCAACTAGGTCCTCACTGTCTCCGTTGACCACGTCTTCACTGCCGTCAAAGGCAAGGCCATGCTGGAAGAGCCAAGGCAAATCCGCCAGGACCGCACGAAGCTCAACCCTAACAAATTTTGTGCCTACCATCAGGCTGTCGGCCAATTCACCAGCGAGTGCCGAGACCTCCTCAAGCAACTCTGGAAATTTTACGAGGAGGGGAAATTGGCCGAGTTCGTGAAGAAGGCCCCAGCTAAGAGGCCAAGGTCGAAAGGAGGGCTACATCCGATGATGAAGAGGAGGAAGCAGACCAACCTGGTCCCCACAACAGACGGAGGGCACCTCCCCAGCCTCAGCAAAACTTGGAGCCCACCCGAGAGCTCCTAGTTCTCGAGGAGGAAATTGGAGCTGCCGGAGGTCTCCAGGACGGGGGATCCTCCATATCCAGGAGAAAGAGGAAGGCCGAAATTCGGGCCATAAACTAAGTCCAGGAAGGTAGCTCCGGCCCCAGGTCCGTCTCACAGCTTACTGACGAGCTGACATTTTCTTCAGCGGACCTGGAGGGGGTACTGATGCCCCACAATGACTCGTTGGTGATAACCGCCAACATCATGAACATCCAAGTTCACAGGCTACTTATGGACACCGGCGCATTCACCAACATTCTCTTCAAATCCACCTTGGATGCCTTAGGTGATTTTGAGTCGTATCTGGAGCCTAGCAATGCTAGGATAGTGGGGTTCGGAGAGGCTGTAACCGTCCCCCTAGGTAGTGTTAGGTTGAGCGTCCATCTTGTATCGACTGAGGACCCCGAAAGGAGACTGACTAGGATCATAGATTTTCTTATTGTCGACCAGCAGTCCTCCTACAACGGGTTCCTTGGCCACCCATTTATTAATGAATTCAAAGTGGCGTGTTCGACCTACTACTACTGTTTGAAATTCCCAACCCCAAAAGGTGCCGGAACTGTAAAAGGTGACCAGAAAAAGGCCCGAGAGTGTTTACTCCAAATGAAAGATGGTCAGGTCAAAAAGCGGTGACACGAGTCCAAGTAAATGAGGAGGACGTACAGATTCCTGCAGACGAGCCAAACATCCTAGACGTCATCTCGGTCGAAACTGAGATGATGGAGGCAGGCGATTTGTCAGAAATCAATCAAGGCATGGGACCTGTGCAAGACACACAGCCGACACCAATGGAGGACTTGGAAGAAACCCAAGTGTTGAGACCTGCGCAGGGATCAACACCTGCGCAGGAGCAGCAACCTGCTCTCATGGAGGTGGTTGATGAAGCCCAAGATGGGGGACCTGCGGGAGGTCAAGAACCAACACCGATGGACGTTGACCCAACTCCCCAAATCACCGCACCATCCCAAGTTGACAAACCACCAGAGGTGCTCACAGCTGACGAGCCTGCCCAAACTGAAAGCCAACCCGATGACCTTGAACAGCGCATAGGTCACGAGCCTGTGCAGATGTCACAAGAGGAGTGGGACGAGTTCATCAGCGACCCGAGATGGAAAAGTCAAAAGAGAAAAGCCACCCCCATGGAAGAATTGATGGCACTCCCGGTGGACCTGGAAAGGGACTTGGAACTTTTCATCGGTTCTGAGTTACCTGAACCGTACCGGTCGAGGATGGAGCTGTTCTTAATGACCAACCTGGACGTGTTTGTCTGGTCCCACGAAGACATGACGGGGATCCCGTTGGAACATGCTTGCCATAGACTTAACATAGATGCGACGAGGAGACCCATACGCCAAAAGCGAAGAAAGTATGGACCAGACAAGTACGCAGCTCTGACTGTTGAGGTCAAGAAGTTGTTAGACAACAAACTCATCAAGGAGGCTTTGTGTCCGCAGTGGGTTGCAAACCCCGTCCTGGTGAAGAAACACAATGGGACGTGGAGACTCTGCATCGACTTCATGGACCTGAACAAAGCATGCCCGAAGGACAACTTCCCACTACCTCACATCGATCAGCTGGTGGATAGCACCGCAGGCCATGAGATGATGACATTCATGGATGCTTTCGCGGGCTATCACCAGATAGCTCTACACCCAGGTGACCAGGAACACACGGCGTTCTACACCAACAAGAACATGTATTGCTGGGAAAGGATGCCGTTCGGACTCATCAACGCCGGAGCCACCTACCAAAGATTGGTGAACAAAATGTTTGACCAACACATTGGCGAATCCATGGAGGTGTACGTGGATGACATAGTTGTCAAGAGTTTGAGAAAGGAGGACTAAAACAGACCTTCGACATACTGCGCCACTACAACATGAAGTTGAACCCCAAAAAGACCAGCTTCGGCGTACACTCTGGGAAGTTCCTGGGGCACCTAGTTAGCCAGCGTGGAATTGAGGTCAACCCAACACAGGTCCAATGCATAATCGAGATGGGTATACCCGATTCCGTCCAAAAAATTCAAAGACTGACTGGGTGCATGGCGGCCCTGAACAGATTCATCTCCAGGTCCGACGACCGAAATTGTCCATTTTTCGAGGCAATTAAGGTAAACACACGGAGGTAAAAAGAGGCGGTCAAAGCCAACAAGCTCCACCTCAAAAACTACTTTGCCTGGACAAGTGAATGCCAATGAGCCTTCGAGGACATCAAAACATACCTGGCGGATACGCAAGTCTTGTCAAAGCCGATACCTGGAGAGAAGCTGTATCTATACCTAGCCGCATCAGAGGTGGCCATCAGCTCTGTCCTGGTCCGAAAAGAGGCGAAAACACACCTACCAGTGTACTACATGAGTCAAGTCTTACATGAGGCTGAATTGCGGTACACCCGAACAGAGAAGCTGGCATACGCGCTGGTGATGAGTGTTAGAAAATTGAGGCCCTACTTCTTTGACCACCCGGTAGAGGTGCTGACAACATTCCCACTACGCCAAATATTACAACGCCCAGACACCGCCGGACGCCTGCTAAAATGGTCAATAGAGATTAGCCAATAAGGTATAACCTACGCACCCCGAACAGCGATCAAGGGACAAGCACTCGCCGACTTCATCGTCGAGCTAACTTTCCCACAAGATCCGACGAGGGGACGTATAGCTCCGTGGCATCTCTACGTAGATGGATCATCAACCAGCGTAGCAGCAGGCGCCGGCGTGGTCCTGATCAGCCCAGACAGACAAGTCTTCACCTCTGCAATCCGGTTTGACTTTTGGGCAACCAACAACGAGGCGGAATATGAAGCACTAACAGTGGGACTTAGGCTATCATTCGCTGTGGGGGCAACCAATCTTCAAGTTTTCGGAGATTCCCAGCTAATAAAATCCCAAGTCCGGGGGGAATATGAGGCAAAAGACCAGCAGATGATGACCTACCAGAAGATAGCCGCATACTTGATCTCGATGTTTACACAAGTTTACATCAATCAGATACCGCGGATAGAAAACACACAAGCAGATGCTTTAGCTCGGCTAGCTACTAGCAACGGCGAAGTCGAATTCAAAGAGGTTGTAATCACCACACTGAAAAACCCCTCAACGTCCGATTACAAGATAAATCGAACCTTGAGTGGGGGGCAGAAAGATAGTGAAGATAGTGAAGATTGGTGCACTCCAATCCAAAAATATTTGACAGATGGAACAACCCCCGTGGACACCTGGGAAGCCAGCCGGCTAGCAAAGCAAGCTGCCAGATATACACTGCTGAATGGCTAACTCTACAAACGTGGATTCTCTCTACCCCTACTCAAATGCCTAACTAGGAAGCAGGGGTCCGAAGTGTTAGAAGAAATTCACGAAGGGATTTGTGGGAGTCACGCTGGGGGGCAAACATTGGCATACAAGACGATCAGGCAGGGCTACTACTGTCCCACTCTTCGCAAAGATGCCATCAGCTTCGCTCGAAGGTGCCAAAAGTGCCAACTTTTCGCACCTAACATCCACTCCCCAGCCAACCAGCTGAACTCGGTGTTCAGCCCATGACCTTTCGCGAAATAGGGAATTGACTTGATCGGCTCATTTCCACCTGGTAGAGGCGGAGTAAAGTTTGTTGTTGTAGCAGTAGACTACTACACTAAGTGGGCTGAGGCCGAAGCTCTCACAACTATAACCCAAGAGAGGATGATCGGCTTCATTTGGAAAAACCTGATCTACAGATTTGGGCTCCCGTAGTCGGTCATAACTGATAATGGAAGGCAGTTCGACGGACAGAAGTTGAGGGACTTCTGCAGTTCATGGAACATCAAGAAGCATTACTCAACTCCATATCATCCCCAGTCGAACGGCCAGGTCGAGGCGGTGAACAAGATCCTGAAACACATATTGAAGCTTCGCTTCGAAGAAAAGAAGGGTAGCTGGGCAGACGAACTCCCGGAGGTCCTATGGTCTTATAGAACTTCCTATAGGGCCAGCACCCGGGAGACCCCGTTTGCCCTAGCCTTCGGGACTGAAGCTGTAGTCCCGGTTGAAATCCAGAACAAGACTTGGAAAGTGGTGGGGTATGATGAAGAAAAGAATGATGAAGCCCTGGCAGTAGAGAAGGATCTGATCAAGGAGACCAGAGCTTCGTCAGAAATGAAAAACGCCACCTACAAGCGTAGAGCGGAAAAATATTACAACTCTCAGGTCCGAGACCGAAAATTCAAGGTCGGAGACCTGGTGTTAAAAAAGAAATTGATGGCCCCACCAGGTGTATTCGGTTCAAACTGGGAAGGACCATTCCAGGTCACCGCAGCCTGGCCAAACGGTACCTATGATCTAGAAGACGCAGAAGGCAAAGCTTCATCATACACCTGGAGCTCGGCACATCTAAAAAAGTTCTACCAATAGACTAGAATCCTGTAATAGACTAGTCAAAGGTTTGCATCAGAAATGTCAATGGCAACCGATGTAAATTACACCGCTATGAAAAGTCAGAAAAAATTTAGAAAAATTCCCCAAGTGTTTGGACCTGTGCAACTCTCCAACCAGGCGAGCTACACCAGGTCGCCCACTGCTCCAGGGAGCTCACCAAACCCAGCTCGCCCACATGCTCAAAAATCCGCAATGCGCAAGGACCAAGGTCCCAAGCGTTGTAATTAAATAGCTCGAAGGCAAAGGCCAAAGTGCCCAAGGTCGCGAAGGTACCCTCCTTAAAGGGTTGCTAAGCACCTACTGCCACAAGTTAGAAAAATTCGAGAAAAAGACGAAAAAACGTCTAAGGCAAGGTTCATGAAACCCAATGGCCCAACGTGAATTAATCAAAGTGCAGTTCGCCGCCCTAAGTGGTCTAAGACGAACGATTCGCGGCCCTAAGTGGCATTAGACGAAGAATATGCACTCTCAAAACAGAGGTACAATTCGTAGTCATATGTGACGTAAAATGAACGATTCGCTTCTCAAAGTAGAATAAGATGAACAACTATGTACCAGAAAAATAAACAAGAACGAGCTATTTTAAAAAGTTATAACGTAAAAGTGCCAATACATAAAGGAAAAGAGTTGGACAAAAAATGCTAGGCTTATATTCAAAAGATACTTAAGAGATTTTCAAGCCAAAAATATGCTTGAAAAAATCCTAAGTATGAGTAGTTGTGCTGGCCACAAAGGCCGACCAGCTGGCCATCTTTGAACTGTAAAAAAGCTCCTTCTGGCGAGCTGCACTTGCCCGGCGAGCTAAATCTACTTGAACAAAAAAGCAAAGGCCACAAAAATGGAGCTCCTTCTGGGCGAGCTCCGCAGCCCGGCGACCTACCACATGTTGGTAAATAAAAAGCTAGTCTAAGAAAGCAAAAGAAAGTCTAAAAATCTGGAGCAGCTGGAGGGGCATCAGTGGGCACCTCGCTGGAACCAGGGGCCACCGGGTCGGACGGGAGTGCGAGCTCGGCCTCTGTGGTTATATTGCCAGTAATCCCGGTTGTGTCGAACTCACTGAGGTTCAGCACAGCATCCCCGCAGGCTTCTTGAAGCTGTGCAACAGTAAGAGGAACCTGCTCCTCCTCGCCGGCGACCTCCTCCTCAACAATACCCAGCTCCGGCACCTCGACTGTTTTGATCACTTGAATTCGCGCGGGCACAAAGTCGAGGGGTATGCCGAGCTCCGGGAGGTCGCCGATGTCCAGTTCGGCGCCATCGGGGAAGGGAACCCGGTCCAGGCAGGCAATGAAATCGCCCACAACGGCCTCCACCTCATCATCCTTGTGAGCTCGAGCCCACCATAGAGTCCGCAAGACCTCGGCATAACATTGGGCGCATCCTTTGTCATAGGCCTCAGCCTTCACGGCTGCCAGATCCGGCGAGGAGGAAGCGGCATGCCGCAGCTCGGCATTCTCGTTAGCCTTCGCCTCCAGCTCGCCCCTCAGCCTCTCGCACTCAGTGCTAGAGCTCTTCACCAAACCCCGATGCAGTGCGAGGTCCTTCTTCGTGATCCCATGGCTGCCGACCTCCTGACCGAGCTAGGCGGCGAGCTCCTCCTCCTTGTCTTTTATCCTCGCCTCCATCTCCTGCTCGAGCCTGGCGAGCTGGCATTGGACGGTCTCAAGCTGCTGGAGGGCACTCTGCTCGGGGGCCAATGATGCCTCGGTCCTCTCCACGGCGAGTTGTGCTTGCCTCTTTGCCTTGTCAACGGTGTCCGCCAGCGCCAACATCCTTCTGTTCCTGTCGGAGCGACCTGCCTCCAACTCGGCGAGCTGCTCGAGAGCTTTCTGATTGGCGAGCACCAATCTACTCGCATGATGAGCCAAGAGGAGGAGGTTCTCTTTCAGATCTTGACCGTTGATGTTCGCCACCGACGGAGTTGACCAATGCCTTGGCATCTCACTCACGGCATTTTGGGATACGCCCGGAGGGAGGTTCCGCATCGACGTAAGGGAGCGGGATCGCTCGAAGGCGTGCAGGGCCTCGTGGCGGTTCGGAAAGGCAATTGGGGCATAACTGCGACACCAAAACAGATAGAAAATGTTAGAAAAATAGAAACAATGAGCAACGTGAGTCGGTTGGGCGAACTACTTACTGAGCTCGGTCGGGGTCCCAACCAAGGATCGTGTCGTCATTGGTTTGCACTCCGAATGGAGACGGCGAGGGTGGCGAGCTCCGAATAGGTGTGGCCGCGAGTGGGGTAGCGGATTGAGTGGATCCCCCTGCCCGGACCTCTCCGAGGTCCTCTCTACTCGGTCGGAGTCCTCGTCGACCAAGCCCGTGTACCTAGTCCTCTTGCGAGCTGGGGGATCCTCCTCACCAGCTCGAGATCCGTCCCCCCTTTGGGACCCCTTCTTTCCTCGACCTCGCTCGGAGGGGGCGACAGCTCGCCCCCCACCTCGGCCGGTCTGAGCGACCTCCGATGCCTTGGACTTCTCAGGAGCCTTGGCTTTCTCCTTTTGAGCTCCCGATCCCCCTGCCTCACCCTTTTTGGAGGCGAGCTCTGCCTCCTTGCTCGCCTCCAGCGCGAGCACGGACGGTGGGGCAAGTCTATTGGGGCGAGGTGGGCCCATCTCGAAGCGCTCCTTCATGATTTGGTAGGCCTCGGGGACCTCGGCGATAGGGATGGCGACGAAGCTACCGCCTGCACAAAAAACTACGAGTGTCAACATAATGGGCGAACTACACCCCCCCATAGGCGAGCTTCAAGGAGTTAAACCTGGGAGCTCGGGACCTTAAATATCGAGGTGGTGTGGCAGTGTAAGGAGCCCGGCGAGCCGTAGGCAATGGTGCTCGCATAGGTGAGCGACCTGCCTATCCTTCTCACTTCTCAAACAGCAGATTGCGCGCACCACGTCGAATTGGGCCGATACCTTAGGCCTGCCTCTGCTGGATTTGTGGTGCTTCGGAACTGCAAAAAGAGAAAATTAGAATTAGTATATCTAATTCAACCCACACACACCGAAATAGGCGACCTACTGCTGGCTTTCCCGTATCCCTCCGGAGTAGGATTACGGTCACCCTGTCCATGGTACGTGCTGGAAGCTCGCCAGTCTACGCCAATGAAGAAAAACTGTTTCTTCCAGTCACGAACTTTATTTGGCAAGTCCCCGAGAAATTTCTCCCCCTGGCGAGCCTTCAGATAGTAATACCCCGCGCCATCCTGCTCCCGCTTGGTCACGGCGAAGAGCTCGCCCAGGTCCGCCGAGGTCGTCGCATTTTCATAGCCCTCCAGCCCAAAAACAGACAGGGCGGCGATAAGATTGCTCCACGCAATCGGAGTGAGCTGGGTGATGGCCAGGTTATTGTCAGCGAGATATTGGCCAATGATCGGGTGCAATGGCAATGTAAGCCCGGCCCTTAGGACATCAACATTCAAGGCGGTCATCCCCTCAGGAGGCGCGTCGGCTCGCTAATCCTTCATTGGGGCGTACAAGAAGATGTCGAGCGGGATGCGATACTCCCTGCGTATGATGGGCAGGTCGCATTCATCAATAAGGCTCATCACCTCACCAGCTTTGTACTCAGACGGGGTAACTTCTTCCAGGTCGGCGGGGATGGCGGGAGGTATCCGACTCGGGCAGGGGAAGCTCGCCGCGTATTCGGTGACATACTCGTTCCAATCGAATGGATGAACCACCTGGGTGGGAACCTAGTACTCAACCTGCTGGGGTTCCGGAAAACCGATACGGCGGAACCATTCGAGCGTAATTTCCTCCAGGTCGCCACCCTCCTCACCGACCTCGGCAACGCCCTCATCAACCTCCTCGGGTCCTTCGTTGCCACTGGCAACTCTTTCCTCTTGGGTGACCTCGCCACCTTCCTCCCATACCTCGCGGTATACAAAACTGGAGGCTCCTTCCTCTGAATCGGGACGCAGCTCGCCGAAGACCTGGCGAGCTACCGAGGTCGCCTTGGAGCTAGAGCCGATCTCCACGTACGAAACCAGAGGTGGCTCATCCTCAATTATTGGTCGTTTGTTAGGGTTCCGGTCCAACAGGGTTCTACTCGAGGAGCGTGTCGACATGGTCTCAAGGGAGTCCAGAAGGTTCTCAGTCCAAAATCCAATAGTCCGAAGTCAAGGGAGTCTAAGAGATTATTAGTCCAAAGTCCAAATAATTCTAAAAAAATGAAAAAAAAATCACGTAAAAGGCAGAAGAGAAGGGAAGAAAGTTCGAATCCTACCTTGAAGAGCCTTCAAAAATCCATCGAGCACAAGAAAAGTCGGTCGCCGGGAAAGCTCTGAGAATTCAAAATGCAGAAAGTGAGGAAATGAATCCATTTCCCCTATTTATAGACGTTGGGGCGAGGTGCGATATTCACGAAGTACAGGGACCTGTTTGCAAGAAATTTGAAAGTTGACATGATGGTGGGCGGGAACCGAGGCCTCAAAAGGCATGCATGACTCCTGGATCCCCGCACCACGCCGGCCAGGAGCAACCGCCTTGGCCAAGTTCGCCTGCTAGCCCGACGGTCACCCATGGGTAGTTCGCCGGGTTTTAAGTTTTCCAGCTCCCTTGCACATTTGATGAGGTCATGGTGCATGCGAGCTGGGGGCAAATGTTGATCTGGCGAACTAACTCCTTCAGCATGAGGATAATTACGAAGATTTGGCAGATCACCAAGACTCACCCAGATCCATGGAAGGGCGGAGTTCGCCCAAAAGGGCTCGCCTCTGTCATGATGGAGCTCGCCCTAAGCTCGCCCCATGTCCCCTTGGAAGACCTCGCCGAGGTCCATCTTAGCACGACGTCGGTCAACCACACAAGGCATTAGAGCTCGCCCTACAGCTCGCCCAAACTGGTGAAATCCACCTTCGAGCTCGCCTAGGAGCTCGCTTGTTGGTCAACAAGACCCCGATGGCGCGCTCTTTTTCCCTCCGTCCGGTTTATCCACAAGGGTGGTTTACGGCGAGGTTTTTAATGAGGCCCATCTAGTATAAGGCATAGTAGTAGGACGAGGCATGATAAAGGAAGCGGTGTGAGAGACCAAGACGAGGGTAAGGAACCCTCGTCAACACCGGAAGCCATATAGGCTCGTAAGGTGTCGTCTCACACTCACACACCTATAAATAAGACCTCTCTTGTACTATTCAGATAATTCTCACACAATTAATACAATCACTACTGCAATATTTCTCTCTCTAAACTCTCTCCCTCCCCAAGAACATAAAATCACAAGATTATTGTTTGGTAGGATTAATGTGTTATAACTAGCCACATAACAAACACGATTAAGAAATTCTATCAACAATACGACCTTCTTCAATGATTCACCACATTTCATAATTGATAGCTGACAAATGTTCTTGCATTCTGATCTTCCATTCATCATAGTCTTCAGTAGAGAACATAGGAACCTTGGACTTCACCATCTTAGGAGCCATTCAAGTATGCAGGTGTGTTTTTCAAAAACAAAAAGGATCTAGCTAGGTAATGATCATAGCAGTGGCAAGCCAACTGCTCTGAAGTGTACAACTGTTGACTATCAATTCTACAAGTGTTATGGACCACAAAGGTTACAACTGTAGACTATGATGTGTATATCTGCAAAGTTATAAAAACTTTCAGAATAAAAACTAACAACTTGTAGACAATATCAAAGGAGTTTTTCACACTTGAAATTGTATTGAAATACCTCTAATGTGTAGTGGAAATAAAATATTTGTTAATGTAAAACAATATGGACAAAAGGAATTAACTGCTCAGTGACTAGAAAGTCTACTACTGTAGATTCCAGTTCCGCGTGAAACAATGTTTTATGTAGTTTTAAAAGTAATGATGAATGTGACTGAAAATAAATATGCAATATACAAAGCATTAAATAAATAAAGCAAAGTAAATAAAACAGCAGGCTTATAGTGGTTCAGAGTCTATGAAAAAGACCTTCTACATCTACTGTTACACCACTCAGGTGCCAAATTCACTAAGACAAAATCACAAAGATCAATACAAGTAATTCCCCTCAGAAATAGATCTCACAAAGAATAAACAAACTTA
The DNA here is from genome assembly GCA_026898435.1 of Prunella vulgaris. Taxonomy (NCBI): domain Eukaryota; kingdom Viridiplantae; phylum Streptophyta; class Magnoliopsida; order Lamiales; family Lamiaceae; genus Prunella; species Prunella vulgaris. Next base: position 196,487 of record JAPKLY010000122.1, read on the forward strand.
CTTGGTGTTTCAAAACAAAAACCTCACAAAGAAATATCTACACAATGTAGAATACAATTAATAAAATGTGAGGGAACAACAACAAAAATATGATTCTTTCTAAGAGATCCTAACCAACTATCCTATGAATCACAGAGGAAAAACAAATCAGATGAATTCTCTCTCAAAGTGTGTTGGCTGTAGATTTGCTCGGAATGAATGCTTGCTTACTCGAGGAGTTGTTATTTCTTCCTCTAAAATCTTCGTCTATTTATAGTGGAAGAGGTTTGTCTTATCCATTAGAAATTCAAATTTGAATTTTGGATAAGGCTCCTCTTTCTCTCTATAAATTCCACATGTGTGAGGTGGTCATCCTCCTTCACACAGAATAGTACTGAGTGTACTATTTGTCTTTATTCTCTGAATCCGGTTCAGATTTGAATATAATCTTCCAGACTTTAGGATAAGACCTTCCTTAATTACTCTTTAGTGGGTGAAAAATTGCTTCACTAATTAGAGTTATAAGGGTCTTGATTATCCTCTTGAAATACTAATTTTGTACTTTAAACTTCAAACGGTCTTCTTGGCTGTAGGTTTCTTTAGACTTTGCAGCTTCAACTCCTACAAATTCAAATCTAGCTGTAGGAACAACTTTATATCTGCAAGGTCTTGTCCAGCTATAAGTTAATCAACTCTGCAGCTGTAGACTTTCCTTTTAAATTGTAAATTCCTTAACTTTCTAAATTCACCTACAAAATTAGTATCCATACAATAAATTATATGTTTTGCACATATCAAAATATAATCAAAACAAGGTAATAACCATTTCCCCCTATTTTGATGTTGGCAAAACACTTATGCAAAACAAAAATTAAATATGTAGTAGCAATGAGATATTGCTAACAAAATAAATATGATATGCAAACAAATAAGTAAGCAAAATAAAGCAAAGCTGCATTAAAATAAAAGACCTCAGATACAACTTACAACTTTTATATAGACTAAAAACTAAAAAGTTTTAGTGTCTAATCTAATCTAGATCCTTCATCTCCTCCTATGCTTAGGGTCTGCTTCCTCTTCTTCTTCATCTTCTAAAATGCCAGGTCTTGTTTTATAAATTCCTTGAGAGATTAACCTCTGATTTCTCTCATCTTCTTCCATGTATTAAGCATCATCTTCAGTTCATGGTCATTGAATGTCTCTTCCTCTTTCTTTGACCAAAATTGTTTTCTAGCAGGTGCTTTCTTCCACTTAGAATTCTTCCCTTCAATTAGGTAGATATTGTCTCCATTATAGAAGCTGCCATTTGATTTCAAATCCTTGAACTTCTATATTTGTCTTTCTTCAGCTTAATTTTCTTCAACACAATATGCCTGTCTTTTATTGCTTCAAATTCTTCCCATAACAACTCAAAATGAGTTTTCATTTCACTTTGCATCTTCTTGTTTTCTTCATCTTCTGGTGTTACTTGTCTCAAATATTGTACATTCAGAGGTTTTGAGATCCTCTGTTCTTTCTTAGGCCTTTAATACTCTTTGAATTTTCTTTCCCACTTTCCACCAGTAGCTTGTTCTTGTTGCTGTGAGTGATGAATCTTTATAGATTGTTGCTTCAAGGTTGGCTTCGAGATAGGGAGTTGAATGATTTTGCCTTGAGAGTTCTTTCTACTCCTAGTCTGCTCAGCAACTCTTGTAGACAAGTCCTTTGACTTTGCAGCTTCAATTTCTTCATTCATGATTTTGCAGTGTTCTTTCACATTCTTCAAAATCTGCTCTTCCTTTTCTTCACCTTCTTTGATTTTTTGTTCAGTCAAACTTTCTCCCTTTTTGCCAGTATCAAAATGTGACAAAACTTGGTTAAGTTTGTTCACGATTTCCACTTTCATAGTCTTATTGTCAAAAATAAAAAATCTAATTTCTCCCCTCAGATCAGCAACCTCAGTCTTAAGTCCAGATAAATCAAGCTTCACTTCATCCACAGAGCCTTTCAAATTAGATACTTCATTACTTCTTGTGATCACCTTTTTCCTCAATTTAGTGCTATGCTTTATCAGATTATCAACAATCAGTTGATACTTTCCTTGCATCACTTTCCTTTCTTCAATTCCTTTCCCATTTACTTTCTTCACCACATCTTCCACTCCCTTCTTCACTCTTGCAGAAATTACAGTATCTGGTACCTTTTGAACTTCCTTCAAGATTCCAGATTCTATTACTTTTAAAACTTGTTCAAAATTCTGCAGTTTTGAAACAACTTCCTTGCGAGTCATTTTTTGAATGGTGTCACTATCTTCTTCGTCTGATTCAGCTTCTTGAATAATAATGTCCTTTCCCTTCATCACTTTAGGGTTCTTTGAAACTCGCAACTCTACAGCTGCAAAGTCTTCAATTGTAACTTTTCTCTTGGAGGGAGTGATGGCCATTTGCATCTTGTCAACTGAAGTGTCCATCATCCCTTTAAAATATTCAAAGTTATCTCTGTCAAAGGCAGATAGGCTTTGTAAAGGTGGGGTTCCTTGCAAAAACACTTCATCCAGTGTGAACATTGCATGTGCTGGTTGAGCAAATACTGCAAGTGCTTGATTCTCTCCATCTTTATCAGCCTCATCAATTTCTCTACCTATTTCTTCAGTGAACGGCTCAGTGTTCAAGGGTTCTTGAACATTTGGAGCTTGAGCAACTTGAGCACCTCCCATGGGTGCATCACCACCATCATGATCATCATTAGCATCACCTTTTCCATGGGGTCCCGTACAACTTGAGTGGTTTCTGCAACACTTACTCTTGCATATTCCATCGACTATGCACTTTCTGCTAAGGTAGTTAGACCAGCTGTCTCAATTCCTTGTGGTCATCATCTTTATCATCTAACTGGCACGACTCATTTTTTTCCTCATCGGTCACTTGGCATGAATCCTCTCTATTTTCCATGATGAGGACATTGGTTGTAGTCTTACTTTCTTCTAGTAAAATCTTTTCTTGTTCAACTAATTGCATAACCATATACTTGAATACGAAACAGTCTTGAGTTGGGTGCCCCACCATCCGATGATACTTGTAATATTTGGGATTATCCGTGCATCCAACTTCACCCAGTTGCCTTGCATCCGGTAGCTCAATAAGTTCTACCTTGAGTGAATCATCGAAGATGTCAGAAACATCAGAGTCTAGAAAGGGATATTGTGTTTGTTGCCTCTATTTTAAAGTCGGTCTTCTTGACATGTTATCTTGCATAATACTTTTTCCTTTGTTGCTTGCATCACTTTTGGTTCTGCAGAAGTTAATTGTTGTAGCAGTTACGGGAATTGATTCGTTACTTGGAGATTTAACGAAGGACTTGCCCCCATTATTGACTTCTTGCTTGTCTTCAAATTTGTGAGACTCTTGAGTTGGTGGTCCATCTATCCTACTGAAGTTCATATTGATCTCCATATCATGAGCTTTAGTAGCCAACTCTTCAAAAGATCTTGGTTGAATGGCTTGGAGGATGTATCGAAGGCCCCATTGGATCCCTTGAATGCACATCACAATTGTTGAAGCTTTGGACAGTCTATCCTTGCAGTTGACGCTCAAGTTTCTCCATCGATTGATGTAATCGATCACTGTCTCTTCCTTCCATTGACGATTATTTGTCAATTTAACCATGCTAACCGTCCTTCGGATACTATAGAATCGGCTGAGAAACTCTTGCTCCATTTGCTCCCAACTATTGATCGAGTTGTCGCCTAAGTCAATGTACCACTCAAAAGAATTTTCCTTCAATGAGCATACAAATTATTTCACCAAGTAATCTCCATATGTGCCAACATTATTGCAAGTCTCCATGAAGTGAGCAATGTGTTTCCCTTGGATTACCATTCCCATTGAATTGTTGAAACTTAGGAGGTTGGTAGCCTGCCGACATCATCAAGCTGTCGATTATCTTTGTGTAGGGCTTATTAACAATGAAGAAAGATTTAAAGTCTTCTCTGATCTTCTCTTTCGTTGTTTTAGTATAACTTCTCTTATTTGATCAACTGAGACTAACGCTTCCAGTATGACATTAAGCTCTTTTGACATCAATCCATGTTCCGTTGGCTATCGGCAAATGAATACATCATCCTCGTCTTGCTCTGAGACTTCTTTTCCTTTAGTACGATTTAATTTTGGTTTGTTGGTGTTGCCCATGAGCTGGTTGATTTTAGTATCTTACTCTTGGATATGAATTTTGAGTTCGTGTATAGCTTGAACCAAACTTGCTAGTTGCTCTTTCATGGTTGTAGCATTTGTTGCTATTACTTTGGCAATGCTAGGAGCTAATGATTAGCTTGATCCAGAACAGGAAGTAGAGTTTACCGAGATATTCTCCTCACTTATGACAGCATGTGGAACATCTTTCTTGGCAGCTTTGGTGGAAGAGATGAATGATTGTAAGTCCTTTGATATACTTCTAGTGATGACATTCACATTCTTGTAGTCCGCGATTGGAGATGCTTCAGTAGTCCGCACAAGCTTGATCTTGAACGGTGTCACTTTAGGAGATCGGATCTATTGAGGAGAGTCTTCGGTCCTTTGAGTTAGACTTTGAATGGAGTCATTCCAGTGTCAATGATCCTCACGAGCTTGACCCTGAATGAAGTCATTTTGAAAGTTTGAATCTATTGAAGAGAAGAGATGAGAGGTAGAGTCATCCCACTGGACGTGACAAAATTTGTAACCTGTGAATTTTTCCACAAAAATTAATAACTTTTTATTAATAATGTGAAGAAATTACAAAGAATATTTAAAATCAGTGAGATTGTCTAGGTCCAATCTCTGTGGAATCCTCTGATTCTTCTCTTCTAGTCTTGACTTGATTTGCGAGTTTATAAGAGCTAGTCCAGATTTGACTTTATAGTTTGACGTTAATTCGAGGGTGTTGAGCCTTATTTCGAATTAACGCTGCTTGTTAAATGACTTTATTAATTTATTAGATTTGGTCCAAACTTGATGTTGAAGTTGATATTAATTTGAGGGCGTAGAACCTTGTTTCTATTAATATTACCTTTGTCGAAAGGACTTTGTTAATTTGTCAGAGTTGGTCTGAAATTGATGATGAAGTTGATATGTTAGGATATTATTGTTTAGAGTTTTTATGATATGACAAACCACTCAGCATGTAATAGGACCAACTGAACCTATTAGTCAGCTGATGAATAGTCTAGGATTGGATGGATATATTGTAAGGGGGAACAAACCCTACTTCCTTGAAGATCCCAGAGTATCCATAAAGAAGAAGATCAACTAAGGTCCTGAAGACTTAGCGTATCCCAGAAGACATAAGATCTAAGCAGCTGACATCAGTCTCGTCTGAGAAGACCCATAGCTGACCAGTACCAGCTGAGGATGAAGATCAGCTGAAGAGCCAATTGCAAACAAGACTAAGACCTAGATCAGATGAGGACCGAGACACCAGACGAGGTCCAAGATAGCAGCAGAGGTGTAGTCTGACCAGATGATGTCCACCAAAGACTTGAGAAAGCAGACGAAGTCTACTGACATCAGTTGAGGTCCACATACCAGACGAGGCTGGTATACAAGCTGAGGCAGTAGAACAGCTGGAAGAGTCTCGCTTGCATCCCAGAAACTAAGAAGAAAATCAAGGGAGAATCTCAAACGGCTAGAAGACTTCCGAATTTGAAGGTCAATCAATCAAGAGGACAAACTTGATTGATTCGGAAATCATGAAGGGGATCATTTAATCTAGCTGATTGATTGAATCCTAAAATATAGGGATTTGATCACTAGTCAACTCTAACGGCTAGTTGATCAACCTCTATATATAGGAGTACCAGTGAAGAATTAGATAGAGATTTATCTTATGATTAACTAAGCAGAAACTCTGCCAAAATTCTCTCTTGTTCTCACAAGACATCTTTTACACACTTATCTGTTGTAAGCTTTGTAGAAGTTGTAAGTCAGTTGCTAATCTAGCATTGACAACTGTAAGAGAGTTTACTCTTAAGTAAGTGAGTGAGAAAGAGAGAAGATAGTGGAGAGACCCACAAGTCCAATTGGATTGTGGATAGTGGAGTAAGACATTCAGGTCCGAACCACTATACATCTGGTGTCGTTCTTCTTTTTCTTTGTTCTTGATTGTTTGCTCACTACAATTTCTAAAAGGTTTTCAATTCAAAATAATTTTCGCACAAAGTTATCACTAGCGCATTGTTTTCATTAAAACCAGACAATCCTTGGTAGTCTGCTAATTTTTGAAAGAAGCCTAAAACAAAAAGTTTTGAAATTCTCCAAATCTATTCAATTCCCCCCTCTAGACTTGGATTAAGAGTTTCTTCCTTTAAAACTGCCTTTGGGACCAACAGGATATTAATGTTAGGGTGTCGAGCCTTGTTTCAAATTAATATTGTCTTTGGAAGGATTTTGTTGATTTGTCGGAGTTGGATCCAAAATTTTTGTTGAAGTTGATATTAATTTGAGGGCGTTGAGTCTTGTTTTATATTAATATTATCTTGTTGGAAGGTTTTTGTAGAGTGTTCATTTTTGGACGCCCTTTGGGGGGGTCATTGCGGATGAGCATTGTTTTTTTTCGTTGAGGACTTGTAGTTGAACGTTGACTGTAAGGACTTGGTGCCGTGTATCTCGAATCAAACATCGTTGTTGATGAAGAATGCCAACCGGAGGCTTCACACCATAATCTTTGATCAAAACGCCTTCATTAATGAAGAACTCGAAGAATGCTCTTGAAGCCACAAAAAACGTCTTTGAATCTTCAAGGATGCCTGAAGTCTTGGACATTGCCGCTTCTCTCTAAGCTCTGGTCTTCTTGACTTGTTGTGAATAAAAATGACTAGAATGAGACACTATTTATAAGTGTTAAATTCTAAATTTACAGGCCAGATTTGATAGGCCGTAAAATTTGATTTGGAAAATATTCCCAAAACATACCAGATTTGATAAACTTCAAGAATATATGTGACGATTTGATTTCTTGGAGTTTTTAAATATCGGACTTGGTATCTTGGACTTTAAAGATCAAAAAGAATTAATTGGACTTTAGAGGCCCAAAATATTTAATTGGACTTTAGAGCCCCAATTGGATATATTAGATTTCGAGGTCCAATTCAATTTATTAGGCTTTGAGACCCAATTCAATTTATTAGGTTTTTGAGCTCAATTCAATTTATTAGGGTTTTGATGCTAAATTCAATTTATTATTTAGGAATTAGATTTATTCAAAATTTCAATAATAAATTTACTTTTTTACACGTAATTTCTACATGTTATTTTTTATTTCGACAATTAATTTTAATTGCTTACACACATTTTTCAGTATAAATAATTTCAATTGTTAGTGAGTGCACCGTGTATCAGTTGCATATATGTCGTGATGATTTTATTTTTTTAAAAAGGTACTCCCTCTGTCCCACATAAATTTACACACTTTCCTTATTTAGACGTCCCACACAAATTTGTACACAACTAAAAAAAGAAGCATTGATTTACGTGCACACTCACAAATTTATACACTTATTTACCTATATACCACTACTTTATATATAAAACACATTTTTTTAAAAATGTGCCGTCCCGTAGGGTGCAAATTCCTGCGGGACGGAGAGAGTATAATGTATCAAAAGGCCCCTAAACTATTAACTTTTGTTTCAAAGAGCCCTCAAACTATTTTTTGTTTTAAGAAGCCTTTAAACTATTAATTATAATTCCATGAGCCCCATAGTAATGAAAATTCATGAAAGTTGCTGATCCAGTTTAATATTTTACATTAGAAAATAACGAATTAACCAAATTGAAGGTTATTAAAATCAAATTTCAACAAAAAATATATCTCTTTGAATTGCTAAAAAGGGTCTTATTAAAAACAAAAAATCTATATTCTAAGGGTGTTTTAAAATAAGGAAAAATCACAAAATAGTTCACAAAATTGACAAAAATTACAAATTGGTTCTGTGCAGAGGAAAAAATTACACTTCTGTGCAGATATTGTGAACCAATTTGTAAATATAATCATTTTTTTTGAACCAATATGTAAGTCACCCTTAAAATAAAAGAATAGTTTAGGAGCCTAATGAAACAAAAATTGATAGTTTAAAGAATTTTTAAAATAAAAAAAATTGAGAATTTTTTAAAACAAAAATTAATAATTTAAGGATGTTTTGATGCATTATGCTTAAAAAATAATCGAAATGACATAGCTTGCAGCGATAAATTATTCATATTTTTTTTTTTCAAAACAAGAAATCTGACTCAATAATAATTTTAAAAAAAACAGTTGTCAATCACGTTCAAAGTGCTTAAAGAAGCTAATAAGGACTTTATTTAGAAGCGAAAGCCTCGTGAAAAGCTTACTAAAAAAGTGCTTAAAACAACAACTTTAATAAAATCATCATTAATTTGGGTTGCTAAGACTTGTGGTTGTGCTTTCTTTGTCATGGTCCAAGCCCAATTAATTATTTATATGTGGTCAGCAATTAGTTAACTAGTTAAGCACACACTACAAATTTATTGATCTTTTTATGATTTTTATTATGATATGTCGTGAATCTGCAATCTCCGCAGTGTTGTGATATTATTCGCCATACGAATTTATTCTTATTTAACATATTTTTTTGTGAATAATTAAAATATTATGAATAAACATATGGTAATTTGGGGGATGATGAGAGCGTGGATCTAATTGTGTACACTATTGTCAGGATAAAGGAATCTAAGCCCATCAAGCCAATGTTAAAAATATCGGTATCCATAGAAATATTCATGTCTTAAATTTGTGAAAATATCGATGGATATATCGATAACGAATATTAATATCGCTAAATTTAAAAATTATAAAAATTTAAGAGCAAATATTTAATACATAAATTTAACAAAAAATTTAAATAAATTTTACAGTTGTAACAAATTTATATATATATATATATATATATACTATTTTTTGGAGTTTTCCCGAAATTTATCGATGTTTTCTTGATATCTTTCGATATTTCCTCGACATCTTTCGATATTTTTTCGATATCTAACAATATTTAGTTTAATTTGTGAAAAAAATAAATGATATTGATATTACAGATCGATATTTATTAATATTTTTCATTATTTTAATGAATATTATGAAAATATGATTTCAACACAATATCGATATATGTGACTATAAAAAACGAATATATCGAGAAAATATCTGAATATTTTCATCCTTACATCAATCTACCACTCCGCAGAAAAAATCCAATAATTTTAAAAAAGGTAATTGAACTTATACATTTTAAAATTAAATAAGTGAAATAATATAAAATAATCATAAACTAAGTTAATTTAGGATCTAATTGAGAGATTTATGAGTGCAGGCTAGAATGGACGGATCATGCGCAGCTCACAAAAAGTTAAAAGTGGATAAGCTCTTTTAACTTTTTGTTAGAATTAGGGAATGAGTGTGTATGATTTAGTAATAAAAGCAATTTCTGGATTTGGCAATGTGTGTATGAGTTGTTCAAAAAGTTAATTAAACTAATTAAGCTGATAATTAATAGTGTACAGAGGGAGGAGTGTTTGTCTTTCTTGGATACATGACATGTGGCAAACACTTGGAATGATAATAAGTGGCGATTATTAAGTGGTGCTTGTTAATGACGATTCCGACTTCTTGAGAGCTCTTTCTTGGGCTTGGATTATATTCGGGACCAAAATTTGTATGTCACGGCAATATATATGCGATGAGTTTATACGACGAGTGTACCTATCGTGAACTCGAATTTACGTGAATTTATATACTTTTTCTATCTATTAAATATATGTATTTTTTTTGCACGTGGTTTAAGGCAATATGTTGGATGATATTTGGAATATTGTGAGGCCGTTTATGAATAAAGATTATATTTTTGGAAAGTATATATGATGTAGTTTTAAAAAATATGATCTTTATTCATAAATGGACCTCACAATTCCCCAAAATATCTTCCAACATATTGTCTTAAATCACGTGCAAAGAAGGTTGCATATATTTGGTGGACAGGGGGAGTATGTGTAATTATTATCACTATTATTTATACATATTATTATTATATAAAATTATACTTAATTTTTTTAATAGAAATATTATATATATATATAGCAATAATAGTAAATATACATAACATTTATAATTGATAATATTAAATTTACCGTGAACTCGAATTCGTACAAATTATCCTTATATTACACATATATGATAGGAGTTGCTATATTTGTTTTGGTACTATTTATCGCTATTTTGAGAGTTTTCAACGTAGGGTCGAACTTTTAAATTTTGTGATTGATTTTTTTAATAGGTGTTATACTTGTTCTTTATTTAAAAAAAAACAATTGATTCTATTTCAGTTATATTCTAAAATAAAGTAAAATGTAGATTTTAATGTAGAGCCATGTTTTATCCAGAACGCCCAAAACAAATTTTTTTTTTTTTTTGAAAAAGCATTCAACGCAGTTAATTAGTTCCAGATCATTTTGATGTACCTACACAGATAGTAAATTTAGCGACAGTTTCACACAAAAAAAAAATCAATAAAAAAAAAGAGTTAACTTAATAAATGGACACATTTAATTTAAATTTGACAATGACTTATATAAAATATTTCATGGTGTAAAATATACTATATAGATAAAAATTCGCGGATCCTTGACCGGGTCAGATCGAATTTGAGTATTTTTCTCAAAAATTCACGCAAATTGGAATTACAGATGCGTGTTACTATTTGAGCAAATGCGTGTTACTATTAGGCAAAATATGTGTTACAATCAGGCTAAATACATTTTTTTACATATATATCACTTGTTTTTGTAGAAATAACATTTTCATACAATATAAGAGCAAAATGTGTGTTATTATAAGAAAAGTACATATTTATTTGTATAGAAATAATTATTTAATCTTATAATAACACATGTAGATAGTAAAAGTGTGTTAATATATGCATTAATATATCTAGCTTTTAAGGGATGACGATTAAATTAAATTAAAATATATTTGTTCTTAAGAAAAGTAAATTTTATCCTACAGTAGCACATGTTTGCCCATATAGTAATACAAATTGGGGAGCAAATATATTTTACTATTAGAGCAAATGCGTGTTACAATCTTATGCAATGTTGTTATTTTACATATATTCATTTATTTTTATAGAAGAGTTTTAAACATAATATAAGAGCAAAATGTGTGTTACCATAAGAAAACTCAAATTCTAATATGCAATATTGTACGAAACCGGATCCGTGCAATTTACCCGTTTCAAACCCATTTTCCTATACAGATCTAGCATATTTATTAACAACCGCCTTTTTTAGACAGTTTTTCCTCGATTTTCAAAAATTCCTCCCTCAATTTGCACGAGCGGTTTCTTCTCTCAGACGAAAATCTCCATCTCTGGTTGATTTTGTAGGCGATTTCCATTATATTACATCTGATTTTCGTGTTTTTGCTTGATTCTTCATCTTCTCACACTGATATTCTCGTAAGTTACTTGTTTTTATAAATCTAGCTTTCAGTTTTTTTGTTTGTAATCGTATTTTTTTGTACAATGTATGTTATTTTTTTGTATATTCTTTCTTTCTTCTTTGATTCTGGTACCGTTCTTCATGTGTTTGTGTTTATTTGGTTGAGTCTGAACAGGATGAGGGAAAAGGTGAGGCTCAGGATGACAAAGAAGATGAAGGTGGGGAAAAAGAGGTTGACCACTTTGATGATGTCTGCAATAAATTGGGGGTTGATCATGATTTTGTATCTAATTTTATAAATCAAAATAGTCATTTGCTGTTGGAGATTGGGAAGGTTTACATGGAGATTGTGGATTATGTTTCTCATTCTAAAGATGATAAAAAGTAAATTTTTATTTGTCATATTATTTATTATATTTTTTATAAGTTAATTTTTTTTTAAATCTGTGTTTCTATTATTTTATGCAGTGAAGAATTTTTCAGTGCATCTGGTGGGTTACATTTGGTTACTAGGGAAGATATGTGGACTCTGTATACAGATACTGAGATATGTACACAGGTTTTGAATGCTATGTGTTTCATTATTAACTTCAATTGTTTTTCTACCAAGAAGTCAAGGTTTACATTCAGTTTTGATCACAACGTAAGTTGTTAATTTCATCTTTTTTTTTAAATCTATTCTTATATACTCTTATTTTATACTTTTTTCCTTTTATTTAATGTAGGCACCACTGCAGAATATGTAGTCTCAGACTAGGAAGAACAAGAAAATAGGTCGTGAAGTTTTGAATTTAAGGGCTAACTGGATTTCTTTGTCACCAATTGAACTTCTTATGTCTGCTAATTTTTTTTTACATATATTTAGTTATAAGTTATAATTTTTTTTTTGTTTTACTAATTGTTGATCTCTTTTTGTTTATATGTAGATCTTTATTCCATTCTGTATACATAGTCATTTTGCAGCTGTTGTTATCAATTTTCCAAGTGCTACGCTGCAATATCTTGATAACATGAACCATGTTGACGTTTCATCTTACCATAAATCTGCTCGGAATCTGGTTTAGTTTTATTTATGTAGTAGCACAAATAATATCTTGGAGTAACACTGTTCTACTCTTGAAGTATCATGCATTCAGTTTTTACTACAGTATAATAATTTGTTGTTAGAGTAGCACAAAATTATTCTTACAGTATGCATTTCCATTGATGTAGTAGCACATATTATATCTTGGAGTAACACTATTGTATTCTTGAAGTATCATCTTTTTAGTTTTTACTATAGTATTATACTTTGTTGATATAGTAGCATAATATTGTTCTTACAGTTTTACAGTGCATTCACATTGATTTAGTAGCACATATTATCCTTTTTGAAGTTACATTGTATTTTTTCTTATATTATCAGTGATTTTATATATATAGTAGCATAAATAATGTCTTAGAGTAACACTGTTGTATTCTTGAAGTATCATGCATCTAGTTTTTTCTCCAGTATCATAATTTGTTGTTATAGTAGCATAAAAAATTATTCTTATAGTATTACAGTGCATTTCCATTGATGTAGTAGCACATATAATGTCTTGGAGTAACACTGTTGTACTCTTGAAGTATGATCCTTTAAATCTTTACTGCAGTATTATAATTTATCCTAAGAGTAGCTCAAAATTACTCTTACAATATGTAGTAGGAGATTTTATGCCTTGAAGTAACATTTTCTTTTTCTTAAAGTATCACGGTGATTTTTACTGATGTAATAGCACATATTATGTCTTCTAGTAACATTGTCTTTTTCATAGATTAACAATGATTTTATTTACTCTTTTTTTCCCTTTTTGACAGAAAAGGTTGATAGCCTCTTTTATGAAGGAAATGAAACATCATAAGGCTGGACTTGTTTCAAAGTTTGATTTGATCGATATATCCTTCAGTTGGAAGAACATTGAAGCAAATAGGGATTATGGTATTTTCTTGACTCACCATTTGATACACTTCAAGGGTGAAGTGTATAGGAGGCCAGATTTTTCAGATCTATGTCACTTTTTTCTTTTATTTTTATTATTTAATACATTTTTATTTATCTCCCTTGTTATTTTATTTTATTTTATTTTATTCTGTAGGAGGTACGCGGAGAAGGTTGAGGGCTAAATTGTGCTGCTTGATTGCTTCGTCAAAGGTTAATGCACTAAAAGATACTATATTTTTTATCGAAACACTTAAAGATACTGTAATTGACAAAGTTTTTGAGTTTTACTCAAAGAAGCCTAAGGTTGGGAAAATGATTGGTGTCAAAGGTGCATGTGTGAAGTATGTCGTCAGCAAGAGGATGACTCTGAGAAGTCAAAAGAAATGATGAACTTTGGAACATTATTTGTTGTTTTGTTATGTCTTGTCTTTTGATGAATTTGGTCTATTACGATGAATTAGATTTGTAATTGCCTTGTTTTGTGTGAATGGTGGCTGATATAACAGTTGGTGGGGTGGAAGTAGTAGGTTGACATTATATTTTTTTGTAGTCAGCCTCTTTTTGTGCAGTTGTGTGATATGAATTTTAGTAGTTAATATCCTTTTGTTCAGTTTTAGATATAATATTTTTCTTTCCTGTTGAATTATGTTAACATGTCCTCCTTTTTTTTTTTATCAGGATGGTAGAATTATTATACCCCTTAAATGAAAGGTACATTTTTTTCTATAAATGATTTTTTTTTGTTGCGCGTGTGTTATAACTTAACTTTTGTGTGTGGTAACTCAATACACACTCATCTTTGTCCACTTTTTGAAGACTATACAAAGAGATCTTATTATTTTGGAAGATACTTATTTATGTTAAAGTATTAATTTAAAAAAAAAAATTATTGTGTTGAACAGTAGTATTATAAATGATATCTTAGAGTCTACAAACTTTGAACATATAGTAATACATATAATTACATAGTAATTTATATTATTTTTTATGTGATACTGTATTAAGAAAAATGTGTTACTATAAGAAGATTTTTTCATACTATATGAATAAAATTTTGTTAATAAGTATATGATGTTACTATATGAAGACAATTGTGTTAATGTATGAAGTATTATATGTTACTATATGAACAAAACTGTTTTATTATATGATTATATATGTGTTACTATATGTGATACTGTATTAAGAAAACTGTGTTACTATAAGAATTTTTTTCCATACTACGTGAATAAAATTGTGTTTCTATATGAAAATAAAAACGTGTTATTAATAAAATTGTGTCATTATAATAAGTATATGATTTTACTATAAGAATACGAATGTGTTACTGTAAGAAGTATTATATGTTACTATATGAATAAAACTGTGTTACAATAAGAAATATGTCTTAAATATAAAATCCAGAATATATAAGTGAATAGAAAATGCACAATATATCATTGAATTAAAAGTCTTATAAGTATAAAATAAGGGAAATCTAAATCAAATGAGCATTAGGGGTCTTGGTACCATATTCCATTGTAACTGTCTTTTTTTTTTTCCATTGTTGAAGTGATCTTTTATTCGTTGGCTTTGTCCCTTTGTTTTTTATCTTTAGGATCTAAGACATATATTTCTTGCGTAGCAGAACTGATGCTTGTAATTGTAGTAGATTTTTTTCCCTTATCTCCATCGAAATCTTGTTATGTCCATCTCCAAATATTCTTCTTAGATCATTGTCTCCTTCACACTCCAAAATTAGGTTGCAACTCTTTCTTGCAATTTCATGTCGCCAAGGTATTGAACTATCAGTCTTCTACCTTGTAGTCTCTGTTTTATCCCAAACATCTGACTTTGCAGCCTTTGTCCATCTTTTACATATATACTTTTTAGGGATCAAGTGGACAAAATTTATATGTAACACTCGTAAGCTATGACTACATAGAATTCCACATTCTTCAAACTTTTTGCAACTACATTCGACATACTTCATGATTGTATAGTAGATTACTCTGTTGTGCATGTTGTTGGCTACCACACTGTATATCACTTTGCTATCTTCAATCCCTATAATTGTTGAATCATGAGAGATGCATTTTAAGAATTCTTTTTCAAAAAATTATACACTGTAATAGTGTATGTTTCTGAGGCATGTTTAACTAAGTTGCTAATCAAGAGGGAAGAGTCTGGTTTTACCCATGAGCATTGAAACTCATTTTGCTTCTCTTTATTCCTCCATTTACTGACTGAATCACTGAAAAGATCAAAAAATTCTGTCAAGCTTATTGTCTTTTTTTTTTTGCATGGAATGATATTGAGTTGTTTGTACTTTCACTCCTTTGTAAAGAAAGAATTTCAGCAGAGAAGTAGTCTTTGTTCAAAGTTGTACACCACTTTTTTTTTAAACCATAGAGTCTTGTGAAAGATGAATTATTTTGTAGGTTATACTTTGACATCATCTCTGCCCAAGTATTCTCAATATCTTCTACATTAGCACACCCAGACAAACACTTATTGAACAAATCTTTGAATGCTATGTTACTTTTGAGGTGTGCAAATCTAATCACTGCATTTTTTTGTAGATGCCATAGACAAAGACTAAGTCTGGTTTGTGGAAAAACCTATTGTGAAAAAAAAAATTATGAATGTATTTTTTATGTAGTATCACATTGTATGTGATATAGTAACATATCTTGTGCCATATAGTGACATACATTTTCTACTACACTGGAAATTGTCAAGTCCTAATCAGTGAATATTTTTACTAGACTTTTACCAGACATAAATTTTTGGAATACTTTGAACAACCACTTGAATATTTCGGTTGTCTCATCGGACAAGAAGGCACATCCGAACTTGACATTTTTCCAGTGGTTATTTATACCGTCAATTGGTGCACATATCATATTAGATCTATTTGTCCTGTATATAGTATCAAACACTACAACATCACCATATATATCAAAATCTTCCTTCATCATAGAGTCCCTCCAAAACACATCAGACAGTCTTCCTTCATCATTCATCTTGTATTTGTAAAAGAATTGTTTCTGTTCATCCTGTTGGTTTTTCAGTAACTCCGTAAAAGTGTTTACATCACCACCTCCTATTGCAATCATTTTTATTTTGTTTACAAAATTGAAATGATCTTTTATTGTGTGCCCGAGTTGTTCTTCACCACCAGCTGTATAGGATAAATACCTAAAAGAATCTACTGGTTTTAACTTGACATAGTTAGGTCTACAATTGCATCCGCTTTAGCATCTCGTATTGCCCTTTATGATCTGTGTAAATTACCCCACTCTATTCTTGTCAATGTATGGTTATGTTCAGTTATATGCTTGACTAATTTATATTGTCCATCACTTTGTTAGTTTTACTCTCATATGAGCTTTGCAATCCGTTCTTGTAATCCCAAACTCCTTCTACTTTAGCTCATTTTCTTCCATATTTACATTGCTTATTCTTTTTACACTTCTGCATGAGCACAGATATAGTTTAGATGTTAATAAATTTTTTCCATCTTTAGAAAATATTCTTGTGGATTTGCGGACACTGAACCCTGGTGATCGCGCATGTATTATGTATAAATAATACACTTCATCCCCTGTTTTTATCTTTATTCCAATCAAGGATCCACTGAACTCATTACATTATTCTAAGGTATGATCTTCATTATTTTCACCCTCTATGTCCCCTGAATTCTCTTTAAAGCATTGCAAATCTATTGGGCTTGTGAATTTTTTTGTTTGTTAATAAAATTGTCTGATATAGTTTTGATCACAGTAAAATAAAATATATGGTAAGAAAAATATGGTGGAACATGTGTTTTCTGCATGTAGTAACATAACATACTTCTTATGGTAACACTGTTATACTAATACAATATCAATCTTCTTTATATCTAGGGACTTATGCATGCAGTAGTACAATATACTTCTTTGTAGTATAACAATTTTATGTATATAGTAGCATGAAATAAATAATGGAGTGTAATAGCAGGGGGTGGAGGTAGTGAAATGTATTTTTTTATATGTAGTAACATAATACAATTCTTATAAAACATTGTTATACTAATACAGTATTAACCTTATTTACATCAAGTAAGTTATGCATGCAGTACTACAATATATTTCTTGTAGTATGATAAATCTTATGCATGCAGTAGTATGAAATAATTAATATAGCATAATAGTGGAATGTGTCTTATGTACGTAGTAATATAATATACTTCTTATAGTAACATAATTTTATTTATACAGTATCATCTAATCTTTCCAGTATGAAAATCTTATGCATGTAGTAGCATAATCTAATCTTTTCAGTATGAAAATCTTATGAATCAATATACCTAGATTTAAAGGGATGATGATTAAATTAAAAAAACACATATTTATTCTTATAAAAGTACATTTTCTCTTACAATAACACGCATATCCCCATATTGTAACACAAAGTGGGGAGAAAAATGTCTGTTATAATCTTATGAAATGTTGTTCTTTTTATATATTCATTTATTTTTATATAATAAATAATTTTTCGTATAATACAAGAGCAAGATGTGTGTTATTATAAGAAAATATATTATTTTTTCATAAATATTTATGAAAAAATAATATTTTTTCTTATAGTAAAACATATTTTTCTATTAGATTGTATGAAAAAAATATTATTTCTACAAAAAAACAAATGAATTTAGGTAAAAAAAACATATACATATACATTAGTGTAGTGGTTTAATTGTTCCTTCACATATACATTGATAAATATTACCTGATTTCAAAGAATTGATTTTAATAATATAATATTATTTTATTGGAGTAATACAAATAAATATACTAATATTTTTTTATATTATCTCCATCTAAAAAATAAAAAATATAAAGAAAGAAAAATAATTAGGAAAGGATTACGTCCTTGTTATGCACTTTTTTTTAAAGGAGAGACATACTTAAATTAGAGAAAATCAACTTATCCTAATCATTACCTTAAATTAGTGCCGTTATTTCTTCATGCTGCGTTTTTTTTTTTTTTTTTTGTTATACACCATTGCAACAAATTAAAAGTACAATTAGATATACACTACTACGGTCCAATAATAACCTTAATTAATGTAAAAATATACAATTTTCCCCAAAATAGAATTCTTTCTATGAAGAATTTGTAGTAAATTTCCATCAAACTGATGAACATGGTTGAAGTCTAATCTCCACAAGAACTTTAACTTTTTGTTTTCCACAAATTATACGTATATTCCTATCATCAAACTATCTTACACAAACATATAGGCTAGTGTTCTTCAAATATTAATTATATGGTGAAATACATATTTGATATGGAGAAAATTTTGTATGAGACCATTTTTTTCTTTTTGAAGAAATGTATGATAACATTAAATCGTCATATTTATAAAATAATACACTCTTATATATTTCTTTAAAAAATAGTAAAACATATTTTTTTGATTATGTTTTAAAGTAGAAGAAAATGTGAAAATGTGTTATTTTTTTTGTTTTGATCATGAAATAAGAATGTTATAGGAATTAATGGGGCATGTTTAAGTAATATATAATAATTTTTAAATTTTATTAAAGTGTATTTAATAAATAAAGTATATTTAAAGAATTTTGGGATATGAATAGTTATTCTTTTTTTCTTACTCAATGAATATAATATTTTACACAAACTTTCACAATACGAAACATATATCTTCAAATATTACTTTTATTTCTTATTATCTATCTTACTTTATATATTAACGCAATCGAATTGCTCATTAAAGGGGGTATCAAAGATGTTATTTTTGTTTATACATATAGACCAAAACTAATATGTTATAGTATTTATTAGGAGTATTGTTGCAAGAAAAATAATAAATTTATATTGATATTATCAAAATGACACATAAATAGTAACATCATATCAAATATATACTATGGCAGACAATAATATTCAATGAATATATAATTTAGCATCATGGTTACGTGAGAAATATATAGACGAAGATATGAGTTTATTTGGTTGATTTTATAAACTCTTTTGAACAATTTATAATTAGTTTAGAAACTTATAAATATACTTAGAATATTTGTTAAAATTAGATGTTTAACAACATATAAAATTTAAAAATAAATTACTTACAATTAATAAACTAGAGAAAATGTACAAAAAGTTTAACTCATTTTCGTAACCACCTCTGCCACCCACTGGCCTCAGTGCCTCACCATGAAGATGAACTTTGCCATCCCCCCGCCCCCCCTCTACACATACAGAAAAATTATATTAAAATTTAATAAATACTATATAAATTATCAAAGACTTTATAATTTATATAAATTAAATATTTAAATAATTTATAAATTACTTAAATTTTATATTTTATAAGCTTTTAAAATAAAAACAAGTTGAGTTAAACGGTCCCATAGTGATATGGGTGGATTAATTAAAGATTAAAGGGGGACCATGTTAGGAATAAGTCATCCCAATCCTCGATTAATTTCTTAATAGCTTTAAGTCTAGACAAGAAATCATAATCTATTACAAGTGATTTTGTCCTTTCCTGTCTTCCATTGATAGACTTTTTTGTGTGGATAAGAAGTCATTACTTAAACCTAATTCTACATGCTCTTCATCAATTCCTGTCTACTCTTTTTCTCTAATATCTTTTAAATCAACAACTAGCTTGCTATAACCATTCTCATCCACAAATTTATTTTTATTTGCATATATGAATAATTATTTAACATCAAACTATTTCACCTAGCTATCATTTTCTAAAACTTTATTTAATGTGCATGATCGAGATCAAATCAGAAAAGTTAAAATAAAGTTCAAAAATAAAATGGTGAGATCTCGAAAAATTCAAATAGCATTTGATCAACAAGAATAGAGTATATATATCTCTTAAACAAAATCATTACCCACCTTTCATGAATATAAAATTAGTTAATATGAAAAATAAAAAAAATTATAACTTTTTACAATATGAGTTTTGGTTTTCTTTTTTTTAATCAACTAAATGATAACTCGATTCATTACATCTTGTTTATAGATATTGAGGCTTTAATTGCTCAAATTATTTAATTGTTGTTGTGGCACAAATATTCCTGAACTTATTGTGTCTAACCTAAATCCAAGAATGTTCCTTCAGGCCCCAGTCCACAGAGCACAAGACAAGGCATGTGGATGAGCTTAAGGACACCCGGAGTATCAGGCGAGCCTGAACTAAGGCCGCCAGACAACACTGAAGTAAAAGGCTCTAATCCTGAGGTAAACTCAGGATCACAACCAAAATAGTCAGGAAATCGGAAATTAGGTAAACCATAAGAAGACGCAAGAAATCTGATCTGAGCAACTAAACTATACTAAGGAAACCAAGATCCTACCTTGATCTCTTATCTCCACTGTAATTCAGTTACCATAATAGACAGAAAGATGTCCATGTATTTAGAGAATGAATTTAAACATGAGAAATTATCTTGCCACCCACGATCTCTAGGACACGACCTAATGTGGGAATGAAGAAAGACACGACATACAAACACGTGTACAATTAGGACTTAGTTTTAGCCATTATAGAGAGGACTTCTCTCTACAGAAAGAGGGGCCACCATTATTATTCCCTTGTACTTACAACATACTTTTGCTCATAATATATACAGGACGAAGCGCATTAAAGTCTTGACCCAAAACACGTGGCTAGGCATATCAGCGAGTTATTTTCTTTTATTGTTATCATTATCATTTCTAATAAGCCTACTAGAATTTCTAGGAACAAACAATTGGCGCTATCTGTGGGAAACAAATAAGCTAAACCCACCAACTCGAATGTTGATAAACTAACTTTTCCTTAACCACTGTAAAATCAGAAATAATTGTGGCTCCACCTGCTACTCAAGTACCGAAGGCAGGAGCCGACGTGGAGGCACCCAGGAGAACGTTAACACTCCTGAGGCTGTCCCTGCAGAGCAACACGCCCAAAACACCCCTAGATGCTGTACCAGAGAGTTTTACCCATTCCCGTGCAAGACTTTGAGTTGCCGGAATAGGTGGAGTAATTTACCCACCAACTCAAGAGGAAGAAGCAAGAGATGATGCATGTTGGACCCTCCACCTCTTCCCCACCAAGGATGCATGACCTCCGCCAAAGGCTCAATCACCGACAGGGTAAACAGCCAAATGGGTATCAATATAGTGACAATCAGGCACATTTTGTTTTCTACTGTCTTGGATCAGGCCATCTGAAATCACCCTCATGGTCAGTAAAAATGGAGGTAATGAGCGAATCTTCAATCCCCATTTCCTTGACAAGGTCATCAAAAAAATCTCCTCAGCTGAATTGCAGCCTAACAACTCAGTCAGGCGCGGCTTGATATATGCCCAAAGCGACCTGCTCCGACAGGATCAACTTTGCATATCAGCCTATGAATGGTTGGGTTTGGGGTATACCCCCAAATATGCACTTGAAGATCTCATATCTCATGTGATAGAGCACTCGACTACACCCAGCAACCCCAACACCATGCTCTTGGCCTTACAAAACAGATTGGATGAGGTCGAGGGTATGGTGGATACCAAGGGAGGCTGCATGAAGAACTTGAGGACTAACAATGAACCCATGTCCATTGAACTCGAGGCCTCCCCCGTACAACCAAAGATTACTCCTTTTCAGGCACCCCTAAATGAGGAAAAGACGGATCCTGAAACTCACTTCTCAAAGTACAAGATATACATGTCAAGACGATGAGCCTCTAACGCTACCAAATGCAGGCAGTTCCCTTTGACCCTGGCCGAATTGGCTCACAAGTAGTATCTAAACTTGCCGCCACGGTCAATCCACATTTTTCTGAGCTTGAAGAGAAATCTGTGTCCTATTTTGCGGTCAAGATCACAAGCCTCAGAGTCACCACCGACTGATGAGCGTGCACTAATTAGTCGAAGAGACTGACGAGCAGTACATTGACCGGATTGGTGAGATCATCCTGGGAGGCGAGCCCGTCAGTGACTAGTTAGTCCTTCATTCCATTCTTGGAGGATTTAGTGGGGGACTCTTCTATGTTCTGTAGCCTGACAAAAGACCTCCCCACAACCTACGCTGATAGCAGGAGGCGTGTAGGGAAACTCATCAACCGTAGGAATGTCAATGGGTCAGGTCGGACTGGATATTTGAAATAAATTTTTTATGTCATTATTTTAAATATATGATAACTCTGTTATGTAAATATCACCATCAAATGTCAAAATAGACAATGCAGTACAGAAATAAACAACATCTGATAAATTTGATATAAAATCAATTCGATACCAATATATTTGGATATGAATACAATAAATTTATACATATTTGAAATAAAAATAAGATAATTATAAATATGATATCAATCACTTTTTGAAAAATAAAAGTCAAAGATCTTAAAGAGTCAGTATCTTGTGAAAATATGAATACATTTTAGAATATATGATGTTAATACAAATTATATATATACACTATGCGGGTCGGTTCGGGCACCCATGAGCTAATATGAAACCTAGACACCGTCTAATTTTAATGGGGCGGGTTTGACACGACCCGTTCTCAATTCAGGGCGGGTCTTACCTGACCCAAAGCTTTTGGGGCAGGGCGGATACCCACGGGGCGGGACAACATTGTCATCCCTAATCAACTGTCAGAAACTGCTAGCTCAAAGGCTGGGCAAACCCAAGGAAGAGGTGAATAAATCCAAGATTGTTTCCCTCAAGAAAAAGAGCAACGACAGGACGGCAAAGTTTGCAGG
This sequence comes from Prunella vulgaris, assembly GCA_026898435.1. NCBI lineage: Eukaryota > Viridiplantae > Streptophyta > Magnoliopsida > Lamiales > Lamiaceae > Prunella > Prunella vulgaris. Next base: position 219,640 of record JAPKLY010000122.1, read on the forward strand.
CAGATTTGAGAGGTTTGACGCTGAGGCAGAGGCCAACCTCATTCTGAAACTGGATTAGACTCCCACATACATCTATAACATGGTCAAGGGGAAAACCCTACTAGAGCCGCCCAGGCCAATACTCCATATACGCCAATACCCAAACAATTGATATTTCTGCTCCTACCATGGCTGCGCTGACCAGAGCACTAGCCGATGTCGCGACCTCCTGAAGCAGCTATGGAAATTATTTGAAGAAGGAAAGGAAGACCTTCGTAAGCAGCTATGAAGGGCGATGATGACAATCCTATGGAGGAGATTCTCCCACTTCGACACGGGGGGCAGGTCAACATGATTAGGCCTGGAGGCGCACTGGGGGGCCTGATCCCAATTTTGAAGACTTCCAACAAGAAAAATTAGGCGGAGATCAGATCCCTCAGGGAAGTGAACTTGATCAGTCTCCCTGAACCTACTATCACCTAAAATGATGTGATTTTATTTAAAATGAGAACCGAGAATGGATTTTAAGTCAGCCTTCATAGACCTAGACCCTCGAGAAGAGACCAATGATCCCCGTGGGATGAAAAGAACTGCGTCTATTGAGAACGTGGAATACATTCATGTTGACCATACTTCTCCTAATCTAGAAATCCTGATAGGAACTCGAATCCTGACAGAATTGACGGGAGGGGGGGAGGGAGATTATAGAGTTCCTCAAAAGCAGTATAGATGTGTTTGCATGGTCACATTAGGACATGGTGGGCATCAGTCCTGAGCACACATGTAATCGCCTGAAGATCGACCCCAACAAGAAGCCTGTCTCTCAGAAGAGGAACAAATTCGGCCATGAAAAAATATGCGATCTTGACTGAAGATGTCAGGAAACTCATGGGCAACAAACTGATTGAACAAGCAAAAGATGAACCTCAGTAGGTCTCTAACGCTTTACTGGTCAAGAAAACCAATGGAAGATAGAGGATGTGCATTGACTACACTGATGTGAATGATGCCTACCCAAAGGATCACTTTCCAAAGCCTCATATCGACCACTAAATGGATAACACTGCATGGAACAAAATGATGTCCTTCATGGATGCATACCCAGGATGCCATCAAATCCCAATGGCAGAAGAAGATGTAAAACACACAACCTTCCTCACTGAAAAAGATATGTATAGTTGAAAACTAATGCCCTTCGGATTGAAAAACACAGGGGCAACATACTAGCGACTGGTAAACAAGATGTTCTCCAACCAAATCGAAAAGACTACGAAAGTTAAGATAGACGACATCATCATCAATAGCCTTAGGACAGAAGACCATCTAAAAGACCTCGTCGAGGTATTCAAGATCCTGAGAAGCTATAATATGAAACTTAACCCAAAGAAGCTTAATTTTGGGATTGAGTCAGGAAAATTCTTGGGACACATCGTCAGCCAGCGATGATTGAAGCCAATCCTGATAAAATCAAAGCAATCCTTGATCTCGTTGAACCATCAAACACATATCAAGTGCAATGTCTGACGGGATGCTTGGCATCCCTGAACAGATTCATATAAAGTCTTGGACATAAGAGCAGACCTTTCTTTAATACCATCAGGAAAAACAAGTTATCCTAGAACAAAGAGAGTTAGGAAGCCTTCGGTCGCTTGAAAGAATATAAGGTCAACCCCCATATATTATCCAAACCATTGCTAGAAGAGTAACTCTACCTATATCTCGCTGCATTAGAGACAACCCAGAGTCCAGTCCTTGTTTGGGCCGAAGGCTAGGAACACTTACCTATATATTATGTCAACCAAGTACTGCGCTGAGCAGAATTAAGATACACCCGTCTAAAAAAATTAGCATATGCTATAGTCAAGAGCATGAGGAAGCTCAGACCCTACTTCTTCGACCACCAGGTGGAGGTGCTCACTACCTTACCACTCAGGCAGGTGCTCCACCGGCCTGACACTAGCAGCCACTTACTGAATTAGTCCCTGGAAATAGCTCAGCATGGTGTAACCTAAGGTCTAGGCACTGCGATTAAAGCTCATGCTTTAGCTCATTTTGTGGTTGAACTCACATTCCCTGAGCATCCAACCAAGATAAATCATCCTCCTTGTAAACACTATACGGATAGGTCATCAAAGAATACAAGTGCGAGGACAGAAATCGTCCTAGTGGATCCTGAGGGGCAATGCTTCACTAATGCAGTCCCCTTCAGATTCAGGACAATAAACAATCAAGCCGAGTTTGAGACCTGACGCTCGCAATAGCCATAGGAGTTAGGCGACTTCATATCTTCATGGACTCTTTATTAGTGGTGAATCAGTTGAAAGGCAAATACGAGGTCAGGGACAAGCAGTTAGCCAAGTATCAAGACCTAGCCATTAGCATATGAGAGAAATTTGAGCAGGTGTTCATTGAGCAAATACCTCGTGAACATAACTCCCAGGATAACACCCTTTTGAACCTGGCATCCTCAGAAGGGGTAGCCAACACCCATATCAGGTTAACTATGTCAAATGAGCCATCTATTAGTAGACAATTGGTGGCGACCTAGGCTGAACAAGGCTGCAAGTGGATGACCCCCATCCTGGCATACACAAAGGATGACACCCTTCTTGAGGACAGAACGGAGGCTAGATGGATTGAAATGTGAGCATCACGATTTGTGTTACTTAATGATCAGCTATACAAATGAGGTTTCACTATGCTAATATTAAAATGCATCACCCATTAATAGGGAAGAAAAATCTTAGCGAAGGAGTTTGCGAAAATCATATTAGGGACGATCTCTCGCACATAAGGCCGTCATGGATACCTTTGGCCAACCCTCAGGAAGGATTCCATGACAAACACCAAAACATAACATCAGTGCCAGGTGCATGGTCCAAATATCCTGCAGGCCCCTAAACTCCTCACATCAATGTTCAGCCCGTGGTCGTTCGCTCAGTGGGGCATTGACCTGATCGACCCTCTACCCACTGCTCAAGGGGGAGTAAGTTCGACATTGTGGAAGTTAATTACTTCACCAGGTGGCCAGAGGCCGAGCCCCTCTCCAAAATCAATCAGATTCAGGTGATCCAGATCATCTGGAAGAACCTGACATGCAAGTTTGGGCTCCCACAAGCCATCATTTCTGACAACGGAAAACAATTTGAAAGGGTCCAAAGTCAGGGAATTCTGTTAGAAATAGAAGGTAGGAAAAGTGTTTTCTCTTAATCACCCCAAGCCTAACTGTCAGGTGGAAGCAAACAATAAAATCATAAAAAAGATGTTGAAAGCCAAATTGTAAGAACGCAAGAGTAAATGGCCATCAGAATTGCCTAACGTCCTATGGGCCTACCTCCAATGGCTAGATAATAAACGGGAGAAACTACATTCGCTTTGGCATTCGGAACTGAAGCCATCAGAAGTGGTAATCGAAAGTCACAGAACATCCCAAGTCTTCAGTCAGAAAAATGACTCGGCCGTGAGATTGGATTTGGACCTGATTGAAGAGCGCAGAAGTCAGCATACAAAAATGCTACCTATAAGTAACAGTGTAAAAGGTACTTCAATTCCAAGGTCAGACTCAGGAAACTCAATAAAGGAGATCTAGTCCTGAAAAAGACGAATGAAAACATCCAAAGGTGTTTTTGACCCCAACTGAGAAGGTCCTTTCAGGGTGACAAGATGCCTGCCAAATTATTATTTCTTGATGAGATGTCAGCAAACCTCGTGACCATCTCTCTAAGTCCTCGGGCTCAAGGACCCGTGGTTCATCCGTTCAGGATAAGCGATTGTCCTAGAACCCTGAAGAGTTATTGAGTTCTGAAGGAAATAATTTTACGAAGTCAGTAGCGAGCTAATTATCTCACTTAAAATGCTTCCACTATCAGAATCAAGCGCAACTAATTATCTCTCTGTATCCTAAAAAAATAACTTTCAAGTTGAATGCAGTCCTGCCAGAATCAACTTAGCGAGCTAATCATCTCGCAAACGAACAATTCAAGCAATGAGGTTCAGATGAGCTAATCATCTCACTGAACCCAATCTTAAGACCTTTTAAAGGAAATTCCATCAAGATTAATTCAGTGAGCTAATCATCTTGCATAAAATAATCTTGATGATCGATTTTAGGCGCTACTAATTATCTCCCTAAACTCGAACCCATAAAACTATTCAAAGAGAAATTATATGAAAATAGTCAGTGAGTTAATCATCTTGCTTAAAAACTATTTTCCATTAAGGATCAGGCGACCTAATCATCTCCACGATCCTGAATTATTATCCTTTTTGAAGGGAATATCAAAAACAGTTTAGCAAGTGGATCAGTTCATTTTTAATGAGTCGTATTCTAATTTCAGTTATATCAGGTCAAACATTAGGATTTCGGATAAGAAAGTATGTGGAAACTCATTATGAAAATAAATAAGTTAGAATGTAAAAAAATGTCATTTCATTCGGAAGAGAGAAATTACAAAAGGTTCTCCACTCAGGGAGATTACATTACATGGACCTAACAACTATTACAAGAAGATTTTCCTATCTGTATAGCCCGAAGGAGGTATAATCTTTGATCATCTTTAGCTCCTGCATAGTGAACGCACCATGGCTGCCCTTGTGGATGACGGTGGCCGAAAGAAAAATGGCAGCCGTCTAAGACCACCAGAGGAGCGATCAATAAAAAAAGGTTGGCCCGGATCCTCATGGTCAGAACACTGCTGGAGGACTCAGGGAAACCCCATATATAGAGGCCATCTACAATAATCCTACCGCCACGACCACCAAGGGGGGAAATAGCCCACTGGCGGCTTGGTTGGGGATGTGAACCGAGCCTGAAGAAGAGCAAGATGGAAGCAGTATTAATCCGCCCACATCTCCAGGAAACCCAGTAGATGGAACTCCGTAGTTAGAGTGGAATGGATTTTGGGAAGCTCGCCCCAGACGGCATCTGGAATTAGCTCCTCCTTGCCACATAATAGTGGAAGTTTATTAGACCCACATAGTTCCATGGGGAGTTAGCTTCGAACTACGACCCAACCAAAGGTTAGGGCCAAGGAGGACCCATCACTCTCTTTAGACTCACTCTCAAAAGAAGAATCCATCAACAAAACACTCTATCTCTAATACCAAGAGGAGAGATTACAGACTCATGAGAATGGTTTGCAAAGAAGCAAGTATAGATCGAGCATTGTTTGGTTAATCCCTATCAAACTAGTTGTTGCATCCGCGTCTCGAGGAGCATCTTAGGGAAAAGACGGAGAATAGTTATGTGACAAGTCGAAAGTCTAATGAAATTAAGCCACGTGTAAAGCGAACTTAACTGCCTAAAATTTGGCAGAGCTCCCAACGGACGTACGCTTCAAACATCATCATAACGCGCAATGTCAAGGACGGAGAAGTCTTCAGATGGAACATGCAGATCAAAGATGCTGAGACTAGAAGCTTGGAAGAAAACTTCAAGTGTCTGATGTAAGTCACTGAACCAGCTCTTCCCTTAAGAAATTTGAGCAAAGACCTGGGGGCAATTGTTATGGCACAAATATTTCTGAACTTATTGGGCCTAATGCGCAAGGCAGGTGGACGAGCTTCAAGACACCCGGAGTATCAGGTGAGCCTGAACCAAGGCCATCAGATAGCACAAAAGAAAAAGGCTCTGATCATGAAGTAAACTCAGGATCATGGCCAAGATAGTTAGGAAATCAGAAGTTAGGCAAGCCATCGGAAGACGCAAGAAGTCTGACCTGAGCGACTAAAGTATACTAAGGAAACAAGATCCAACCTTGATCTCGTATCTCCACTATGATTCAGTTAACATAATAGACAAGACAAATGTCCATGTATTTAGAGGAAGAAGTTAAACATGAGAAGTTACCTTGCCACCCATGATCTTTAGACCACGACCTAACATGGGCTTGAAGAAAGAAACGACATACAAACACGTGTACAATTATGACTAGTTTTAGCCATTATAAAGAGGACCCCTCTCTATAGAAAGAGCTCTCTATAGAAAGAGAGCATCCATTATTATTCCCTTGTACTTACAACATACTTCTGCTCATAATATATACAAGACGAAACACAACAAAGTCCTAGCCGAAAACATGTGGCTAGACATATTGGCAATTTATTTTCTTCTATTGTAATCATTATGTTCCTAATAAGTCCACTAAAATTTCTAGAAACAAACAACAGTCAATAGAGCATGCAAACAAACCGGTTGAGACGAGCAAATCATAAACCCCCAAACATTATTCAACATTGTGTGTTAGTAAGGGCATACTCAGGAGTGCAAATCGCTTGTTTTAACGAATATGATTTGGATCATGTTACATACAAGATCTGCTGTACAACTAATAAAAAAAAACTTGTGAACTTAATTGAGTTTCGTCTACATACACAAAATTAAATACATTGTAGATTCAATTAGATCTACATCTAATTATTCTGCACATGTTGATCTTGTACAATATAGAATTAAAATTCTTGAAACATAAACACAATCTACCATTTTAACAAGACGGCCCGATGAATTTTTGAGTTATGACAGCTTAAGGTAGAGTGCAATGCACTTAGTATGACTTTGCTAGAAAAAAATTTCAACACAGAAAATGAAAATATTTAACAAGCTAACATTGTCTATAAATGGATGATCATATGTGTAAGCATTCTTTACCCACTAATTTGTCTAATGCAGAGTGTTTCTCGTCGACCATTGAGATAAATTTGGCACTTCTTTTTTGGATGTGGAGTCATACCTTTTGCTTTATTTAGTATAACTGCAATATACACTTAATCTAAGCTTCTTTAATCATCTTTTTTTATGATTTTCTAAATACTGACATATAATTATTTTTGATGTAACTCATATATCATGATAAGACGACAAATTATGTTAAAAAAAAAAAAAATTTAAGTGACAGATCTTAGAAAAGACTAAAGTTTATATAAACGACAAATTGAATTTAATTATCACTATTAAAATTATTCTAAAAAAATTAATTCCATGATTTAATCTGATCTAAATAATTGCATATATATAGCTTTAAAATAAGACTCAGAGACTTCAAATTATTTATTTATTTCGATTTATCAATTAAGGGTATGCCACATCGACAAAAATAATTTTCTCGACCAGGACTTACTAAATAACTATAGATTGTTGGTCATTTTCTCCTTCTTAATTATTTTTTCTTAAGAAATAAAAGGGTAAATAATGGAAATATATATATATATATATATAATTTTGTCCAAATTATCAAAATATCATTATGTTTATAAAATTAATCAATATTGTAAAATTAAAAAAAATAGTTGACATGATGCAAAAAGTGAAAAACATGAAACAGTCTATTAATTGAAATATGAGAAGCAACAATGAGTGGTTTTATTTGCATCTGATTAACCAAAACTAATAATTTCACTCCTCTCTAATCTTTCCTTTTATTCAATTTGATGTTACCGATAAAATTTCTTATTTTTTTATGAGTAAATTTTTTGTGTATAAGATATATCATACAATTTAAATATTTTTTTTAAAAAATAATTTTATTATTATTGAAAGTTTATACTTTTTTATACTTAAAAATTATCCCTCATTATATGTTATAGAGTGACTTTTTAATAAAAATAAAGAAATTTTACAGAAAAATTGATAATAATACCTGATAAATATAAGATTAAATCTTTACTTAAATAATAAGTTGAGTCCCCATAGCCATAATTAATTCTCCTCAAAAGCTTAATTTTATAGCAAAATTGATTTTGACACACAATTATCCATAAAATTAGGAACATAAGTGTTTAACACATCTCAACTATATACTCACTATGTAATTATATTTTTTAATTTCTATACAAAAATTACTTGAAAATTTTAAAAAGAAATAGATAAAGTAACCAGTAAGTGTATCATTTTATTATATGATATTGGAAGGAAATGTATGTTAAATATGATGTATTATTTTGTTATTGTTAGTTAATGTGATAATAATTATGATAGTAAGTGGGTTTTTTTATTATTAAATAAGTAGGTAAAATAAAAGTAGGAAAGAGAATAAATGAGTAAAATAAAAGTAGGAGAGAGAATAGATAGGTGGATGAAAATTTGATGATGTAATTGTATGAAATTTTATGAAAATAGAGAGATATATATGTATAATAGGTATGTATGAAATTAGCCCATCCAAAATTAGATGGGATGGAGGATGACACATCCTAATCCAAATGAGTCCATCTATCCTTAACAAAATATGTCCTTGAGAATTTCATAATGTATGTTGTTTTCAACCTCCATTTAATAGTGCAGAAACATTTTTTCTAAGTTGGTAAGACTCAACTTAAAAAAAAAAGTGATTCACATTTTCCAAATAAAGTGAAAACATGCACTAAGTGCAATTTAAGTGCATTTTTAAAAGGTTACAGTTGCTGTGATAACAATTCTTGTGAAAATAAAATATTTATTAACACTTGAATGATATACAATGATTTTTCTTGAATTTTGGGTTCTCTCTCTAACTTGATCACCTGATTCTCCTTCAACTTTGACTTAGCTAGATTTAACTTTGACTTGGCTGGCTTTTGACCTGAAACGTTTGATCCAAGGACGACTCGTCTTATTTTGGATCGAACGAGGTCTTTGAAGATTTTGATGAAGAACGTCTTGAAAACGATCTTATAACCTTCAAGGTTGGATTTAAGCTTGAAACGCTTGATCGGAGGGATCCTGAACCTTGATCTTTGATTGAAGTGCGCTTATGTTTGAATTTGGTGAAGAACAGCTGGAAGGCGGCGAAGAACGCTTGAAGTCTTCGAAGTTGATCTTCAAGTAGAAACGTCTGATCAGAGGGATTGAACTCCTTGTTTCTGATCGAAGGATATTTCTGGATGAATTTGGCGAAGAACAGTTGAAGACAGCGAAGAACGCTTGGAGTCTTCAAATTGATTTTCAAGGTGTTCTCGGACTGGAAACGTCTGAGCAGAGAGATTCATTCCTTGATTCTGGATCAAACGATGTTTCTGGTCGAATTTGACGAAGAACGCTTGAATATGACGAAGAACGGTTGAAGATCTTCAAGGCGTTCTTTAAGAAAAATGTCGGATCGGAGGGATGGAGGCCATTTGTCTTGAATCGAACGTTGTTTCTGACTTGATTTGACGAAAAATGGCTTGAACTTCGAAGAATATCTTCAGATTTGGTGAAGAACTCTTTGAATCTTGAAGGACTTGATCATTTGATCTTCTTAGCTCCCAGGTTGCTCGTAGAGAGGATATTGTTGCTTGTTTGTTCGTCTTTGATCGTCTTCAACTTTTCGATATACGAAAATGCATGAACTTGACCCCCATTTATAGAGTGGAGAGGTGAAGACCTTCCTTATTGGCGCTGACACGTGACGTGATCTGGTTGATTGATATTTATTTAATTGGCAAAATTTATGAATCGACCAAATTTAGCTTGATTGATTTCCGCCGTCTTCTTTATTTATATTTTATACGAAACATTTATGATTTCAAATAAATAGGCAAATCAGTAATTTAATAATGACTAGTACCGTGTACAAAAATACCATTTTTGACTATTTAATTGGAGGATTAATTTGATAAATCCTCAAAATTAAAATAGTAATATATGTTGATATTTATATAATTTATACATGTGTCATTATTTAATTGGGTGATATTTTTATATGCTTACAGTTGCTATTACTGAAAAGTCATAATTTAAAAATATATTATTCAATAATAATATATGTAACTTTTCAATTATAACTGATATAGCCAATATTTCAAATATTATTAATCGCTAGTCGGTCGGACCACTAGGGTCTAGCGACTAGAGCAACTACTTGGGGATTAGTCGAAGACTAGTCGAAAACACCTAAACGATAAATATAATTAATTACTTAATAAATGAATAATGTATAGTACATAAAGTAATAAAAAAATTAATATCACCACCTTTCAATATTAAAATTATAAGTGATAACAACCATGAAATTCAAAATTTAATTAAATGATAATTTAAAAATCGAGAGAAAATTAATGTTTTAGTTGTTTAAATTTTATTTTATTATAATTACTTAGGGTTTGCAAAAAAAATAATTAAGAAGGGAGAAACATGTCTAATCGAGAATGACTAAGTCGGTATCTAATCGATCTAATCGCTGTCTAATGGACTCTAGGCAACAACTATTACTACCTCCATTTGTTTTCTTTAGCGATTTGGTGTTTTGATCAACTAGTGACTAGTCGCCGAGTAATCGATCAAGTCGATTGACTTTTAGAACAGTGGATATAACTTTTTAAAAATATATGTAAGTTATATGGTGCACCAACTAAGGCTTTTGTAATTAGTAAAAAAAAAAGAGAAATATTGTTGTTGCACTATTATTATTTTCCCCAAAATACCCAAATCGGATCTTCTCCCAACTGGGGCCACCCATTTTCACATCCCAATTTAATCAATTCCTAATTGATTATCAAATCATAAAAAATTGGTTCTTGAATGGAGATTTATCTCATACAAAATGAATGTTTTCATTTCATCTCTAACTTGTATTGTAACAGGTGGGCCAGTAATATTTTGGGGTAAAATATAACGATATTTATAATATTTATATTTACATTAATTATAATAATAATAATTATTATTATTATTCATTACAATTTTAAATTAAGTAGGCATATTTGTTTAACAATAGCAATGGGGAAAAAATTAACATAAATTTGTTTTGTTTTGTTTTTTAGTACACAATATCTAGCTAAATGACCGACTAATTCGGGGAATTCATAACCCACGATCCACTAGTAGTGACCATATTTTTAAAATTAACTTAAATTTATATTCATGTGACACATATTTTTAAAATTATTTTCTCTTTATATTTTAAAATTTAAAAAGTGGAGTATTATAATCTGACAACGTTATTCTCACATAATTTTTACTTAAAAAAAAAAGAAGAAGAAGAATGTACATAGAGCTATTCTTAAAAGTTAATGTAACACTCTTTAAGTCTATTTATAATTTTTATTTTGTATTTATATATCCATTCACCACAAAAATAAAAAAACAATTTTGCAACTTTAATCATTCTTTGTGATAATGTGTTGGCAGAGTAGCTGGATAATTGAAAATATAATTTGAGGATAGTGTTAACACAATTCCTTAAATAAAATTTGACTTCACTCTCCTTGAAGGTGAATAGTTTCCCAACACACTATTCCAATGTGATATCCATGATCCAAATACAAGTTCGTAAATCGTAGGTCAATTCTGACAAAAATTTGCATTCTGCACCCATGTAGAAGCAAGAGGGACGTATAACACCAAGACAACTTACTAGTGAGTTATTTGTTCTTATATATTACTTTCTCAATAATATTTTTTTCTTAATGTGAGATAAAAATCTTTATCTTTTTTTTTTCATAATAAATTTAAAATTCAATTTATGAATTGTTAAATTTTAAATTGGACATAATATATCGAATTGAAGTTTTAATCAAAAAGCATATTATCCAACATATATAATTATATTAACTGTGAATATGCAAACAAAGGAACAATAAGATCACACTGTACATACATTTGTTATTACATGATGACTTTTTAATTTATATAAAATATTTTAAAACATGAATTAAAGTGGGTCGAAGTATTAAACAAGACTATCCCAAAAAGTTGCAACGAAGCAACCATATTCGCATGTTGTACGTTGATCCGAGAAATACTAAGGGAGTTTGTTTGTTCGAGCTTATAAGCTTTTTAAAATGAGTAGGTCCCCGTGCAATATTGCACGGTGTAATATATGCCAAAAAAAAAAAAAAATTAAAAACTCGCGGGTCAATAGGGTCAAAGTAACAAAATTCGCGGATCTTGAACGGGTCGGGTCGAATTTGGGCAATTTTCAAATTTCAGGATTTTCGCTTCCAGTTGGTGATACTGTATGAGTAAATTTATGCTACTATAAAGTCAAATGTGTACTAATATAAGAACAAATGTTGTTTTTTTTACATATATTCATTTGTTTTTGTAGAAAAAAAACATGTTAATACAATGTAAGATCAATATGTGTATTATTATAAGAAAAAATATTTATTTTTCATAAATATTTATTGATTTTTATAGAAATGATTATTTTTTAAGATGTAGTAGCACACATTTTGTCTTACAGTAGCATACATATGTTCGTATGGTACACATTCTGGATTTTGATAAAATTAATTTTTTAAGATGTAGTAGCACACATTGTCTTACAGTAGCACACATATGTTCATGTGGTATACATTCTGAAAGTGGCGAGATAGTAACACATGTAAGTTATTATTACATTAGCAACATATTATCAACATAAAATTAATAATTAAATGAAAAATAAATTAAAAACACATATTTGATCTTGTAAAAATACATATTATTCTTATAGTAGCACACATTTTGTCTTATCGTAGCACAAATATGTTCATGCGGTATATATATTCTGGAAGTGGCGAGAATTTTCCTTGAAAATTTTATTGGATCCGCAAATTTTTATTTGGGGATATTGCACGGGTCGGGTATGGTGCAACATTGCATATGAGAAATTGCGTTTTAAAATATTTAATAATTTGTTTAAAAGTTTATAAGATGAAATCTTAAAATAATGTCGTCGATGTAAATCTCCATGATTTTTTTGATTAGCTCAAAAAATATTTTGTTCACTAGTCGTTGGTAGGTTGCTCTACCATTCTTAAGTTCAAACGGCATCCTCTTCCAATTGAATGACATCATCTCGTGCTCCATCGTGTTATCCACCAGGTGGTCGATGTGCGGCATGGGAAAATGATCCTTCGGGCAAGAGTCATTCAAGTCTGTAAATTGTTACACAACCTCCATGTTCCATTGGATTTCTTTACTAGTAGGGTGTTCAAGATCCATTGGGGCTCATCTTTGGCCTGTTCGATCAACTTGTTATCTAGGAGCTTTTTGACTTGCTTGGCTAGAGCAACGTACCTTTTTGGACCAAATTTAGATCTATTTTCCAAAACAGGTTAAGCAAATATAGCAATGCTAATCTTAAGGAACTCTATGAATTACCCCTCATTTCATCGGGGTGCGAGAACTAATGAGGAACTCAAGATCTGAGCGAGTAGGATAGATGATAATGTGCCCAAGTTCTCGATCGGTGTTGTTCTTTTCAATACTCACATGTCATTGATTTTCCCCCGATGGTCAAGGTTGAAAGTGACGCATTCGAAACCACCCCTTGGTTCCAAATCATTAACCATGTCTATCTCTTCGGATGCATTTCTCAAAGTTTTCATATCTCGAGGATCTGGCTGATCAATCTCCATCATCGTTGGAGTGGAGACCTCCTCTTCAAGAAGTTGGTTCTGTTCACCCGAGATAGTTCTTTGTCCCTCGATGTTCAAGACTTCTGACTGTGTAATTGTAAATATATAAAGTAAAGGGGTATTTGAGTAGCCCAAATATGTCCTTACCATTTTTTGGTTGCCCTTTGTGGTGATGATCATCCCATCAACCCTGGGGAATTAAATACAGTAGAAAAAAGACAAGGTAATAGCTCCAAAAGGCTCGAGAAAAGGACATCCTAGGAAGTCATTATACATGTTCGACTAATCTATGGTTACAAGATCAATCGTCCTTGTTATCCTAACCTTCTCACTTTTGCAACAGACTAGCTCGAAAGTGAGCTTTATTCTCTCGCATGGGTTGACAGTGTCTCCAAATCTTCATAACTGTATTGTACAACTTAATGTAGCTGGTAAAATTGCCCATTTGGTCAAGAGTAGTTTTGAAGATGACGTTGCAAAAACATCTGTTGTCAACTAGGATACGGTCAACCTGTATTCCTAGGATTCATGTTGAGATCACTAGAGCATTGTTCTTGGGGCAAAGTATCCCCTCTTGATTCTCGTTGGAGAACTAGATCATACAACTTTGTGAAATAATGGACTCTGGGAATGCGTCAAGGTTAACCTTACTACGTGCTGGAAGAGGAGATTATTGGGGTGAGGTTGCCTAAGGCTCCCCCTGTTTACAACGTGGTGACCAATCCACTCGTCTTTTGGGGGGGACCTCTTCCATTAGGTCGTAATTATCATCGTCGAGCTAGGCAATGTTGCCGCTTGGCGCTCTTGGGTCCAATTTTCTCTTTCTCGTCTTATAGGGCTGGTTCTTCCTCTTAGTTCTTTCTTGTTATTGGCCTCTTCACATATTCGTTATGCTTTCCTTCTTCAAAGTGCTTCCAGAGCTGTCTTAGGAGATCATGACAACAACTAGTATTATGGCAAGGACTAACGTGATAGGTGGAAAACCTCATATCATTCGGCCTGTGGGAACCTAATGTAAGTGGCGGGGTTCCCCAAGCAGATCCTTTCCCTTGATCGTATTGAAGATGAACGCGGGGGTCTGATTCAGTTTGTCAAGGATGCTGACATCAATTTATGAGTTGAACCTTTTAAAGGTTCCCAGGGTCTTTGCAGCTCGGCCCCCACCATTCTTCTTTGGGCGAATGCTTTGGCATTTTCTTCGTCGTATTTCAATTTCCCAAATCTCTGAGCCAGCATTTTTTTCTGTTGATGAGGTCGCCTGCTCATCTCCGACACTAAGAGTAAATTGTGGAGATCTTTGGTGAGGCTCCAAAATATGGTGGAATCTCCTCTAAAACCTCCTAGAATAGAGTGTTGAGTGATTTCTTCTCTGACTGACTCTTCTCTGAGAATGATCTCATTGATCTAATCCACATACTGCTCGTCCATCTCATCCTCAAGTTGTCTTAATTGTATGAGCATGTGTCGGCTCTCGGGCTTGTTGATTTTAGCCAAAAAGTAAGACACAAACTTCTTTCCTTGCTCGGAGAAAGTGCAGATTGATCAGGATGGGAGGTTTATTTACCATTTACCGGCTAGCTCGCCCAGAGGAAAGGAAAACTGGCGACACTTGGTTTCGTTTTGAGGCCCCTTGACCTATCATATATATCTAGAATTTTGATATGTCTCTTGATCCATCTTTCCTTCGTATAGCTAAGCGTGCAGGGGGACAATCTTCGTCTGGACTGGGGGGCACTCTAGCTCCATAGCCAATGGCTCGTTATTCATGCTAAGCTTTCTGGGAGATCCCCATTGGCCTCCACATTTTCTTTCTGTAAGATGACTATAAGATATTGTTGGCTGCCAACTGCAGCTGAGAGGTGGGGGGCCCTTACACTAGATCATCACAAGAGTAGTATGGGTGAACCTCCGGGCCCAACAGATCATGGACCAAAATTATTGGACAATCGCGCCTCATAAAAGCGCTCTACGTGAAACTCTAGCCACCATGCACGGGTGGTGATCGCATCATCGAATACTACGATGATCTTGTCAAGTATTCTAGAATTGAGGAAATAATAGGGATTTCCCAATCCGCATACTAGAAGAATGATCTCCTGGAGCCTCCATCCCTGAGATGATTGAAAACTGGTCGTGACCACGTGGGACTCGGGCCTTGGCAACTCCCCCTGTCGTCCGTGAGCATTACACTTTCCGAAGCTACACTTCTGCTTCCAGGGGGGGAGAAGAGTTCTGAGCTTCCTTTAGCTCCTTTTCTTTCCTCTGTACTCCTGAATGACCAGCTCATACTACTGAGGAGAGTCGAATTTCTGGATCGGAATGAGCTGGAGCACTCTAATTTAAACTGCGGTCGTAGCCTACACGTTCTCGATTGCCTGGATGGCTTCCTCTTGAGCTGGTACTAGATCGGTTGGTGGAACCCCTAATAAAGCTGATAAAGTGGTCATCGGAGGACCAGTTTTTTGGGTGGATGAGGTCTTGAACTTTTTCTTCTCCATTTCACAGTTGGATAATCTTCTCTACACTTTCCGATAGTGGATTATAGGTGTTTCTTGATAATATCCCATAGATTGTGCCAATTGTTGTTCCCAGAATGGTGAAATTGTGTTGAACAAAGCATAAATAACAAGAGATTTGTCTAGACCTTATATTACAATGCCGAGAACTTGAGTATATGTGCGTTCTTCATTACTTTATGAGCAAAAGAATGCAAAGTAATTTTTGTATTCTATCCATTCCCTTTTGATGGCTATTTGTACATTGTTGTTGCCTGTTGGGCACGTATAATAAGGTCTCAAGACTGTTAGTAGTGGTGTGTGCCCTTTTCTTTCCACCATGCGATGGAATTGTACTAGGCCTTTAGGGGAGTGGTACCTGACCGAATATTATTCATGGTGGGTTTTGGGTGTCAGAACAGATTTTCTATCACTATCTTTCTAATCTCCTCGTGAAGCTCAGTTGCTCGCGGTTCCTCGTGGGGATCTCCAGTCTTGCTCGATTGACTTTTGTTACTCGATCTCGCTCTCGCCTGACCAAGATGCTTATCCTAGACTAGTCTATTTTTTGTCGGAACTTAGATCCGATTACCGGTTCATGACTCACGCTGTAAAATTGACACTTAATAGGCCTAAAAGCTGTTAGGCCTAGGATCCAAGGCCATTTCGAAACCATGCCACAACATCCAATAATTTAATGTTCATCGGCCTAAACAAAAAAGTTATATCCAATACCATTAATGGAATTGGGACGTGTATGAAACAACCCACCTCAGCTTCTTTTCTTCTTCGATATGTATGTACGAGCCTCTTTTCTATAATGACATACTAGACTGTGTTGAGTTTGTTGAGTTTTGTGAATGGAAGATGAAAATGAAGACACATTCGTATATTTTGGTGTGTTTGTAAGATGATAGAATGAAGATATTAGGGCTATTTTAGCTTTATATAGGAATTTTATGTCTCTTCTAGAGTGTACAGGGCAATTGAAGCATTTTGGGTGCGAAATTTTGTGCCAAATACTGTGTTCTTTTTGTTGGGACTAAATGTGCTAAAGGTTGACTAACAATTGACTAGCATTGAGACTAAATGTGTTCAAAATTTATATTTTGGGACCAAATGCACAAGTTATGGGACCAGAATACTTGCTCCTAGTGGTCGATGGAACCAAAAGTGTAATTTTCTCAATTCATCCTTTTTTCTTTTACCTTTATTAAAATGATCCTCTATTTATCTACTTTATCAATTTAGTCCAATATCTATTCAAATTTTATCAATTAGGTCCTATTTGGTTAAAAACTACTAAAGACATCCCCATATTAGTCTCGTGATAGTCGTGTGTAATTATTTTTCAGCGAAAGCATATGATATGGTGTTCATATGGCATATGATATGGCAATTGTCGCCAGTTAAAAAAAGCATAAAATTAAAAGTTAAAATAGAAACCTAACTGATGAAATTTTAATAGATAAGCGGCTAAATTAACAAAATAAATAGTGATATTTTGTGCTTTTTTGGTCAAATAAGGACCTTATTGGCGAAATTTAAATAGGTACGAGACTATATTAGTAAAACAACTAAGTAAAGTATCATTTCAATAAAGGTGAAACAATAGACGATGAAATTGGTTTAAATCCTTAAAACTAAAGTAACTACAAAATGCTCTTGCAGACTACCACATAATCCTGAAACACTAAGAATCTTGAAGCACTTCATCTTATTACATCTATCACCATCTTTAGATCTACTTATATAATCATGTATGATTTCTAGACCTATTCTTTTAAGCTAACGATATACATTTTACAAAATCAAGTAACAATTTTCATTTATTCACAAGAAAAGCAAATAGAAAAAAAAATGTCGGGCATAAAGGTTGGAGACTCTGTCCAATTATAAAAACTCAAAAATCAAAATTAAATTATATACAATTATTAATTATCTTATATTGAACTTATATATGAATCGAACTTAAAATTCTAAACACTGTTTTTAAACAATAGAACTTTATAACTTAAAACATATAAAATAAAAAATTATCAAGAAAGTCGATCACAATAGTTGGTGTCTCAACTAAATAATGAAGGCTAGAAAAAGATCTAGACGCCTTAAAGAAATAATTAGTTAAATCATTCAAATAGATGAATTTCGTAATAACGATATTATATTAATACAATTTTACCAATCATTACAAGCAAAAATTATTAGTATATTTTTCTAATTCCTTCATCCTTTTGCATGCCTTAATAAGAGTATAGTGGTAATTCTCACCGTTATAGAAAATTGCACTTGTCAATCCACTTTCCTCACTACTCAACCAACAGTCCACGTTGTCATGTTTTCAACTTTTGATACTCAAAGTATTTGACTTCACAAGATAAATAGGTGAAAATTCAGAACAAAGCACTTAATGCATGGGAGAAAACATAGGTTATCAACACAGAAGAGAAAATAAAAAATTCTAATTTGATCAAGAGATATAAATAACACTAATCGTCACCGATCGACAAAGATCGTGAATGGTGCAATAGCAACAAAAAGCAGAATGTTAAACAAATCGTGATTAATAGGCAAAAAATAAAAATTTTTGACTAAAATTTACAAATTGTTGGTCCCAAATTGAATAAACAAGTGTGTGGGTGGATACACATGTATTAACAAATTTTTGTTAAAAACACACACACACTGGACTGTAAAGCACATGTGACCTGAAGTTCAACAACAGTTAACTCTAGGTCCCCTGACAGGTGATCAGAAGGTTTTAAAGACAGAAAGTCTTATTAGCAACAGATTAGAAATTAACACCCTTTTTAAGAAAGATCACAACAAACACAAATGAATAAAACAGTAAAGACGCAGAGGATTTATAGTGGTTCGGAGTTAAATTCCCCTACATCCACTTCCCTGATTTAATAGGAGAATTCCTTAAAATAGGAATTCCTTGATTTTGAGTGACAAGGTACACTGATCAAGAACACCACTTGGTTTTGATCTCTAGGATTTTCCCGGAGTCCTAGTCCTCTTAAGATTTCAGACTGAGAACAACTCAGCTTACTTTCTGTCCACTCTCTGTCTTAGACTATACACAGCTTAGAGGCTTAATTTGAGTGACTTCAAACTGATGTTGAGATGGCCCTTTTACAATGAGGAATGGTATCTGGGATTAAGCTATCTCAGTAAGCTTCTTAGGATTTTACAATTTAAAGCCTAAGTACAGTATTGAGCTCTATTAGTGCAAGCACTTGAGAAACAATAGATTTTCTGAGTGATTAGAGATATTCTGAGATTTTGAGAGCTTGAGTTCTTATATGCTTGAATGTTTCCCGTACTTGTCTTCATCTTCAACTTCTGTTTATATAGACATAATTTGAAAACTTTCCGTTGGAGAGAAGGTTTTCAAACCATACTATTTTAGTGAACCAACATTTTTCGAAATCATCTTCAGATTTCATGCAGTCAATTCTAAGCATTAAATATTGATAGCTCATTAAATGCTTTCTTAGAATTAATGCAGCTGCCTTTGTGTTCTGCCGTCCTAGGTTATTACTTCTGAACTTGGTACTGACTGGTTAGTCTGCTTTTTTCAGGTCAGTACATAGGTGGAAGCTTCTCATTGGTCTAGTTTTGGAAGTTCTCGGACCAGTCAAACAGCTATATTAAAGTCCACTGTCACTTCTTCAGGTGACTTAGAACTTTCCTTTTGTTGCATTTAAACACTTCACTTAAGTGTTGCAACCACCTTTTTAATATAGTTGAGGCATTTAAGTATCAGGCTATATGTACTCAGTGGAGTCTCTTAGGCTGGCTGAAGTTAGTCTTCTGAGGTGTTCTTCACCTGGGATGGGTGTATTTACTAACTCTTCATCAGGACAGTAGACCTACACAGGCGAATTCTTCTTCAAGTGGCATGTTCTGTTTCAACTAGTCTGTCTTCTAACCTGACTCAGTAACTTAGCCTCCTAACAGTTAGGCTACTTTTCTAAGTAAATTACAACTACTTTACATCATATCTAGGGGTTTTTGGGATTTAATCAGAACATTTCTTATATCATTTCCCAATAATTTCCCCCTTTTTGACAATGCCAAAAATCAACGTTGTTTTCCCTAGTCCTTTTAGTGGACTTTATACTTAGAAATTTTTTAGAATTTCCAAGTATCTCATAAACCTACAGGTTAGTTAGAAAGCATTTAACTTGTAAATAAGTAAAGTAGTGCAATAGCCCGACTAATAATGAGATATTATCTTGGGGCAAAAGAGGATAGTAGTTTCATTAATAGTGAGTGATTACATAGTACAATGTTTAACAAATATAATCATAGATTTAAATCTATCCTACCCAAGACATAAAACATCAAAAAATACTTCTTCACTTCAAACTTCTTCATAGGTTGGCAAATGTCGGCTCCTGCCCATACTGGTTGAACACTCTCTTTTTCAGATCTGACTTTTTCTTCATGATTTTACGGGTGTGCCCCTTCAGCCCAAGTTGTTCACAAATGAGAATCTACTCACCTAACACTTCTTGCAGGTTGATCTCCCCACTTGCATCCACTGGGGGCAGTTATTGAATAGGCCCTGGAGCTTTGAAAGGTTGACCTCCACTGTGTCTTTCCTATTCATTGATGATCTTGGTGTAGAGACCAGACCAATTTTCCACAATTTTTTTATGAAACACTTCATACTCTCCTGCCACATAGTAGTAGTGTGCAAATTCTCTTTTAACCTCTTCCCATTGATCATTCAGATCTTTGGGAACCCAAGCATCAACATGTGGAAATTCTGCCACTGGCTCACTAGCTTGTACCTTGCTCCTCTTATCCTTCAATCTCCAGTAGGAATTTCTTGTTGAACAGCCTATGCCAGGGGACTTGGCCTTGCACTTCCTTAGAACAGGCCCTCAGAGGACTGGACCTTCTCAGGTTGCTTTCTTGGTTCTGAGGTAATTTTGGTCAGTGGAGGTGGGTTCTCCATTAGTAGTTCCTGTTCATCCTTATCCTCCTGAGGAATCATCACTCTTTTTTTCTTCTGAGTCCCCTATGACTCAGTGCTTCCACTACTCTTTGCTTGCCTCTGTCTCTTCTCCTTCAAAATCTGCTCCTTAGCTTGAGCCAGATTTTTTGCACTTCCAGCAGCTCCAATACTTTTGATATGATCAGGCCCCTTGCTCCTTGTTGTTCTGCCAATAGTTGGGCACCAACTGACCTACTTCCTCTAACATATTTGCTTCATTCCCCCTTCTTGCTAACTCTCCTAGAGAGTTGAGCAAGAGAAACTCATTGCCTAGCTTGATCTATTACCACTACCCTGAGTTGAGTAAGGCAGTGTTCAGTTACTTCATCCAAGGCCTTCAGGTGGAAGGCAGCATTGACTCCAAAGTCAGTAAAGGGCTTCAATTTTTCTTCAATTTTCAGGTTGGTTGCATCTTGAGTGGACAAAATAGAGAGTGCTTGCATAACTTGCTCTTGAATTTCCCTTTAAATTCCTCTTCTCTCTACCTGAAGTAGCCATCCAACCTGTCCATCAGGCCACCTGCCACAGAGTTGATGGCAGCCTGAATTAGCACTTCCCTTTGCTCCTCATTCTCTCTCCTACGAGCTAGGATGACCTGAGTATTTGCTTCCTTCTCTTGCCTTTAAGCTTATGAATTCCTTGGTCAGGTTATGTTCCAGGTTGTCCACATTTGCTGACAGGTTGGTAATCACTGCAGAGCTTGAACCTCTTAACTTATCAATGTTGTCCCCAAGAATAGTAGTCAAAACTTACTATTCCTCAAGTAGTATCTCCAAATCCTCTAATTTGGCAAACAGACTACTTTGAATGATAGCCAAATCCTTGCTTCCTTCCTTTGTTTCTTTCCCAGCCTGAATAACTACTTGTATAGTACCCTCAATTTCAGTAGCAGGGTATCTTCAGGAGATGGAACAATCTCCTTCACCAATGTATCTTGAGTAACAGGCTCAATTTGAGTAGCCTGAGTATCAGGCGCATTGGGAATAGCCTCAGCATCAGGCTCCTTATCTTCAGTGATTGAGGTCGGCTGAATCTCCAGGTACAGTGTCAGGTGGATTGGCTTCCTCAGCCTTATCTCCACTATTACCATTACCTCTATCATCACTTGGTCTCTCCTTAGGCCCTTCAAGCAATATGGCCTCCTCTAACTTCTTGACTACTAACTTCCCAAACTCCCACTCAACCAATAGCAGGCTTATCTTTCTTGCATGAGTAAATTCCAAGACATCGCTTTCTTCTCTCTTCCATAGGGCTTCCCCCTTGGCCTTGACAGCCTCCAAGATCTCATAGAGATGTAGATATTTTTAATTTACTAGTAGTCTGACCCTTTCGAACATGTCTTTTAGGGTAGGGTGTGAGTTAATTGCAGGGTACAGAGACTCTAGCTCATAGAGCACCTCCTCCCTCAATGAGTCCAGAAAAGTGTACTGCACCTCATCTTCCTCATCATGCTCATCTGCAGAGATAGGCACAATGTCAATGGCCTGTGTGGACCGGGTCTCCATTTGGGATTCACTTTTAGGCTGTTGAGAGCGTTCAGTAGGGGTGATTTGTGTGTCTGTGGTGTTTGTAATTTTGGCTTTCTCTTTGGGCTGTTGAGAGCCATCAGAGGCTTCATCCTCCTCTTCCTCCTCTCCTTCGTCAATTCCTTCCAAGGCAGTGCTGGCTAATAAGTGGATTGGGGACTTCATCCCCTCTTCCTCCTCAGTGGACTTCTCATTTGATGAGGGAGTGGATGAGTGCTCTATTTGTTTTGAGTTGCTGCTGCTCATAAGCATGTTTTCTGTAATAGCCTTCTCCTCTTCTTCTTTATCTCCTGCTCTTTCTGAGATTTCATCTTCTCACTTGATTTTAGGGCCCTCTTTTTCAGGTCAATTGGAGGGCTATCATCAGAGGACTCCACTGAATCCACAGTGGGCTTGGCCTTAGGATCCTCTTTCTCCACCATCGGCTTGGCCTTAGGATCCTCTTTCTTTCTTGAAGAGATAGGAGCTTCAACATTCATCTTTTCCAAGAGATTGTCAGAGTTGAACAAGAGCATGGACTTGTTCCAGGGTCTTAAATCAGAAAAAATTGTAGTCCATTTTTAACCTTTCACTCATTAGACAGACTTTTGTGGCATAGCAAAGTTTGTGATCAATCACCAGCCTTCCTTTGACATTCTTCATCTTATTTCTTTCATCTCTCAGGTTGGAGATGAAAAATGTGTGCCAGTTGAACATGGTCCTCCTACTGGAGTAGACAATAGCAGCCATCAACCTAAGCTTCACCTTGCTCTCCTGCTCAATGCTTCCTAGTTTGGCTAGGAGGCATTTCCCAATAATCTCTATCAGTACTTCAAACTTAGGTTTGAGTAGTTTTTTGTTGATATTAGGAACATAACGCTTCTTTTTTTTGGTGATGACTTCCAGAAATTTCTTCTCATCTCCAGCCATGAAGGTCTCTGAATCCAATCTTTCACTTGGTAAGCCAAGAAGATCATTGAGATCTTCTTGCTTGAGCAAAAACTTCTGCTCATACTCCATTGTGTCAGTGATAGTCTCTCCATTCTTGTTCTTTCTATTTTCCCTCTTCTCCACCACCAGACAAGACCTAATAGAGGTCTTGCTCTTCTCCAATCCCATAAAAAACTCCAGCACTTGTCTATCATAACACTTCTCAGAGTCATTCATCAAGAACTTCTTTAACCCTGCATCTGTCACCATTTCTAAGGTTTTTCTGAAATGAGAAAGGTGAGGGTCATTAAGGACCTTAGGAGGATCAAAGAATACAATGGTTTTGTACCAAAAGTTGGCACTCTTTGAGAGATCTTTGGTATCAGCAAAAAGATCATTAACCATGGTTAAGATTGAGGGTAAGGGATGTAAGAGATAGATTGTAAAGGTTATGCGAAGGGTAAATAGAAAATAGAGTTGGTTATTATATATTGGCTTTCAATGGTTGAGATTAACTTGAGAAAATATCAATCTGTGATTGAGAGGAAAGTAATAATTAGGAAGATAAAGTGATTTTTCTTTTCAATTAATTTGTAATGATTATAAAAAATGGAAGGTTGGATGAATTCAGAATCAAGGGTCAAAAATTAAAGAGATGGTGGTTAATATCTTGTCTTTTCACGGGATGGTTTTTTACTTCTCCTCCCGAGAAATAATACACACTTACTATCGCAATTAATGCGGTTCTGGCACTCTTTTCAATAAAGTAACCGTCAGTCAAGTTACTGGAGAGTTGTGAGGGGAGTTGAATTCATCAGCGGAGTTGAGTCTCAATAGACTCAATTGAACTTAAGGGAGTTGGGTTTTCAATGGACCCAACTGATTTTCAGTGGGAGTTGGGTTCTCAGTGGACCCAACTTGATCTTTTAGTGGAATGTTCCCCCTTGATAGATGATCTTTGTAACATATTGGATGTTCCCCCTTACTGAGATAGCCTGACCCCTTATAGTAGCATGATGATATTAGTTCCCTTCATCAGGATCCAACAAGCCTAGTTCCATAGATAACTCATGAAACTTGCTTCTGCAAGAGGCTTTGTGAGTATATCTGCTCTTTGTTTATCTGTGTGGATCTTTACAAGAGTTACATCATTCTTTTCACATGATCTCTTATGAAGTGATGTCTAATATCGACATGTTTGCACCTTATGTGAAGTACTGGATTCTGTGATATTGCAATTGCATTATTGTTGTCACAGAATTTTGGCACTTCATTAGCCTGAACATTGTAATCCTTTAGTTGTTGTCTTATACAAAGAATTTGTGCACAGCAGCTTCCTACTGCCACATATTCAGCTTCTGTGGTGTTGGTTGCAACTGAGCTTCGCTTCTTTGAAAACCATGAAATAAGCTTGCTCCCTAGGAATTGACAGGTCCTTGTGGTTGATTTCATGTATCCTGCATC
Source organism: Prunella vulgaris (assembly GCA_026898435.1). Taxonomy (NCBI): domain Eukaryota; kingdom Viridiplantae; phylum Streptophyta; class Magnoliopsida; order Lamiales; family Lamiaceae; genus Prunella; species Prunella vulgaris. Next base: position 244,326 of record JAPKLY010000122.1, read on the forward strand.
CTTCATAGTTAGCATCTAAGTAGCCTGTCAACTCAAAATTATCATCAGAGGGATACCAAAGTCCCATGTTCACACAGCCTCTCAGATATCTGAGAATCTTCTTTGGGGCTTCCAAGTGGCTCTTCTTTAGGTTGGCCTGATATCTGGCACATATGCCCACTGCATAAGTGATGTCACGCCTACTTGCAGTTAGATAGAGTAAGGAACTAATAATTCCTCTGTATGTAGTCTGATCTACAACTTCTCCATCAGGTTCTAGATTTGTGTTGGTGTTCATAGGTACCCTGATAGTCTTGCTTGAACTGCAACCAAACTTTTGGATGAACTCCCTTGTGTATTTGGCTTAATTGATGAAAATTCCTTCAGTGGACTACTTCACTTGTAGTCCTAGTAAGAAGTTCATTTCACCCATCATGGACATCTCAAATTTTTCTTTCATGAGTTGTGAAAATCTTGTGCAAAGATCCTCATTTTGAGATCCAAAGATGATATTATCTACATATATTTGGACTAGTAGGATATCATCTCCATGAGTGATTTTGAAGAGTGTCATGTCCACACTCCCCTTTGTGAATCGATGGTCCTGTAGAAATTGTGACAAAGTGTCATACCAAGCCTTGGGGCTTTCTTCAGGCCTTATAGAGTCTTTCTGAGTTTGTATACTCTGTTTCCTTCTTCAGAGCCTGGTGGTTGCTCCACATAGACTTCTTCATTCAGCACACCATTGAGAAAAACACTCTTCACATCCATCTGAAAGACTTTGAATCTCTTGTGTGCTGCATAGGCTAGAAATAACCTGATGCCTTCCAGTCTGGCCACTTGGGCAAATGTTTCATCATAGTCAAAGTCTTCCACCTGGGAGTATCCATTTGCTACTAATCTGGTTTTATTTCTGACTATGACATCATTTTCATCCTTCTTGTTTTATATTGCCCATTTGGTTCCAATGATATTAGCATGCTTGGGGCTTTTGACTAGCTCCCATACTTGATACCTTGTGAATTGGTTTAGCTCTTCTTCCATTGCTATGATCCAGTTGGGATCTTGCAGTGCTTCCTTAATTGTCTTAGGTTCCTTTGCTGATAAGAAGCAACAAAACAAGGCATTTTCACCATGAAAGCTTCTAGTCTTGACTCCAAGTTTAGGGTCACCTAGAATTTTATTAATAGGGTGGTCTGTTAGCCAATTTCTTTTGGTTGATCCTCTCTTAGGGAAGTGTTCCTCAGGGGATTCACCCTCTCTTGAGATTGAGTCACTTGATGGAACCTAATTAATAAGGTCAGGGAATAGAACAAAAGGTAAGAGGCCTGAGTCATCATTTAGTGTAGTTTCAATGTTGTCAGCATAGTCAGTTCTAGCTTACCCATAAATGTTTGACTCAGTTTCTGTCTTAGCTTGGCCAGCTTATTCATTGACAAATATTACTTGAGGAGCTAGGATGGTGTCATTCAGCTATTATCATCACAGGTTACTTCAACAGGATGGTTGTCTTCTACCTGCTTGTCTCCTGACCTCCTTATATCTAGGTTGTCCCATGTTGGTAGACATGCATCCACATGTTTATCAGTGGACTTGTCTAAGCTCAGACTAGTAATTTTCTCAGTAATGTCCTTGGTTGTCTGCCCTTTTCTATACTCAAAAGTAGATTCATCAAATACAACATGGGGTGTTTCTTCCACAATAAGTGTCCTGTGATTATATACCCTGAAAGCCCTACTAATTTGGGAATACCCAAGAAATATTACTTCATCAGCCTATTGTCAAAGATTTTTAGTTGACTCTTACCATTGTTGTGAATGAAACACTTGCAACCAAATACATGGAAGTACGATACCTGGGGTTTCCTACCATTACAGAGCTCATAAGGAGTTTTTTCTTAATTCTTGGTGAGCATAGACCTGTTTTGTGAATAGCAGGCTGTGTGAATAGCTTCTACCCAGAACCTCTTAGGAATTTGAGCATCAGCTAATATGGTTCTGGCAGCCTCTTTGAGTGTCCTATTTTTTCTCTCTGCTACTCCATTTTATTGAGGAGTTCTTGCAGCAAAGGTCTCATGGGATATACCTAACTCATTGCAAAGGTTAGTGATAATAGCATTGATAAACTCAGTACCTTTGTTAGACCTTATTCTCACAATAGATAGGCCCTTCTCATTGGTTAACTTCTTTAGAAGTTTAGGTAGCCTGTGTTGGGTCTCCTTCTTGCTTGTCATGAAGATTACCCAAGTGTATCTGGAGTTATCATCTACAACTAACAAAGTGTATTTTCTTCCATTTATACTTGTAGGTGTGACATGTCCAAAGAGATCCATGTGAAGTAATTGTAGGATCCTGTCAGCGGAGGGAATCTGATTTTCCTTGAATGAAGACATAACATGCTTCCCTTCTTGGCAGGCTTTACAAATGTGATCTTTGTTGAACACCTCAATGGGTATCCCTTCCACTAGATCATACCTTGCTATTTTTTTTAGAGTTTTGAAGTTCATGTGGTTAAGTCTCCTATGCCACAACGAATTCAGGTCACTTGAGCTTTTGGCAATTAGGCAGGTCTCTGAGGGACATGAACTCCAATCTGCAAGATAAACATTTTCTTTCCTTGACCCAGTTAGTAGCACCTGTGAGTTTGAAGAGTTTCTTACACAACACATGTTACTAGAGAATTCAACATCCTAACCTTTGTCACAGAAGCAGGTTATGTTTAACTCCACTGACATATGATACATTTGATACCTGGACTAAACCAATCAGTAGGGTACCATAACCTTTATTGATTACTTTAGAATTGTTACCAAAGGTAACCTGTGGTCCTTTCCTTTCAGTGTAGTCTGTCAGGAAACTTTTGTTGCCAGTCATATGTCTTGAGAAAACACTCTCTAAGTACTAGACTCCATGGGGATCCAAGGTTACCTGCAGAAACATTAAGCCTTAGGTACCCATCTTGTGTTGAGTCTTGGTTAGATGTACCTTTTGGAATCCAAATCTGCTTAACAATTCTAGTTACTTTGGAGTGGCTAATTCTTCTTCCATAAATATCTACATAGACAGTCAACTCCCTTGGTGCGCTTGGAGTGGGCTGACTGTGAGTGTTTGTGCCATGTGGAACTGGTGGCCTGAATTTCCTCTTGTTCCTTGGAAACCTTGGTGCAGCTGGTCTAAAGTGTTGTTGGTAAGGGAATGGATGACTTCTTTCATAGGGCACATATGAAGAAGGTCTCCTATGTTGAACCCTCCTGTCATGTCTTCTGACAGTTGGTTCAGGCCAATTTACTCTCTGCTGAGATTGTCTCCAAGGAGATGATCTAGGCTAAGAGTAATCAAACTGAAAATTGTTCCCTTTGTTCGTCTGAGACAGATTCCTCCTATAAGGGTTGCGTCTGTAAGTATGAGAATCAGAGTGAGTTGTTCTAGCCCTTTCCATTGGCCTACTTGGCAGCACTACCCTCTTTTGAGGTTCAGCAGGTCCTTTACCCTTATCTTGTGTCTGCCTGGGGTTCTCAGTAGACCTTACAAACACTCTCTCTCCACTGCTAGTTAATACAATGTTTAGAGGACCTTCTGAAGATGTTGCTGGGAAGAATCCTGTTGGTCCCGAAACGAGTTAAATCAGTGTATGGGGGGGAAATACACTGATGTCAGATTTTTCTGAAAGACTCAGAAAAATGCTCTAACGCACTCAGTCAGGATTCCCTGAAGTACTCAGTATGCTGAATGTCCGCAGGGGCAGCAGGGACGGTTCAGTAATGAGTCAAATAAGCTGAGTGTGAGTAAAGTGCTCGGAGGCTCAGTAGAGATAACAAACCTACTGACTGCTCAGAAGCGAGTCAGCTGGACTACTATCTCAGTGAGTCAGAGTACGTGCGGAAAGTGAGCCCTTAGATTCTACTCGTTTTAGTTTCTGAAAATGTTTTCTCTGAGTTGCTTAGTAAATTGGTGGTTAAGGCTGAGTGCACAGTATTTAGATTCAGGATGATTGATTCAGTCCTGAAGTTAAAACCAATGCAGTATGTTCAGTTTAATGTGATGACATTTATGATCCTGGACAAAACAGTAAATCAGCACACAGGGGACTTTTTAACTCGTTTCGGGACCAACAAATCCTATTCCATGTCTATTGTCAGTGTTGTTTTGTAGACTTAGAAATTCCTCTATGGCAAGAGAAGGTTTATTCAGGGCCTCAATCTTTCTCAATAGACTTTCTTCAGAATTTTTCAGCATGTTTACATTACTGATGAGGGTTTTTATTTGAATCACCAGTTTATTATTCTCAGAAGCTAGTTTTATTTGGTCATTACTTAGTCCCCTGATCAACTCATCATTTCCACTGAGCTGACTTTTGAGTGTTTCCACTTCATTAGTAAGGGCAATGGTGTGGGAGGCTTATGTAAGGTCTGCCTCATTCCCAGATTCAATCAGCCTTGAGTTCTCAGCAGCTAGGTTTATATATTCCTCTTCTAGAGTGAGGTATGCTTCTTGCAGCCTGGAGAAATCAACTGTCAATTGTTCTAAGGAGAACTGAAGGTTGAGGTCCTCTGCCGACTCTAAGCTGAACTCAAGTGAGTGCTCTACTAATTGAGAAATGTTAGATTGTACCTCAGGTTCTTCTGTGGCCATGAGGCACAAGTCATCAACACTTTTTTCTGAGAAGAGTTCATCAGATAAGTTTGCATCTTGATCATCTTCAGCTACTATTGCTCTTCTTTCCAATCTTCTGCCTCTTTTTGCTTGTCTCTCATTTCTTTCCTTGGCACTCAACTGTGGGTAGTCATATTGAAAGTGCCACGTCTTCTTACATTGATAGTATTTCTTGCTATCATCATTTTCTTCATTGTCCTCCTTGTCCTTTCTTCTGGAGGTTGGTTTTAAGGAGGATTCCTCCTCTTTTTGGTATCTCCCGGTGTCCTTCTTTTCCTCAGACTCCTTATCATCACTTTGAGCATATTTTGGCTTAAAATTTCTCATGTCCTTGATATTTTGATAATACTTTTTGTACTTTCTAAATATGGAATTTAGCTTTTCAAATCTTTTGGCCAGAAGATTCATCTCTTCCTTTTGCTCACCCTTGCTTTGAGACTTGCATGAGTTGGTTGGCTTCATTACTTTGGATGGTTCAACATCAGAACTATTTGCTCTAAATGCCACTCCTTTCTCAGATGAGAAAGGCTCTTCTGTGGCTCTTTTCCTGTTAAGATCAAACTCATAGTCTTTCAACTCAGAAAATACATGTTGCATAGACATGTTAGACAGGTCCGTGGTGTTTTGCATCATGACAGAGTAGACATCCCATCTGGGAGTTAGTCCCCTGAGAATCTTGAGAGCAACCTCTCTATTGGTATACACTTTCCCAAGAGAGTTGATCTCATTCATGATGTCAGTGAATCTGCCATCAAGTTGATCAATGGTTTCATTTTGTTCCATTGAGAATTCTTCATATTTCTGAACAACCACTGATAGTTTATTTTCTTTGATCTTATCAGTGCCCTCACACAGGAGAGCCAGAGTATCCCATATTTCTTTTGCAGTGGTGCAGTGGACAACCCTTCCCATGACAGAGTCAAGAATGGTTGTGTATAATATGTTCATGTCGATGAAATTGAGATTGTGCCTCTTTCTTTCATTAGCAGTGAAGTCTTCTTCATCTTTAGGCCACTCATATCTAGGATCAGCTATAGAGGTAGCTGAGTTCCTAGGATTTGCAGTCATAAAGAACAAATGGTCCTCTGCTAATGACTCTAAGAAGTTCATCATGAACACAGGCTAGGTGAGAGCCCTCATTTCAATTTTCCAGAAATCATAGGCTTCTACTGGAAACTTGGGCAGTTTGTGATTGGATAGATAATTGAGAGGATTAGTTCTCATATTGGAATTTGAACTTCCCACTACATTGGTTGTTGTTCCTGTAGGTGCATTGCTTGTGTTGATAGATCCTTCTACATGAGTAGACATCTTGATAGGGTGGTTAGATGGATTAGTTCAAGTGACTACAAAGAAGAAAAAGTTGTAGTTCTTAGAACCCCTGCTCTGATACCACTTGTTGGTCCTAGATGGAATAAACAAGTGTATGGGGGGATACACCCGTGATAACATTATTTTGTTAAAAACACACACATAGTGGACTTTAAAGCATAGGTGACCTGAAGTTCAACAACAGTGGACTATAGGTCCCCTAACAGGTGATTAGAAGGTTTTAAAGACAGTAAGTCTTATTAGCATCGGATTAGAAACTAACACCCTTTTTAAGAAAGATCACTACACACACAAATGAATAAATCAATAAAGACACATAGGTTTTAAAGTGGTTCGAAGTTAAACTCTCCTACATCCGGTTCTTTGATTTAACAGGAGAATACCTTAACTTAGGAATACCTTGATTTAGAGTGCCAAGGTACACTGATCAAGAACACAACTTGGTTTTGATCTCTAGGATTTTTCCGGAGTCCTAGTCCTCTCAAGATTTCAGACTGAGAACAATTCAGCTTACTTTATGTCCACTCTCTGCCTTAGACTATACACAGCTTATAGGCTTTGAGTGACTTCTTACTGACGTTGAGATAACCCTTTTACAATGAGGAATGGTATCTAGGCTTAAGCTATCTCAGTAGGTTTCATAGGACTTTACAATTTAAAGCCTAAGTATAGTGTCGAGCTCTATTAGTGCAAGAACTTGGCACATAATTGAAGTTTTGAGTGCTTAGAGATATTCTGAGATTTTGAGAGCTTGAGTTCTGATATACTTGAATGTTTCCCGTACTTGTCTTCATCTTCAACTTCTGTATATATGGACATAATTTGAAAAATTTACGTTGGAGAGAAGGTTTTCAAACCATGCTATTTTAGTGAACCAACGTTCTTCAAAATCATTTTTAGATTACATGCAGTGTTTTGTGTCATCCTCGGTTATTGCTTCTGAACTTGATACTGACAGATCAGTCTGCTTTTGCCAGGTCCGTACATAGGTGGCAACTTCTCATTGGTCTAGGTTTGGAAGTTCTCACATGTGACCTGAAGTTCAACAAATGGACTATAGGTCACCTGACAGGCGATCAGAAGGTTTTAAAGATAATATTAGCATGGGATTAGAAACGAACACCCCTTTTAAGAAAGATCACAACACACACAAATGAATGAAGCAGTAAAAACACAAAGGATTTATAGTGGTTTGGAGTTAAACTCTCCTACATCCACTTCTCTGATTTTACAGGAGAATTCCTTAACTTAGGAATTCTTTGATTTAGAGTGCCAAGGTACACTGATCAAGAACACAACTTGGTTTTGATCTCTAGGATTTTTCCGAAGTCCTAGTCCACTCAAGATTTCAGACTGAGAACAACTCAACTTACTTTCTGCCCACTCTCTGTCTTAGACTATGCACAGCTTAGAGGCTTTGAGTGACTTCCAACTGATGTTGAGATAGCCCTTTTACAATGAGGAATGGCATCTAGGCATAAGCTATCTCAGTAGGTTTCTTAGGAATTTACAATTTAAAGCCTAAGCACAGTGTTGAGCTCTATTAGTGCAAGCACTTAAGAAATAATTGAATTTTCGAGTACTTAGAGATATTATGAGATTTTGAGAGCTAGAGTTCTGATATGCTTGAATGTTTCCCGAACTAGTCTTCATCTTCAACTTATGTATATATAGACATAATTTGAAAACTTTCCGTTGGAGAGAAGGTTTTCAAACCATGTTATTTTAGTGAACCAACGTTCTTCAAAATCATCTTCAGATTATGCAGTGTTTTATGTCATCCTCGGTTGTTGCTTCTGAACTTGGTACTGACAGGTCTGTCTACTTTTGTTAGGTCCGTACATAGGTGGCATCTTCTCATTACTTTAGGAAGTTCTCAGACCAGTGAAACGACTATATTAAAGTCCACTGTCACTTCTTCATGTGACTTAGAACATTCCTTTAATTGCATTTAAACACTTCATTTAAGTGTTGAAACCACCTTCTTTAATATAGTCGAGGCATTTAAGTGTCAGGCTACATGTACTCAGTGGAGTCTCTTAAGATGGTTGAAATTAGTCTTCTGAGGTGTTCTTCACCTAGGATAGGTGTATTTACTAACTCTTCATCAGGACAGTAGACCAACACAGTCGAGTCCTTCTTCAAGTATCCTGTTCAGTTTAAACTAGCATGTCTTCTAACCAGACTCAGTAACTTAGCCTCCTAACAGTTAGGCTATTTTTTAAGTAAATTACAATTACTTTACATCATATCTAGGGTTTTTGGGATTGAATCAAAATATTTCTTATTTCATTTCCCAACATAAATTGATACCTTTAATTAAATAATAGAGACAAATAGATGGAATTTAGGAGAGAGTGGGATTGCGCCACCGCTATAGCGAAGCCAAATCCTAAAAATTAAGTAGTACTATAATTTTGAGATAGAGAAATTTGAGCTGCCGCCATTCTTCTAAATTCAATTTAAAAAAGATTATATATATAAATATATATATATATATATATATAATAGTGACTTCCTCCACAAGCTCCCGCTAAATAAATAAATAAATGGTTTAATTGCAATTTAAATCACTGATTTTTATCATAATTGCATTTTAAGTTAAATGTTATTAAAAAATTTAAGTTTACTTTTTTTTTTCAATTAGATCTACGGACAGATCTGCCTTAGCCCAAAGCTTATGTGGCACCTACATGGCATTTATCCATAAAAACTTAAAATACATGAGAAAAACTTGAAGTTCTAATTGCAATTAAGGATTACAAACACATTTGTTTCACATGCTACTTATGTGGGACAGATGCGACAATGACCCACAATAAAAATTAAATTACGTGAAAAAAATTTAAAACTAACCCATAAAAGTTTTAAATAACTAATTTAGCAAATGAATAAAGTAAGAATAGTTCACATAAAATGGCTAGCTTTAAAAAATTATTTGGTATTTTAAATATTGCCACGTATTTTAATTTTTATTGTGAGTTGGTGTCACACCCCTAGACGCCACATAAACAACATCCAAAGAGAAATGTGTTTGCAACTCTCAATTGTAAAAAAAGAATATATATATATATATATATATATATATATATTATTTGAAGTGTTTTTTAACAAGATCTAAAAGTTTAACTTAAAATGCAATTTCAGAAAAGGTCGTGATTTAAATTGTAATTAAGATTTTAAATTTTTGCCATACAGTTTAATTTTTTATAGGTCAATACCACGTAGGCGCCACGTAAGTTTCGGGCAAAGACACATTTGCTCGTATGTCTTAATAACAAAAATAATTAAAGCTTTCTTTAACAAAATTCAAAATTTTAGCTTAAAATGTGTTGTGGCACGAATATTCCGTAGTTTATTGAGTTCAACCCAGGTCTAAAAAAACTCCAACAGGCCAAAGGGATGGCCGATTGACGAGCTTCAATACGCGTTGACCACCGGATGAACCAAAGTCGGAGGCCGTCAGAAAGTTCTGATGAAGAGCAACAGTGATCTAGAGGAAAACTCAAGATTAGGGCCAAGATTGTCAGGAAATTGGAAAGTCAGGCAGATCATCAGAGGTGCAAGGGACTTTGACTTGAACAACTAAGTTGTCCTGTGAAAACAAGATCCTACTGTGATCTCGTATCTCCACTCTAATTCGGTTACCATAATGGACAAGACATTTGTCCGTATATTTAAAGGAAGAAGTTAAACATGAGAAGTTTCCTTGCCACCCACGATTTTAAGGCCACGACCTAACGTGGGCTCGAAGAAAAATGTGACTTGTAAACACGTGTACACTTTAGGGTTAGCATTAGCCATTATAGATAGGTCATTTCACTAGAGAAGAGGGGGCCGTCATTGTTATTCTCTTATACTTACAACATACTTTTGCTCAAAATATATACAAGACGAAACACATTAAAGTCCTAGTCCAAACACTAGCGGCTAGACAAATCGGCGAGTTATTTACATTCAAATATTAATATTAATGTTCCTAAAGGCCCACTACAAATTTTATGAACAAACAAAATGCAATTTCAAAAAATATAGGGATTTAAATTGCAATTAAGTAAAAAAAAAATTAAATATTGATGTTGTGCGTCAGCTATTCGATTTTTAAATAATACTTCACCATTTGCATATGCAACACACCTCGATTTAGAGCTATCAATCAAAAAGTTCGGTTTTAAAGACATGACGTGCCACAAATTTATAGGCCCGTAAAGAACTGGGCCTATTTGGCTCGGTTTTTTATGGGCCGACCTGGCCCGGTATTTTTTCAAATTTTAAAAAATATTTCTTCTATAATACTTTTCTTATGAATCTTTTCTATGTTCTTATGATTTACACTACTTTTATTTTTTAAAAAAATTCAATTTTATATTCTTTTAAATACTTTCAGTAATTATTTTATTTGTATAAATATAGTTAAGAAATATGTGCATTTTCATTGAAATTTTTTAAAAAGATATTTTTTAATCAAAAAAAATATTATCTCAATTAATTAATTAAATAATTTGTATTATTAAAAAAATAAATAGTATTAGATTGACAATATTTTATTTAATTAGAATATTAATTAGTATGAATTATAATTCAAACTTATTAGAGATATGTTGAATTAGTTGTTTAATTTTTTTTTTATGAATTAGAGTTTATGAATGATTGTTAGAAAATTGTTTGAATATATTTTTGTGAATTTGAGTTTATTAAGGTTTGTTGAATTATTGTTGTTTAAATATTATATGGAAATTTGAGTTTTATTTTAAAGATTAAATTATTTATGGTAAATTAAATAAAATTTTATGACAATTTGATTAGTATTAGTATACAAACTTGTCAATTAATAAGATAAATATAAAAATCAAATGTAATTGTAATATATTAAAAGAAATTTAAAAATAAATAAAAAAATCGGGCTGGTATTGCCCGGTAGCACGGCTTAGACCAGAACGGGCCTAAAAATATGTGGCCCACCATCAACTGGGTCGGGTCAGACCGGACCGAAAAAGCATGTTTAACATTTCTACCCCGATTTCCACTTTTAGATTAATTACTCTATATTTTTTTTTACAACATATCTCTACTCCATGTCTTATTAAAAGTTTATTGCTCAAATTAGAGATTTTAAATGAGATTGGACTAAAATAAACTTAATTTAGATTTACTACATATTTGAGCTCATATCATAAAATATAAAAATATTATCAATATTTAAGTGTGTGCACCGCATGGAAAAATAGTAGTATTAATGTTACATGATACATGCATCTAGGAGTCTTAGCTTGTACTCAAGTGAAATTGGTTCACTTCATTAAAACCATTGATTCATTTGAATATTTTAAAAAAAATTAACCAAATTCGGTGGTCAGGGAAGCTTCCTTACCAGACTCTATTATTATATTTCCTTTTGTACATAGGAAATCTCTTTGAATAGTGTCGACAAATCAAATTAAAGGTTTGATACGTTGTCACCATGTGAATACAAGACATTTAACTTAGTCAAATCATTGGCCGTTCCATTTGGCATAAATAGATCCATACTTTAATCTTTCGAATATCTTGTTTCGATCTGTCTTATTATAATTCCAATATTTTTTTCTTAGCCGTTCAAAGATTATGAAAAAATATTTATTTCTATATAAATATTTATGTAAAAATAAAATTTAGTGTAATAGTAGCATGCATTTACCTATATAGTAACATAAACTGTGAACGAAAACTTGGAATTTACAGCTTGCGCGAATTTTGAAAAAAAATATATTCAAATTCGACCCGATCCAATACAGACCCACGAATTTTTCAATATGAATGATTTTACGGTAAAATATTCCATATAATTTTTAGTCATTAATTAATTTATTCATATTTAAAGGATATTATGCACTATGATTTGATGATCTCATCTAGAAATTGGGAGTTCTAGATGAATAAAATTATTTTATGGTATTGTAATTTTGATTCGCCTATATTTTGAGTTTGATTTTTGCAAAAGACAACTCCACTCATTCATTAGGTCTTGTTTCAAAAGAAAATTGAGAATTCAAATTTATAAATGAGCAATATTATTAAAGAAATAATATAAGAAAATAATTCTACACCTCGTAAGTCTATTTTAGATGATGAAATTCTTTCACCGGGAAATTTTGAATTTTTGCCCCCTTTGTCATTTGAATTGTTAATGGTGTAGCATCCCGATGTCCTGAATCTGATACTAACACAGATGAAATTTGGGAAAATTATAGAGTAATTGACACTAAATAAAAATTGGTTCTGTGCAAAAAAAATATGCTTCTATGCAGAAAAAAAAATTATACTTCTATGCAGATATTGTAAACCAATTTGTAAATATTGTTATTTTCTTAAATTATTGTAACCTACCCATGAAATTTATGATTCATTGCACTTACATTTTTGGGCAATCCAAGAAAACCGTGTAGTACAAATATGATTGGCTAAATATAAGTAATTATTGACAAAATTTTGTATAAAAACTCTACATCACCAATTTAGTATAAAATTATCTTAAAATATCTAATATTTTATTAAAAATATAAAAAATCTCAACTGGAGGATAAAAACTTGGGTCATTGTTGTTAATGTCTTTGACTCAAATTTTTTATACTCCTGATAAATTTTTTGATACTCTTAAGAAAATATTTAATATTTTAAAACAACTTCATGGTAAATCTATCATGAACTATTTATATATAAAACCAACACTTAATTAATTAGTATAATAAATTACGATGTTTAGAAATAAGATTATATCACTTAGGGGGCGTTTGCTTCAAATTTTCAATGGTAATGAGAATAGATTTTTATTTTTATTTTTCTCTTTACTCTTACATATGTTTAATGATTGTTTGTTTACATTATTAGTGTTGTGCTCCAACTTTGAAAAAAATGGACAAACAAATATTGCAGGTTGTGGCAAGAGGGATTAATTGCGAGGATGATTATAGGATGGGAGGAAGGAAATCAAATACGAATAATTATTACCTTATTTAGGAGAAAAATAATATTGTGTACATTTTTTATCATCACTAACTATTATAGTTAATATTATCTTCATTCCAATTACAAATGAAAAAAAATTCATACCAAAAGCTCTGTTGATAGGCGAGCAAGATGTTTAGAGGCGCGACCAAGACTATCTTAAGGAGAGGAATATGGAGATTACTGAAGATAATTATTACAAAAGTGGAGACCACATAATGAGAGAGAAAACGTAGCGAACAAGACACGAGCAACTTAATTACAAGAGCAATATAAGTTGCTCGTCCCCAATACTAATGACCAAAAGCCCCACAGAGGCCAAGTCAAAGATGTTCGCCCTCTCACCTTGGAGCTCCAAGCAGCAACCAGGAAGCATCCCTCAGTGTAATTAGCATAAACAGAATCTAATCTATTCTACCAACTTGTTTGGTGACTTTAACTTGCTGTAACAGCCTCATTAATCATCTTGATTACAAGAGCTCACCAACAAATTGATGCTAGAGGAAGGGACCTAAAACTGCTTCCTTAAGAACCTTCGATGATATGAAGAGATATTCTTGAAGTTCTTCAAGAACGTATAAAGATGTGAAGAGAATTTTCAGAAACTTTGAAGTATAACTGACGGTTAAAGAGAGTGTTCAACTTAAAACGTATATGCATTCGAAATGAAGATCAATTCATTGTAAAACTCACATTCACAAGGACAGAGAGTGAACCACATCCACAACCACTTTTGCATAATCAGTGAGAATTAACACTCAAAAGAGGCTGAAGACCACAAGTCTCTTTGAAATCTTTTTCGCATCATAAAACTTGCTAATTTACCCTGATTATTAGAAATGAAGAATTTAAGAAAAAAATTCATGGGATGAATCACATATTATCTCCACCACCAGAAGATGGAAAGGTAGAAACACAAGAAAGAGCGATGCAGAAGCTGGACCTTCACAACCACCAGCAATCATAAACGTTCCAATATAAACTGCGATAAATCCTCAACTGGAGGCAATGCTAAAGACACCCGAAGATATTGAGCGCACCATCGGTATGTTGCATGAGCTATAAAGGCAAAAAACTTTAATTGCTCGTCCACCTTCAATTCAGGCCATTCCAATTGAGACAAAAACTGATGCTGATCGTGCAGCCACTAGAGTATCGGAGCGAGCAGTTAAGCGGGAAGCGAGCAGAGGATATGCTCCCCGTCAGGAGTCTCAAGGAAAGCAAAGAATGAGCAACAGACTGGGGCCCCGTTAGATGCGAACATAAAGCTATGTTGAAAAAACAAGTCTGGGAATTCGAGAACCAGCCTGAGGGAAAGATTAGGAGATAAACCCACCCAGAGGCGATCAGTAGTTGCTTGTGCAACTTAGAATATTGAAGTTTTAGAGATTCCACCTAGAAGACTTGTCTAGGAGAGATTGAGAAGGCAGGCGGTAGACAGGTTGGGCCTAAACTCCGCAAGCAACCTACAAAGACCTACAACAAAATCACCCCGAAGTGAGGGACTACATGAATCCTGACCAGCCTCTGCAGGTAGTGATTCCAAATGATGAGTTGGCCATGCTCAAGAAGGTTATCGAGGATTTGCGCGAGCATGTGGCGAGTAAGAGTGTAGGAACTGACCCCACTTCTTCCCACATCTCCACTGTCTTAAGACATCTTGAGGACACCAATTCAAAAGAAAATCCAATTTTCGGTGATCAACTTGTATGAAGGAGAGTTAGATTCAAAGGTGCACATTTCAAACTACGTTAATTTTATGATCTCAATGGGAGCGTTTGATGTCACACAATATTGAAACTTTCCCTTGATTTAGGAGGCAAAGCCCACATATGGTTTTTTTCTCTAACACCCGCATCCATAAGCTCATTTGGTCAACTGACACGAGTATTTCTTTTCCATTTCTCTAAATGCGGGTCTTACCTTAAAAAACACAGGGTAGCCAATATAGCCCAAGGAAATGAAGAAACAAGCCAAAAATACTTGGAGAGGCTTGAAAAGATCTTATTGGAGGAGGAACCAATAAGTGAAGACATAAAAGTTATTTCAGTTATGGCTGGGCTTAAGAAAGACATATATTTGTGGAAGAAAATGCACATATTCTGTCAAAAAACCTATGATGAATGCTGACACAAACCAGGAGTGTACGTGATCATGCGGGAAGCTTTACAAAGGGAATTAGGTGATGAGGCCGATAGAAATAAGACATGTAAAAAGTCCAGTGGTGGTTATAAACCCCAAAAAATCTGAAGTCATTTGTCGATGGGGTAGAATATATAGAGAAATTAAATCAGGTGCCCACAGTGTCCATCGATCAAGTGTCCATGGCTGTCAAAGATTTGGATATGCTTGCAGCTCCCCAAAGGATCCGACAAGAAAGAAACAAACTGAACCCAAATAAATATTTTGCTTACCACCAGAGCATCAGGCACTTCACAAGTGAATGCAGGAACCTACTGAACTAACTTTGGTTGTTTTACAAGTAATAAAAGTTATCGGAGTTCATAAAAAAGCACCAGGAAAAAGATAAAAAGCCAGAGAACCAGGGAGTTCCAACGATGATGAGAAAGAAGATGAGCAAGATAAAAGGTTACAACAACAACTAAGAAGCGCGCCACAACCCCACCACCATAAGAACCAACTGGTAGATTCTGGTTTTAGAAGAAATGGGGACAGCTGGAGGATATGCAGATGGGAGAGCTCCACCATCAAAGCGACAAAAGAAAGTAAAGCTCCAAGCAATCAACCAAGTGTTGGAGATGGGATCGGGATCACAGACCAAGCCCATAGCTGAGCTAATATTCTCCTAAAAAGACTTGGAAGACATCCTCACCCACCATAATGACTCATTGGTCATCAGTGCTAATATAATGAACACTGAAGTCCACAGGCTACTAGTGGATACCGGAGCTTATACAAACATCTTGTTTAAAGGCACACTAGATCAGCTAGGCGACTATGAGTCATACATTCAGGACTGTAATCACAAGATAGTGGGGTTTGGGGAGACTGTAACCATCCCCGTAGGAATAAAAAGATTGCCAGTTTGAACTTGTGTTGGTCGAAAACCCTGACAAGAGGATGACCATGTTAATAGATTTTCTAGTAGTAGATCAGTCATTCTCTTATAATGGGTTACTTGGCCGGTCCTTTATTTCCGAATTCAAAGCAATGTGTTCAACTTATTATTATTGTGTTAAGTTCTCAACACCGAAAGGTGTAGATACTATAAAGGGTGACCAAAAGAAAGTTAGGGAATGTTTACTCCACATCAAGGATCACGTCACTCAAGTGCTTGTTTACCAAGATATCGTAGAAATCCCAACGAAAGAACACAATGTACTGGACACACTGCTAGAAGAAGAGGAACCAATGGGCAAGACCCCCAATAAGAAGGTGATAGAGTACATGTATGTAGATTGATCACTGCCGAACTGACGAGAAGAAAAGAGAAGGAAGCGAGCAGAGTGCCAATGGTCGCGAGCATAAAGAATGTTATTCAGACATGGGTGATCATCCATATAACCAAAAATGGCAATGATCCTGAATATCGCTAGTGGTTTGAACCCCAGCTGGATAAAGATGAACTCAACTGCGAAGGGACCATTGCAAATCTACGAAGGAAAGCCAAAAAGTGACGAACAAGTCCAGTTGAGTAGCTAATAGCCATCAAAGTATATCCAAAAAAAAGATTTGGAGCTATTCATAGGGTCCGAACTACCTGAACCCTATAGGTCGAAGATGGAAGAATTCCTGAAGGCAAGTCTCGATGTCTTTGCTTGGTTGTACGAAGACATGACTGGAATACCACCACAACATGCTTGTCATCGTCTCAACATCGACCTCTAGAAAAGGCCAGTTAGGTAAAAGAGAAGAAAGTTTGGCCTTGGGAAATAATCTACTAGACTACAAACTAATACAAGAGGCTCTATGTTCACAATGAATTGAGAATCCCGTGTCTGTTCATAAACCAAATGGAATATAGAGATTATGTATCGATTTCACCAACCTAAATGCGGCATGTCCAAAAGATAAATTTCTGCTAACACACATCAACCAACTAGTGGACAATCTGTCGGACATGAACTCATGATCTTTATGGATGCCTTTGCAGGTTACCACTAAATTGTGATACATTCGGACAATCAAGAAGACATCACATTATATACAAATAAAAACATGTATTGCTGAAAAAGAATATTATTTGAGTTAATCTATGCAGGAGCAGATTTGCCACACAATAAAAGTATATATTGACGATATTGACGTAAAAAGTACACGGAAGGAGGATCACATACAGAACCTTGCACAAATATTTGAAATCCCACGGTCCTACAATATGAAGCTCAATCTTAAGAAAAGCAGTTTTGGAGTAAACTCCAGAAAGTTCTTAAGACATCTTGTTAGCCAGCGTGGAATTGAGGTGAATCTCGCTCAATTCAAGTCAATAATGGACATGCATCCCTCAGAATCAGTCAAAAAGGTACAATGATTAACAAAATGCATGTCAGAATAGATCATATCTAGATTTGGGGGATGAAATAGACCAATTTTTTGAAGCCATCAAAAAGAAGAAAAATGCTTTCCAATGGACTAAAGCCTATCAACAAGCTTTCGAAGAAATCTAAAAATATTTGAGCAACCCACAGATATTAACAAAACCAATCCTGGGAGAAAAGTTCTACCTATACCTGGCCACTTCAAAAGTTGCCTTAAGATTAGTATTGGTTCGAGCAGAAGAAAATATTCACATACCAATTTACTACGTCAGTTAAACACTTCACGAAGCAGAAATTTGTTACTCTCCGACAAAGAAGCTTGCCCACGCCTTTATGATAAGTGTTTAAAAACTTCGGCTGTATTTTTATGACCACCAGGTAGAGGTGCTACTCGATGCACATATAAAAAAATTATTTTGAATCTTCGCCCATGAGGTACCAAAGTAGGGCATGACTAGTTGGGTTAGTGGTCCAGTAAGAAATTATATGCGGTCCATCTTGTAAATAGGTTTGTAGAAATTATTCAATTATGTGCGCCCATGAAGTATCAAACTGTTAATCTCCGGAGGAAGCTTGACTCACTCACACTTACTTCTTTCATTCAATCTTATGTATTTAATTGTATATGAGTCTAAATTGAGTCATTTTTGTCATATAATATTTTATTCTATCTCTAGTTTATATATATAAATATTTTCACCAATTTTTTTTAACTTATAAATTTAATATTTTAGACTATTATAAAATTTTAATTTATTAATTTTTAATGCATTTAGTTGTATGTGTGTCCAAATTGAGTTATTTAAAAAATAAAATCTAATTTATTTATTTTTTCTATTTCATTTGTATAGATATTTTTACCTTTTTTACTTTTGTAAATTTAATAGTTTAGACTATTGTAAATTTATAATTTATTAATTTTTATGCATTTAATTGTACATATGTTCAAATTAAGTTATTTTTTAAAACTCAATTAATCTTTTAAAATTTATTTATATAGAATGCATTAAACACTTGTTATATATATAAAAAAGGTTTCAATAATTTTATCATCCTCATAATCTTCATCATCGTCTTCATCTGAATTTTAATCTTCATCTTCATTCTCAATTTTGAACTATTTTACAAATTTTTTGAATCATTATTGTCTTTAGGTATGATATTTTTTTTTAATAATTCTACAAATTGGTTGAAGACTTTTTTACTTACATTGCCTTTAGTTTTGGTGGACAATATTTGAACAATGAATGATAACTGCATCACAATTTCACAATTAGAAAACAACTTATGATCTTTTTAACATAACAAAAAACCTTTTTGATCGAGGATTTTGTTCCTCATTTATAGGTGTGTGATAAAAATATATATGACTTTTTAAAAAATATCATATAATCATTATGCGGTACTTATCGTGTTCTTTCTCCTTCTTAGGTAGTTCGAATTGAGTATACAAAATATTGCTTGAACCACCAACCTTAAATCTTTCACCCCTGCTTCACTCAGTATAAAAGATTTCAACTTTTTTGATATCAGTATTCAACCGCACTTCGCAAAATACATGGTTGATGCTTTCTCTTACCGTACGAGGCATTGTGTATATCAAATCACGATCTAAAAATTGCATTGTTTCAAATTAATAGTATATCACATATTAATTCAAAAATATTGGGAAGAGCTTCAACTATAAATAAACTTATCTATATATTTTTTATAGAATCCAATTTAAATGTATATAAGCATGCTAAAATTATCAAATTAATATACCACACTCATTATCTAATAATTTTATCGAAAAGTAAATTATATAAAATAATATATTTGAACGATAAAAGTGTGAAAATATAAGGTGAAGTTAAAAAAAAATAGCACTTCAATGTGATATAGAGTTGTTCGAGAGCTACAACCACTTCAAAACAATTTTCATCATAGATTAACTGTGAAAATTAAATAAAAAATATGAAAACTCATTATTTTCTTCGTAAAAAATGGAAGAATAAAGGCAAGGGGCTGACATAAAGTTCAAAATTAGCAATCGTCAAATTGGTCACTGATAGTGTTGTGGTGCCGTGTTCGAGTGTAGTGTTGTTCAAACTGTGGTCGACACACAAGACAACACTTAGTGTGTTCTAAATAATAATGTAGAGAGAAAATAAGTTTAAACAGCGCAAGACTTGAACATAATGATTACTCAATCTTTCAACAAACAAAATTAGTTTGTGGCGGCCTCAAGGCTGAAATATCACTACTTGGAAAAAGTGATTACAAAAACAAATTCAAGAGCTGGAAACATTTCTTCCACTCTCAAACATAAAATCGGATCTAATATCCAAACAAGTTCCCAAATGGCAAACCTTGATTGTTAAGTCTAAGTCTACTTTAAGTATACACTTCCACTGCCTGTGAACAGCATATACAAAATGTATGGGATAATAATATACACAATATTATACGAAGTGTATCAACACTAGTGAAAACACATCAACAGAAACCGTAAAGTAGTTCTGATTTTCGCGCAATGCTTTAGAATGTAGTGTGTGCTCTCTCTTATATTTCTGGACGTCTTGCTCATCTATTTATAGGCGTTGGTTGTGAATCCGTTCATCAGAGAAGTGGATACAATAGAGAGAAGTTGAGATCCACTTTTGTAGGAGTTCAGGTAACCACCTTCCACTTGAATAACCTCTACTCTAGCTCTCTCGTTTCTAGATCCTTTTAGGCGTGTTATGAACATTCTAGGACTTGTAAGAATAACCGTCATTGATCTGAAATAACACCAAGGACAAATATTTGAACAATACTAAAAAGTTAGTCGTTAGAACAAATTTCCTGGAGGATGCGTGTGTTTCCAGATGTGATCAATACTGGCCTCAACACTCACATCAACAATCTCTCTCAATCACACCTATCCGCAAACACACAACCTGATGCACATAAAATTAGAGTAATATGACAATTAAAGCATCACAATAGTTGTTAGTTCGAATATGGTGCAACAACAATCAAGAACTTGAATAAAAACAACATCCATCAAGTTCATCAAAATTCATCACAAAATAACCTAAGACCTATCAGTTCATCAACAAAACAGTAGCAAAGACCAATAGTGGCAGAGTGAGATAATAAGTATCACGGTACATCTTCATCAAATAGTTAGTGTTGGGAAATGATGTATAAAAGTATTTTGATGTAATCCCAAAGACTCCCCTGTAATGTAACAGTTGTATAAACTTAGAAAAACAGCCTAATTGTTAGGAGGCTAAGTCAAAAACTTAGAAAAATAAGTTTATAAGACAGGTTACTTAAGATAAAAGTAGCCTGTATAAATCAGACTAGCCTGATGTAGAACTGGGAAATATACCCACCCCTGAAGATAGACACCTCAGAAGACTAAGTCCAAGTAACCTGAAGAACCCTTCTGTGAAGAACAAGCCTGATTCATTATATGCATTACAATATTAATGAAGGCAGCTGCAACACTTAAATGAAGTGTTAAATGCTACAAAAGGAATGTTCTTAAGTCACCTATGAAAGTGATAGGAGACTTTAATATGACAGTTGTACTGGTCTGAGGAACAACTAAAGACTGGCCAATGAGAAGCTGTCACCTATGTACGGACCTGACACAACAGACTGATCTGTCAGTACCATGTTCAGAAGCAACCAATAACCTAGGACGGCACACTTTTCAAAGGCGGCTACATTAATTCTAAGTAGACATTTAATGAAGCTTTCAACCATTAATACTTAGAATTGACCATCCAAAATCTGAAGAAGATCATGGAAGAACGTTGAACTTCAAAAATAGCATAATTTGAAAACTATCTCTCCAGCGAATCATTTTTTATATTATGTCTATAAATATAGGAGTTGAAGAAGAAGCTAAGTACGGGAAACTAACAAGCTCATCTGAATTCTAAAGCTCTCAAAAGTTCATCACTCTCTAGCACTCGAAATCACACTAGTTTTCCAAGTGCTTACACTGTCTAGGGCTCAACTCAGTATTTAGGCTTACACTGTATTATTCTTAGAAGCCGACTGAGATAACCCTACCCAGATACTGATCAACATTGTAAAGGGTTATCTCAACATTAGTTGGAATACTCAAAGCCCACAAACTGTAATAAGTTCAAGACTGAGAGTTGGAATAGAGTAAGTTGAGTAGTTTCTCAGTGTGAAATCTAGAGAGGACTAGGACTCAGGGAAAATCCTAGAGATCAAGAAAAGATATTCTTGATCAGTGCACCTTGGCACTCTAAAACAAGGAATTCTTGTGGTTAAGGAATTCTCCTGTTAAATCAGGAAAACTGGATGTAGGAGAGTTTAACTCCGAACCACTATAAATTCTCTGTGTCCTTATCGCTTTATTCCTTTTGTGTGAGTTGATAAAATCTTTAAAAGTGTTTAAATTTAATCCGCTGCAAATTTCGTAATCTGATTAAAATACAGGCTACCTCACAGGGGACCTTCAAGTCCACTGATAGTATAACCAGGTCACCTGTGTTCTTAAGTTCACTGTGAATCTATAACTTTTAAAAAATTTGTACTTATAGGTGTATTCCCCCCCCCCCATGCACCTGTTATTGTTTATCTGAGACCAACATAAAAGACAACAAGTATGCAACCATTGTATATCACTATAACAGCGGCGTTGTAAAAAGTTTTATATTTTCATTAAATGGTGTTGTATAAAACTATATACCACTACAAAAATATAATGAAATAAAGGAGGGACTTAGTGAGGGGGATTGAATCCCTATTTAATAATAAAGGTTAAAGAGGGTTTTAGTGAGGGAAAAAAATTAAATTTAAAGAGGGCCGAAAAGAGGGGAACAAAAAAACCATTTTTAATTAACAACGGTAAACCAAATTTGCAAGCGCAAAACCCTCTCAAACGAGCAAGGGTTCGAACCCTCGACAATCAGCAAGCGCAAGCCCCTCGCCAACTCCGGCCGGACCGAGCCGAGGGTCTTTCCCTTGTAGACTCACGAGCGCAAGCCATCGCGTACCTCAGGTCAAACCGAGGTGAGGGTACCCCTATCGCCATCTACCGAGCGTCAAATCCATCGTGGGCTTGAGAGAGTTTTTCCCTTGCCAATTAAAATAGGGCCCACTTTGTACAGAATGAAGTACAGGAAATGGCCACCCATAATGAACACGCCGGAGATGATCAATCTGAGGCTCCAGACTTGTCTCAGCTATACGTGAAAACCGTAGGAAAAATGCATGGTCGTATACGTGGACTGGGACAACTAGGCAAGTCGAGATGCATTATTTCTAGGTCCGTTGGGATATCAGCTAGTACACACATCGGATCTTATAGCCAAGCTGATATTGACCGGTTGATGACCATGACTGATGAAAGGGTGGCTAAAGCTATGGATGAAAAAGTGGCTCAGATAGAGAGGAAAAAATAAGAGGACGAGGAGCGTCGAAGAGCATAGGAACGTCAGGAGCGCGAGGAGTTTTAGAGATAAATGCAACAACAAGTGCAAGAACAAATGCTAAAATTTATGCAGGAGAGTCTAGTACAGTGCAGCCATCCTGGAGACGACCGACACGATGATGCTCACTCACCACACGACTCTCAAGGACACCATAGAGCACCACATGATTCTCACTCACAACATGACTCTCAAGGACACCGTAGACGTGGGAAGGGACCGAGACGTTGATACATTTTATGTGTATATTTTGAATTATATTTTTAACTTTGTCTATTCTGAATTATTTCACTTTGTGTACGTTTTATACTATATTTTGAATTATTCGAATGATTAGGCATCTACTAACTATTAGTGTGATTTGAACTATTTAATATTTAAAATTAAAATGATAATTTGAATCAATTTTTTAAATTAATAGAATTGTTGGAATTAATGTTTATAATTATTTGAATTAATATTTAGAAATATATAATTACATATATATATGATAATTTTATTAAAACTAAATATACAAGTGTTAAATAATTAAAATATATAATTTTAGATTAGTATAATTACATAATATAATAATATTAATAAAATAATTATATAACACTTAGTTAAAATAAAAAGTATGTATATCGTATATATATATATATATATATATTGAACAAGAAATACAACTTGCCCAAATGGCAAGACACTCATTCACATATACGAGAGGTCACGGGTTGAAACCCCCTCTCATGCAAAGGGAGGCTGATATTCGCGCGGGTCGACAGTTAATAACTGTTGTACTAACAAAGAATAATGGCTCACAACCGTTGTCTATAGTCACAAATAAGGATATGCACATACTACAACAACATAATTTATATGTATAGACAACAGTTAATAATCGTTGTAGTTACAATGAAAAGACAACAGTCCATTAACTGTTGTCTAAACTTGATACCTACTACAACAGGAGCTTCTACAATGGCATTTTTTATAGAAAGGCAACGGATTTTCACTGTTGTTGTATCCATTTTTTCTTGTAGTGAATGTAGGCACACATACACTTTATCCTTTTTGTGGATTTTTCATGCACTTTTTATTCTCAAGAAACAAACCACCTTTTGAAAATAAAACAACATGGTTGTCAGCCTCTTGTGTCTGGTCACTCAGTGATCGTTCAAGAGTGTTCTCTTTTCTTTTTTGAAACTAAACAGCCTTTTGAAAAGAACATATCGTGATTGTCAATCCCGTGTTCATAGTTACTCAGCATGTTTAGACCTTTGATTTTTTTTAGAACTAGTGCTTTTTGTTGTGTATGTGCAGTACGAAACCTTTAAGATCAATTCAGAATATGGTCAACAAAAACAAGATGAGTTATAAAACTACTCAATTAAGACATAAAATGATAAAAGTAAAGTGTTGTTGCTTCAAGTGTAGTAACACTCATAGAAACATCACACACAAAACTCAAGGAATGCAGAGTCCAAGAGATTTTCTAAGTGAAGAAAACCTCTCAAAGTCTAGTGCTTTTGTGAAAATGTTAGCAATCTGTTTTTCAGTGTATATATACTCTAATTTCACTATCTCTTTCTCTACTAAATCTCTTAGAAAAAGGTGTCTAATGCTTATGTGTTTAGTGAGTGAGTGTTGTACCGGATTTTTTGAAATGTTGATCGCACTTGTGTTATCTCAAAAATCACCAAAGTATTTGTGTCATGCACATAATCATCAAATATCTTTTTAAGCCATAAGAGTTGTGTACAACAGCTACAAGCAGCTATGTATTCAAATTCAGCATTGGATTGGGAAATGCATTTTTTATTTTTACTATGCCAAGAAACAAGATTGTTACCCATGTAAAAACAATAACCACTAGTGCTTTTCCTATCATCACAGTCACCAGCCCAATCAGCATCACTATATCCAACAAGTGTGCTACTTATATCCTCTGAAAACCATAAGCCCATGTCACTTGTGCCACTAACATATCTGATTATCCTCTTTACTGCCTTCATGTGAGATTCATTGGGGTTTGCTTGGTACCTAGCACACACACAAACATTGTATATAATGTCAGGTCTACTAGAAGTTAACTATGGTAAACTGCCAATCATAGAGCGATACAAAGTGTAGTCAACACTTTGACCAACATCATCTTAGCACAGTTTCTGTGAAGTTCCTATAGGAGTTTTCATAGGCTTTGCATCAACAAGACCAAACCTTTTCACTAAGTTTTTAGCATACTTACTTTGTGATATGAAAATACCACTATCATCTTGTTTAATTTAGAGTCCTAAAAAGTAATTTAGGTCACCAACAATGCTCATTTCAAATGTAGTAGTCATTGCCTTCACAAAGTTATCAATCAAATTTTGTGATGTTGCACCAAATACAATGTCATCAACATATATTTGGGCAATCAAGAAACCATTAGTATCATGCTTAATGAAAAGAGTTCTATCAGCCTCACCTCTAATTAATCCAAATTGTAGTAAGAAATAAGTAATTCTACCATACTAAGCTCTAGGAGCTTGTTTTAAACCATACAAACCCTTTTTAAGTTTGTACACATATTCAGGGTGAAATGGATCAACAAAACCTTTTAGTTGTTCTACAAAAGCTTCTTCATGTAAAACGCAATTTAGAAAAGCAGCTTTAACATCCATTTGAAATAGTTTAATTCCAATAAAACATGCAATGGCTAATAGAAATCTAATAGATTTTATCCTAGCAACATGAACAAATGTTTCATCAAAATCAATTCCCTCAATTTGTGTATATCCTTGTGCAACATGCCTAGCTTTGTTTCTTACTAAATTACCATATTCATCAGTCTTATTCTTGAAAATCCACTTTGTTCCAATTACATTCACGTTTGAAAGTCTAGGTACTAGAGTCCAAACATCATTTCTAGTGAATTGTTCAAGTTCTTCTTGCATAGCCTCAATCCAATATTCATCTTTCAAAGCTTCAGACACATTTTTTTGGTTCAATAGGAGAAAAATAACCTTGAGTTCATACATGAGTACGTATATTGGACATGTAAACCGAACTGCATCACTCATTTTAACTTTTCTTCTTGTGAGAACACCAGTAGAGGATCAGTGATGAAAGGTGATCCTTTTTTATTCTACGGACAAGGGTATGTCCTGGAGTTTTTGGTGACTGATTCTCATCATCTTCTGATTTGGCACCTGATGTTGCTGGAAATGTTGTCGCCTTATGTTCAACACTTGTCACTAGTTCAGTGATACTTGTGATTTCCAGCAAATCAGAGATGTACTCTTCCACCTTTTTACCTGAAATATTTGAAACATCATCAAATACTATGTTCACAGATTCTTGCAAAGTTCTTGTGCTAAGATTATAGACCCTATAAGCCTTGTTATTCTTAGAGTAACCTAAGAACAGTCCTTTATCACTCTTAGAATCAAACTTGGACAAGTAATCTCTATCATTTAGAATGTAGCACAAACATCCAAAAGTGTGAAAATATTTCAAGTTTGGTTTCCTTTTGTACAATAGCTCATAAGAAGTAATAGAACAACCTGGTCTAAAGAAAATTCTATTAGACACATGACATGCAGTATTCAGTGCTTCAACCCAAAACCTTTTAGACACATTCATCGAAGTTAGCATTACTTTAGTCATTTCTTGCAGTGTTCTATTTTTTCTTTCAGCTATGTCATTTTGTTGTGGAGTTTTAGGAGAGGAAAACTCTTGTCCAATACCTTTCTTTTTAAAAAATTCAGTGAATATTCCATTTTTAAATTCCCTACCATGATCAGTTCTAATCCTACTAATTTTTAGATTAAAAGCATTTTTCAATCTTTTGTAAAGAATTTTGAAAACCTCAAAAGTATCAGATTTTTCTCTAATGAACTAAACCCATGAAAACCTTGAAAAGTTATCAACAACAACTAAAGAGTATCTCTTACCACCCAGACTTTCAGTCTCCATAGGACCCATTAGGTCCATGTGAAGAAGTTCCAAAAATCTTGTAGTTGTGCATATTGATGTGATTTTGTGTGAAAATTTTACTTGTTTTTTTTAGCATGATCCACAAACAGGTGTATTTGTGAAACTGAGCTTAGGTAATCCTCTAACAGCCTCTATCTTAACCAATTTTTGTAAATTTCTGTAATTTACATGGCCAAGCTTTCGGTGCGAAAGTACACTTTCATCAGATTGTAAGACATTGCACGAAGTGTTCTCACCAATGAGGTAATAGTTATCAGCAGAACAATGACCAACAATCACACAATTATCAGTTTCGTCCAATACAAAACCTGAGTTTTAATCAAACTTCACATTCAAATTATTATCACACAACTAACTTATGCTTACCAATTAGCACGTAAACCTTAAACATGAAGCACATTTTTCAGTTTTGGAAAACCTTCAACATTCAAAGTTCCCTTTCCCACAATGTTACCCTTAGAACCACCACCATATGTAACTTTACCACCACCAAAAGTTTCATATTTATTCAAGTATTCAATATTTTATGTCATATGCCTAGAACACCCACTGTCAAAATACCATAATCCAGGTACACATGCTTGTAAAGAAGTACAAACAACATTGCAAAGCACTTTGGGATTTCTAATCCATGCAAATTTTGATGTGTGTGAATACTTGTGTGGTAACACTCCAGGTAACACTTTTCCAGAAAGCAAATCTTCTTTCAATTTAAAATAGTAGGATGAATGTGTCCAGGTACTGAACAGTAATGACAAATAAAAGTCCTTTTGTCTCTTTGTTTTGAAAACTTTTTAGAAGAAACATTTGAACAATATTTCACAAAGGTGATAGGTTTTTGAAAACTAAAAGGAGTAGAATTTTCAGAAAATCCAAGACCAAACTCATCAATTTTTCCAACACACAAAGCTTCATTTAAAACAGTTGCACCTTTGGAGTACTTTTTGAAACTTAGTGTAGAAGCAGTCATCGTTTTTTGGAGTTTAGAAATTTCAACATCCTTTTTTGTTAGATTTACATCAAGTCTTGTGATGGTTTCAATCAGCTCCTCATTAGCTCGATTGATAACTTTCAATTCTTTTTTAAGTTCAGCAACCTTTATTTCTAAAGGTTCTTGTGAGGTACCTGTTCTAGAATGAAAAGCATTAGTCTTGTCCTCATCAGATTCAAAATTAGACTAAAACATGTTTGATGTTGTTGCTAAGGTTGTCACACTGGGTTCAACATTGGAGTCACTTCCTGAAAAATCTTCTTTCACACATTCAGATAAAAATGCAAGTTCTTCATCTGTAGCCTTTATATCTTCATCAGAATCTTCATCACTCAAAGAAACAATTAAGCTCATCCTTTTCTTTAAAAGAGTGTTAGCACATTCATTTGCATAATGACCATAACCAATACATTCATCACAAGTGACCTTTTTTCTATACTCAGGATCATACTTTAAATTTCTTCTTTGAAAAGGCTTTCGACCAAAAGTTTGAGGGAAATTTTTAAAATCTATCTTTGGCTTAGAGTGTCAGACTTATTTTTCTTTTGCCAAAGGTAGGCTTCAAATTTTTTGGTAAGAAATGCAATACTGTCAGTGTCATCAGAAGTGTCATCAACACTTTCTTCATCCTGTTCAATTTTAGTAATAACAGAAGTTTTTCTAGAACTTGAAGAGGTTTCTCCTTTAAAAACAACAACACCTTTTTTATCATATGCAGAATCTTGTTGAGAGAAATCTATTTCATAGATTTTTAAAATGCTCATTAACTCATTATAACTCAACAAACTAGTGTTCCTAGCTTCTTCTATGGCACAAACTTTACCATTAAATCTTCTAGGAAGAGTACGAAGGGTTTTGTTCACTAACATGTTATTGGAAATTGGTTCTCCAAGTGATTGCAATTCATTCACTACCTTATAGAGTTTTTCATTGTAGGAAGAAATTATCTCATCATCTTTTATACTTAGGCCTTCAAACTTAGTGTTCGGCATCCTTGGCTTTGCTCTATGGACACTACCCGAACCTTCACAGTGATCTTGTAGTTTTTCTCATGCATCTTTTGGCTGAAATTCAATTTTGGATAAGGTTGAACATCACAATAGCAACCGATGAATTGATTGCGTTGATGACCTTTGAATTGTACAATGATAAGTTGATCTACTCTTTGGTCCATTCAAGCTCATTTTTTGAGAATCTGGTCTCCATCTTTATCTTCAGTTGTGTGAGGCATCCAACCTGAGAATATGCTCTTCCAGGCATGTTCATCAAGAGCTTTAATGTGACTTCTCATCTGGCATTTCCATGTAGCATAATTGGTTCCATCAAGTATGGGAGGATGAGTGATGGATCCACTGAAGTAGATGGCTCTAGGAGAGTAATCGATGACAACTTAACACTTAGTACTGTCAAGTGATGGCTCTAATACCACTTGATAGTGATGTGGTACCGTAATCAAGTTGTAGTATTGTTCGAAGTGTGGTCGACACACAAGACAGCACTTATTGTGTTCTGAATAATAATGTAGAGAAAAAATAAGTTTAAACAGTGGAAGACTTGAACTCAATGATTACTCAATCTTTCCACAAACTAAATTAGTTTGTGGCGGTCTCAAGGCTGAAATATCACTACTTGGAAAAAATGATTACAAAAACAAATTCAAGAGTTTAAAACATTCCTTCCACTCTCAAATATAAAATCAGGATCTAATATCCAAACAAGTTCCAAAATGGTAAACCTAGATTGTTAAGTCTAAGCCTACTTCAAGTATACACTTCTACTGCCTATGAACAACATATACAAAACGTATGTGATAATAATATATGCAGTGTTGTACGTAGTGTATCAACACTAGTGAAAACACATCAACAGAAATCGTAAAATGGTTCCAATTTTTGGGCGATGCTTCAGTATGTAGTGTGTGCTCTCTCTTGTGTTTCTGGAAATCTTGCTCATATATTTATAGGCGTAGGATGTGAATCCAACCATCATAGTAGTAGATACAATAGAGGGAAGTTGAGACTTTTGTAGGAGTTGAGGTAACCACCTTCCACTTGAATAACCTCTACACTAACTACCTCATTTCCAGATCTTTCTGGGCGCGTCATGAACATTCTAAGATGTGTAAGAATAATCGTTGTTGACCTTAAACAATACCAAGGATAAATATGTGAACAACACTAAAAATTGTTAGTCGTTAGAATGAATTTTCAAGAGGATGAGTGTGATTCCAGATATGATCAATACTGGCCTCAACACTCCCATCAACAGTCACTAATATTGAAATTTGCAATCATCTTCACAAGTTGATCATTGATACTTAGATTAGCAATTAAAATGGCAATTGTAAATATTTAAATATTTAGCACAGATTATTATTGTCCCTTACTTATCTATTGTACGAGTAATTGATATGTGACAAGTAATTACAGATTGACAAAAAGCATTTGCAAATTTAATTTCATGTTAGCAATCATTGGAAGTTGCTAAAAATATCCAAACATCATCAGTTTACTTCTTAGTTGCTGACGATCACTGAAGGTGGTCATAGTTAGAGACCGATTTATAAATCAGTCTTTAATCAGTTGTATATTCATAGTATTAACCACTCAATACAATCGATCGTAAATTAATCATTAATATTTATTGTTAGCGACCTATTTGTAGGCAGTTATAAAATTCAATCGTTAATACACGAGTTTATTTTATAATGTAAATGTATGTTAAATTGTTAGTTAATAGACTATTAATAACAAATAATAATGAAATTAATGTGGCCTTATCTAGAATAACAAGTAG
The DNA here is from genome assembly GCA_026898435.1 of Prunella vulgaris. Classification (NCBI taxonomy): domain Eukaryota; kingdom Viridiplantae; phylum Streptophyta; class Magnoliopsida; order Lamiales; family Lamiaceae; genus Prunella; species Prunella vulgaris. The sequence continues at coordinate 274,960 of JAPKLY010000122.1, forward strand.
AATGTTGTATGATTATGTATTCTATGCTAAGCAATAAGTAGAAAGCTACTGATAGAATATACAACATAGAGATTTGTCAAGCCTTATATGGCAAAAACTTGGACTTAAATGAGCTGGGTTCTTTATTTGGCCGTTAGAGGCGTTATTTATAGTGTTGGTGTTACAAGTTTTTTAAGTCTAACGACTTGTGAGTCCCAGACCTCTGTGCCTTGTGTAGTGGCTATAATCTTGTGCCAGAAATTAGGCCTTTAGGATTGTCTTGGATCAACATTTGAGTGTCATGTGTACAATGTTAGGTAGTTAACCTGCAAAAGGTACTATGTCTGCCGCTAATAGCAAGCTTAGATTGTACTTTATCTATGACAATACTATTTCCATTCAATTGGTTCTCCTTGCTCGTTCATTAAACTCGAGTTATGATCCTTGATAATCAATGCTCAAGAGGTCATGGTGGAACATTGCTAGCTTTTCCAACTAGCAGACAGCTGGCCGACTCCTGCAAAAGGACTGTCTTAGATCAATATTTGGGTGCCATGCGTACAATACAAGGTAGTTAACATGCAAAAGGTAATGTGCCCGTCTTTAATAACATGCCTAGATTGTACTCTATCTATGACAACACTAATTCCCTTCAATTGGTTATCCTGCTCGTCCATTGAGTTTTGAGTTTTGAGTTATCGATTCTTAGAAGGTCAAGGTGGAACCTTGCTGGCTTTTCTAACTTGCGGATAGTTGGTTGACTCCTGCTCGGAATATAATTCTCGCACAAAATTCAATATTGACCTCAAGTTTTCGTGAAGCTCAGGTGTATGACATAAGTTCTTCGAGCTTCTGTAAGCTCAATTTTGTATACGGATGGGCCCCCAAGCTTCATAGAGCTCGACCTTGATAAGGTCTGGGTCAATTCTTGGTGAGCAGAAGGCTAAATTTCTCAGTTATATATATATATATGTGTGTGTGTCACAATGATTGCCCCATCTTGTTGCTTGAAGCATTTGAGAAATGAGGTAGTTCATGATAAATTTCTCTGGAGGTCGAGGTTGATTGCTTACTCGAGGTGGATGTTTGCATAACTTAGCTTTCTTGAGAAGCTGTTGAGATTCAAAATGTCCTTTTGCCTAAAAAGTTATTCCATGTGTCAGCTGTCTATCTAGCACATGATGTGGAGCGTTATTTTGAATTTCAAAAAGATGCAACATGCCTTGAAAAGTATGTGCATTGGAGCACGTGGATAGTCAAAAGGGTAGGGCCTTTCTCTTGTTCACTATTCCAAACAGTATAAATATGTGAGAAGTGGAGGAAGTAGTCATTTCTCACTTTTCATACTTTGCGAAACTTGAACTCCCATTACAAAGCTTTTCAAGTTGTGAATCTGGCCTTTAAGACCATTATTTTCTTAAGTAATTTTGTTCTCACCCTTCAACTTTTCTTTCTCTTTCTACTTCAATGGCATGCATAATTCGGAATATGAGTGGTTCTGGGGCCGGAAAGTCATCCTCAATTGGTGGCAATAGGCAAGTGTCACTGTAATGGTTGTTTCGACTGATACATGAAGATATTGACATCGGCACCACCCTAAATAAGTATGTTCCTATAAGAGAAACTAACTATCCATTGAATCCTAGGTCAGACATGGGGTTGGGGCCTCAAGAAGGTGAGGCCTGAGGTCCAGCTGGCCCTAATGATGAGGATCCGGAGGGCGAACAACTTTTGAGGGAGCTTGATCATAAGATGGCCTAGAATCGACCTAAAGAAATAGACAAGCAAACCCTCTTAACTGCTCTCAAGGTAGAAAAGGCTTGGATTCCAGATGTGGACCTTGTATACAAACTGTGGAAAAATTTTGTGAATGAGATTGCTGGCCAAATGCCTTTTCCATCCTACGTGGAGTATGTGTCTGAGTATCTTTATCACCTAGTTCCGAGGAGCTCATGATTCTTCATATAAGTGAGCGAATTGAGGTTTTTAATAGGGTAGAGAGCAGTATGAGCCAACAAGTGTTAGATCCTTAGCGATCTAGGTGAGACCTTTCTAGTAATGTGCACTTCTACATCCTCTACAACCGAAAGAGCGCAGATCATTGAGGTGGGCCTTAGGTTTTCCCTGCACCCAGCAATCATATATTTCCATAATTATAGGGAGCTAGTTTCCATTCAGTTTATGTTGAATGTGTGGCTCTACCTTATTAGCACGATGGTCATGTTTGGGCTTAACCGGATGTACCAGCTTCCAAATGCTAGCGAGATGATGTATCGCTATATACTATACCTCATGCAAGTCAGTACAAGGATAACTATCTCAAGTCCTGTCACAAGAAGAGATTAGTGGTCGGGCTCAAAAAATCATCTCACGACCACCTTAAGGAAGTGGTTTTTGGTAGTTGGGAGGTGAAAGACAACCTCTCTTATCCAAGGAGTCGAGCTCAAGATTTATATAAGCTTGTGCTTGAAGTAAAAAAATAAGTTCTTAATTTCTTCCTTTGAACTTTTGTACTTATCTATTTCATACTTTTTTATGCAGGTTATATATTCCTGGGACTAGATGAGATGCACTTTAATTTTTGGGTATTTCCCGAGAAAGATTGTCATGTGGGTTGATTGAAACTGAGAGAAGCTCGCCTCAGATTGAGACTGTACTACATGCCCAACCATTTGAACTGTGAATCTCATAAGTTTTTTCAACCTCAGAACCTTGCTAATCATTTATTTCCTTTAATGTCATACAAACACTTGTTTTCTTGGCAACTGACATTTCACTCCATCATACCTACCCTCAGGAACTAATAAACAATAACCCGTGGTGTTCATGTAAGTTGGGGTCTCCAAAGCTAAAAAATAAGGGTAAAGTGTTGAAACTAAGAACCATAACCTTCATCTCTCTGATGTGCTCTACTTTATTAAATTCATAATGTGGTAAATACAACTAAGTTTGGTATTTATACAGAAGGTAAAAGAATGACAACTAGAAAGTAAAAGAAACTAACTAAAAGTGTGAATATGAAAATACGACTTTATTATCTAACACCCCCTCCCCCCTCAAGCTGGAGATTGGAAAGCATCAAGCGATCCCAACTTGGAAAATAAATAGTGAAAATGCGGGCCAGAGAGTATCTTCGTGAAAAAATCTGCCACTTGCAGCTTTGAAGGAACAAAAATAAGATTGATGAATCCCAATTTGTATTGATCACGAACAATATGGCAATCAATATCAAAGTGCTTTGTACATTCATGAAACACCGGATTAGCTATAATATGAAGGGCCGCACGATTGTCACACCTCCAAGGAATAGGAGCAGAAAGCGGAATACCAAGATCATGTAGAATATAGGTGATCCATTGAAGTTCACACACAGTAGAAGTCATGGATCTGTATTTAGCCTCGACAGACGACTTAGAAATTGTGGTTTGCTTCTTGCTACGCCATGATATAAGAGCACCCCTAAGAAATATGTAGAACCCTGTGATGGACGGACGTGTATCTTTGCAAGTACCCCAGTCTGCATCATAATAACTATCAAGAACAAGCGGACTCGAAGAAGGGAAAAAAAGTCCCAAAGTCAGAGATCCTTTCAAATACTTCAAAATATGAATATTAGCATCCGAATGAGATGATCTGGGAGCATTAATAAACTGACTCAATAGCTGCACTGCATAAGTGACATCGGGACGAGTTAAGTTTAAATAGAGAAGTCTACCAACGAGCCTTCTATATTGCTCCAGATAAGATAAAAGAGCACCATCCTCAAGAGTGAGAATCAAACTAAGGGGAAGAGGTGTAGAGATAGGTTTGCATCCATGTAAGCCAACATCGAACAAGATATCAAGAATGTATTTCCTTTGACAAAGAGAAATACCTGAAGTGTGCCGTACGATTTCAACACCCAGAAAATATTTAGCCAGTTGTAAGTCCTTAATAGTAAATTTCATATCAAGGAAAGATTTCAACTCAATAATCAAATCCTCATCTGATCCAGTTACCAAAATATCATCAACATAGACCAACATAGCAAGAAAATGGCCATTCCTATTCAATGTAAACAAACAGTGATCAGATTTAGATTGGACCATACCAAACTCAGATAAACTCAGACACAACTCATTATTCCATTCCCTAAATGCCTGCTTTAACCCGTAGAGACTTTTTCTCAACCTGCAAACTTCTCATTTCTTAGCCTTAGTATAACCGAGAGAAGGAGCCATATAAACCTCATTAGTTGAGTATCCATGAAGAAATGCGTTATTAACATCTAATTGATGTAAACTCTAGCGCTTAATAAAAGCAAGAGCAATGAAAAGTCATACAGTAACAAGTTTGGCCACTGGAGAAAAGGACTCAAAATAGTCTACACCCGTTGTTTGACTATATCCCTTTGCCACAAGCCATGCTTTGTACCTCTCAACGGAACCATCTGCATGACCTTTAATCTTGTAGACCCATTTATTTCCAACAACTTTCTTCCCAGGTGGAAGACTTACCAAATCCCAAGTATGATTGTCTTCAAGGGCCTGTAGTTCATTATTCATTGCCTCTATCCAAGCTTGACTCTGGCTAGCCTGTCCATAATAAACGGGTTCCCTTTCTACTGAAATATTAGCAAAAAATATTTGAGAAGATACATCCAAAAATTCAGTATTAGAATTTGTCATGGCTGATGACGGATAGCTAGCAGTAGTATGAGCATCACAAATGTAGTCCTTTTGCCAAATTGGTTTGCCACCCACTCAAGTACTCCTTCTTAAAACTGGATGTGAACAGGAAGCATCATTAGGTACAGAAGAGATAACATGAACTTCTGTGGTGACAGAATCCTCCAGAGTATAATGATCAACACCATAAGAATAAGACAATGAATCTGGAGAAATAATACCAGTGGGCTTAGAACTGAATCTGTAGGGAAATATATCAGCAAAGAATTTAACATCTCTAGAAGTAAAAATATCACCAGATTCAATATCATAAAGCTTGTATCATTTTTCCCCATCACATATCCCAAAAAAATACACTTATGAGACCGAGAAGAAATTTAGTCTTATAAGCATGTGTATTTGCAGCATAAGCTAAACAACCAAAAGGTTAAAGCCTAGAATAATCAGGATGAATACCATTCAATACTTCAAAAGGAGTCACCGATCAAAAAAAACTTCAAAAGGAGTCCTCCATTGTAGCAAAGCAGTAGGCAACTTGTTGATAATAAATGTTGTTATTAAGACAGCATGTGTCCAGAATTTCAGAGGAAGACTGGACTGAAATAATACTGATTGTGCAGCCTCCAAAATATAATTGTGTTTCCTGTCCACTACCCCATTCTATTGGGGCGTGTAAGAACAAGATGTCTCATGTTGAATACCCTGACTCTTCAAAAAACTTTGTACTCCATTACTCAGAAATTATGTCCCATTATCACTTCTAATGGTTTTAACCTTCTTGTCAAATTGTCTTTCCACCATAAGAATAAAATTCTTGAGAAAATAAGTAACCTCACTCTTATAGGCCATAAGAAAAATCCAAACACTTCTACTATAGTCATCAACCAATGTTAAGAAGTAAGGTGTTTCAGTCAAAGAGTCTTCCCTGAAAGGTCCCCAAACATCAACATATAGTAATTAAAAACAATCAGTAGTTTGGATCCTACTACTTTTAAAAGGAAGTCTATGTTGATTTGCTTTATGACAAACTTCACAAGATTGAAAATCATTTACAACCTTGGAGTTACACAAATCATGTAGGAAAGGTAATTGTTGCAAAGCATTATATGAAGCATGACCCAAACAAGTGTACCAATTATGTAAAGTCTTATTGTAAATTGTGCTCACTAGAGAATGAGCAACATTATTATGAAACACATAGAGATTTCCAAGAAGCTGTCCTTTTCCAAGCATCTTGTTACTCTGAAGGGCCTGGATGATGCAAGAATTAGCAGAGAAAATGCATCTGAGTTTTGAGACATTACATAAATGTGTAACTAATAACAAGTTATATTTGAACTGGGGAATATACAAGACATCCTGTAAAATAATATCTTCAGGCAATTTGACTTGTCCTGGCTGTAAGACCTCCACCATAATCCCATCAGGTAAACACACTAATATTTTTCCTTTTAAATTCCTCATGTTCTGCAATAAGTTGATGTTGGTACACATATGTCGCTAGCTCCTGTATCTATAATCCATCTATTCTCATGCATAACAGAGAAAGTAGATAAAGCATAAGTAAAAGGTTTTATGATGTTACCTGCAAAATCAGCAAATTGTGCATGATCTATGCTCAGTTGAGGTTTCTCTCTATCTTTAATGAACCTAGTCATCTCCTCCAAGTTCTTTAGGATGGCTCCAAACTCTGAATTCCCAATATCTCTCTTGTATCCAGCAGTGTATGTTTGCCCCTCAATTCCAGAACTTGCAATATTAGCATAACCTCTGGTTCTTTTATCCTTCAGCTCCTTGTACCAATCTGGTACACCATGTAACCTAAAACATGTAGTTTTATCATGTCCTGGTCCTTGGCAATGCTCACAAATTAACTTTGTCTTTTCCTCTTTGGATAGCCTTACAAATCTTGATTTTTCTTTGCTGTTGCTAGAGAAATTAGACCTTCCATGTCCTTGTCTATCATAATATCTTGCCACCATGGTAGAATTATCTAAACTTTCTACAGTAATTAGGTTCATATCTCTTTGACTCTCTGCTGTCAATAACATAGAGTAGGCATCATCATTAGTAGGTAGAGGCTTCATCAACATAATCTGATTGATAATACTATCATATGTCTCATTTAAGCCCATGAGAAATTGAACAACTCTATCATCCAGGTGATCTCGGTTCACTATCTTCCCAATTTCACAATCACAGGCCACATTTGGCACTATGCAAGCTAATTCATCCCATAGTTTATTAAATTTACTGAAGTATTCAACAATTGTGTTGCTGCCCTGCCTCAAACTACTAATTTGCCTCTTGATCTTAATTCGCATTGGACCATTATTTTGCCCATACCTGGTATTTATAGCATCCCATAGTTTCTTTGCAGAATCCATATAGACAAATGTATCACTTAGCTCCTTCGACAATGTATTCAAAATCCATGACATTACAGTTGAATCAACAGTTCTCCAAGTAGGATAAAATGCATCTTCCAAATCAGGTGAAATTACGGTTCCATGAATAAAACCTAGTTTATTTTTAGCACTCAATACTATGAGCATAGATCGTTTCCATGGAAGAAAATTACCTGCTCCAGTTAAGTGATTTGGAACCAAAACGAGTCCCAGATGATCAGCACCATGGAGGAAGTACAGATCCTTTTCTACAGATCGTGATTTGGATGTTTTAGCTATTAGCGCCGGTCATGCCTCATTCCATCTCATCGCCATAATTCTCCGGTCCCTTTGATTTCCCAACAAATCCACCTATTAATCAACTCAAATATCTCAATTCTACCAATTTTCTACGGAACAATTTCAGATCGAATAACCTGCTCTGGATATCATGTTGAAACTAAAAACCATAAATGTCATCTCTCTTAAGTGCTCTACAATTTTATTAAATTCATAATGTGGAAAATACAACTGAGTTTAGTATTTATACAGAAGGTAAAAGAATGACAACTGGAAAGTAAAAGAAACTAACTAAAAGCGTGAATATGAAAATATGACTTTATTATCTAACATAAAGCCATTGTGGCAAAGAGGGCGAGTAAGCCAAAGAAAAAATTAGATGTCATTGCTCCAAAGGTGTAACCTCGGGTTGCCAAAGTGGTTATTTCAGAGAGTATTCCTACAATCAAGCCTATTGCTCCTATTAATACAGATCTAATCAGGCAAGTCTCCACATCTCCAACAAAAGTAGGGTATAAAAGACTCGGGGCCCACAGGTAGTCAAGGTTGAGTTATCCTCCTTCTAGGCTTAAAAAATCAAATACAAGAAGGATCTGGTAGCCTCACCTCTTTCCACGACAATTGAGGGGGAAACTCAGGTTAGGAGCTTCCTCGGGACCAACCTCATAGAGCTCTGGAGGTAAGTAGTCATGTCCTAGTCAATCCTATATAAAAAATTTACTCATAATTTTATTATCTTTCATTTTTTATCAGGTTTCAAAATGATGACACGTCTCGTCCTTCAATGCTGGTGGATTTCATAACTGGAAAAGGGGTTTTTAATTCAAAATTACTTCCCAAACCATATACGGCAGAATCTATTCAAACTTTCTCGGGCTTAGACCCATAAGATCAAAGTTTTAATTCATGGGAGTATGAAGGACTCCCCATTGCTTAGCACCCCAGGTGTTCGACCTATAGATGGACACTCTCATAAGCCTGGACATAACCAAGTGTGATGAAGACATTGATGAGTTGAACCGCCTAAAAATGAAGAAGAGTAGATCAAGCAAGCTGAAGAGGGAGCATGAAGACAAGGTTGTGCAAATCCAAAAGGAGTTCAAGACAGAGCTGGATCAAGCTAGAATTGGGGTGGATAGTACACAGGGGTGGGCAAGTGAAATGGAGTAGAGCTTGTGAGAGCAATTGGCAAAGCTCGAGGAAAGGGAGAAGAACACCGAGAAACCTAAACAAACAAAAGCTGAGGTTGCCCATTGCAGAGGAATAAAGCAAAAGCAAGACATGAGGTGGAGAGGTTGAAGACCAAACTATTGGATTCAAAGAAATAGCTCTAAGATGTTAATCGAGAGCTTAAGGGCCTGCTTGAGCAGGCACAAACAGTGGTGGATGACCCCTCCAATGATGCAAAGTTATTCGGTCAGTGCTCGTACCATCTAGCCTTCATAGAAGCTATTCAAGTGGATGCAAGGGCTAGTCATCCTGCTACTAAGCTTGCGGATCGCCTAAAAGCCTATGCCACTCGCTACTCTGTGTACCCCAGTTTATACTTGAGGATCCTCGACCTCTACATTGAGCACAACATCGATTTAAACGAATTCCTGAATCAAAGCAAGCTTTTATTTTTTGGACATACTACACCTGATGAGGAGGATGAAGAGAATGACGATGAGAAGAGGTGACAATGAAAGGACCGAGGCTGCTCTGTTCTTAACTACTGATAAAGATGCCTCCACTACCTCGTACATATAGGCCTTAACCTTTTGTTCACCCTTAGCTTCGTACTCTCTCTTTATAGGATTGATAACCAAGAGAGAGTCCATGAAGATGTACAGATGTTCGACCCCAAGCTCGAGCTCACCTACGAAAGCCTTGTATTCTACTTCGTTGTTGGTTGCTAAGAAGTAAAAATGGATTATATTGGTAAAGCACTGGCTATCTGGCCCGATAAATACTCTTCCTGCCCTTGTGCTAGTGATCATGGAAGATTCATGCATATATAACTTCCAAGGAGAATGATTGACTTCGTAAGGTTAAATAAAAAGGTGAGTTCCACGACAAAGTTGGATAAGACTTGACCCTTTATTATTATCCAAAGTGTGTAGGTTATACCGTACTGAGCTATTTACAAATACCACTTCAAAAGGCGTTCATAGGTGTCAAGCCTGTAGAGCACTTAGTGGAGTGTTAGGGTCATGAGGATCTCAACTTGATTGTAAAAAAAGTATGACCTCAATTTTCTCATACCCATTAGCAATATGTAAACCAGTTTTTCAAATAGGGTGTATTGAAGTTCGCCGTCATGGAGAGCTTGCCTGATGAAGTAAATAGGTAGATGTTGTTGACCTTCAGCTCACACGAAACTACATTGAAAGTGGACTCTGAGGTAGCTAAGTATAAAATCCTGGAATTGGCTTGGAAATAATTTGGGGGTAGCCAAGTACTCCTTTAACTTTTTGAATGCTAATTATCTTTCCTTGTTCCAAGAAAATTTATTCTTTTTTATAGTTGCAAAGAAAGGATTACTCTTGTCCCCTAACCTCGAAATGCATCTATTAAGGGAAGCAAGGCAGCCCATTACTTTTTGTACATGTATGATGTTGGTGTGCTCCTCTAGGTCTAGTATTGTCTTGATCTTTTCCAGGTTAGCCTCTATACCTCACTAATTGATTATATGTCCCAGAAACTTTCCTAACTCGACCTCAAAGTGATATTTCTTTGGATTAAGTTTCATATTGTAACTACCTTAGGATTGAAAATATTTTAGGAAGGTCCCTTAGGTGATCTTCTTTCTTGAGGCTCTTGACGATGATGTCATGTAAACCTCCATTGTCTTCACGATGATGTCATGTAAAATAAAAAAACAATTAAACTCTGATAAATTTTTTTTAAATCAAATAAATATTTAAAACACTGAAATTAAAATAAATGAATAATAGAATGAATGAATAAAATTTGAATAAATATATTAAAATAAATCAACTTAAAACTTCAAATAATCCAATTAAATCTTTAAAAAATAGTTAAAAAAAACCAACCTAATTTTTAAAAATAGTTAAACTAAGAAGTTAATTTAAAAAACTTTAAATATTAATTCAAGTGTTGAGCAATTCTTCTAATCAAATGTTTATGTGGCTAATTATCTTGTGGAACCACTCAAACAATAATCTAAGATAGTGAATTAGACTAATCTACCCTTCTTGGTTGGTCTCCTTCCTTGGTGTTCCAAGTATTCTTTGGGAGAGCAACCTTCGATGGGGTTGATGTCCTTCACCTGGATGGAGGGTTGTGGTTCTTGCATCCTTGTGGGGGTGCTAGGTGTCCCTTCCCTCTTGCCCCCACTAATTGGGTTTGGTTGGAGGTCCTATCGTCATCCGTTGTGGTGCCGGACCGGCAACATGGGCTAGTTGCCCAACATCATGGGTGGGCACCATGGGTGAGCAGCGAGCAGTGTTTGGCCCACGTACCCACCAACTTGCCCAGCAAGGTGGCGAGCAGCTTTCACTTGACCTCGTAGGCTGCTGGCCTGGTCTACCCTGACTCGCCTCTTGGTCCTTCATGCCCAGCAAGGTGGCGACCAGGGTGGCGAGCAGCTTTCACTTGGCCTTGTAGGCTGCTGGCCTGGCCTACCCTGACTCGCCTCTTGGTACTTCATGCCCAACAGGGTGGCGAGCAGGGTGGCGAGCAACTTTCACCTGGCCTCGTAGGCTGCTGGCCTGGCCTACCCTGACTCACATATGATCTCATCATGGTAGAGATTCTCTTAAACCTTCAACTAAGCATCACTGATTATTTCTTAATTATCGGTGTGATTCATTTTATCAACATTTGCCCCCCAGCGCATGCTTTGATTTGATTCTTCATGTCGAAGGATGTGCTGGATTTGTTATTGTGCAACTGAGGGATGATGTAGAGACTCTGAGGATAATGGTGAGTAAGTATGGCGAGCAGTTTTGACTTAACATAGTGGAGTAAGGTGGCGAACAGGGTAGCGAGCAGCTTCAAGTTGGTCTCACGGCCTTGCTGGCTTGGTTCATCCTTATTCTCCTTTAAGCTCCTCATGGATATGTATGTGGCGAGCAACTTGGCGAGCAGCTTTGACTTGACCTTGTAGGCTTGCTGACTTGATCTACTCTTGTTCGCCTATAATCTTATCATGATCAAGATTTTATTTTTAATCTTCAACGCTTCGGTGCCTTGCAAGGTGATGAGCTTGTAGCTTTGGTGATGTGCATCTCCTTCCTGCTCGCCCCTAGCTCGCCTCTTGTTTGCCACATGTAGGTCGCCTGGGTGGCCAGCTCCCTTTCGAGGTCCTCTTATGGGATTCTTGTTCGCCATTTGGTCGTACCACGTGACACTGATTTAGCCCATACCCACTGGGTTAGGAGTAGATACATGGTGGTATGGAGTGGTGCTTTGGGTGAGCTGGTGGACGTGCTAGGTGGGCATGCTGGTGGGCGAGCTACTTTGCCTTAATCTTACTTGATCATTTTTCTTAATCTTGTTTATTCCAATTGTTATTTTGTCTCTTTGTTGTGAATTTTCAGTTATGCTCGCGCTACTATCTTGTGTTTGCCCCTTTTTTTCTTTCTTTCTATGGTGCGTATTGGTTCGTCTTACGTTACTTTCAACCGTGAACTTGCACTTAAAATTATTTTTGGGTATTTGGGTTTCTTTAGAACACTTTGCCTTCGACGTCTGTTCTTTGAAGAACGTTGCCTTAATATTTATTAATGTGGGGCACTAGGTTATTTGTGTTCCTTTAGTAGGGTACACTTTTTTAACTGTTACTTTTCACAATTGTTGGTGTAATCGAGGTTATTTCAGCCACATAATCATGCTTACAAAAATTACATCAACAATTTGGCGCTAGAGGAAGGTTCTAACCTTAGATTCGAAGAAAAGATCGAGGGGCTGAAATCCAGAAAAGCTTGAAGACGTGAGGTGAGTGTATGGTTGGATTCATAATAGTGGAAAGAGGAAGTTGGGGTGTAACTCGCCACTTGGGTCGGGGCCCATGGATTACAGTATATATACAGTTGTGATTTTCAAAAAAAGAAAAGTTCGTTGTCCATTGGTAATCACCAGCAACGAAACTGGAGTTATTTGCAATACTCGCCCGTTCAAAATATTCTACCGAGGAAACATCAGAAAACCATCCCTCATCGTAGATTCAAACATCACCACATACCTTGTCGGCCGTTTGGAATTCCACCGGCACTGCTAAAAGTCAGTGGAGGATAAGAATGACGACGTGAATAACGAGGAAAAATATGGATGTAACCGCTATTCAAAAAAAAGATAAGAGGGTAAGAAGTTGTTCGCTACGGCATCGGCTAAGGAACTGTTCGCCACCGAAGAAAGCTGCTCGCCGACATTTACGCACATTAGCTGTTCGCCGCAAAAGGGGCTGCTTATTTGAACAGGTATAAAGAAACACAAGAAGCAAATGCTCACTCAGCCCGCACGAATAGAGCAATGAACGCAAAGATTCAAATAACCTATGGGTATCTGGAAGGATTGCACGGTACTCTTTTTCCCTATGACCGGTTTATCCACAAGGGTGGTTTACGGCTAGGTTTTTAATGAGGCATGTAGCATCCTTCTATGTATTCGTAACACGGTTATAGAATCCTACAGAGCCACACTTGATGAATATATGCATGAATACAAGGAAATACAATCACAAAGAAGAAGACAGAGCGAAAGGCAGATCAATTCAAGCTCAATCTACTTCCTTGCACTGGAGAAATCTTGCGAAGATTCAGACAGCCTGATGCTCGTTATTCATCTAACGATTTTGTGGCTGAAATAACCTCGATTACACCAACAATAAGCTAAAATAGACAGTGTGTAAAGTTTTATATGTAAGCAGGTAGGTCGTTTATATAAGCACGTTGTTTAAGTAGCACTTTGTTAGGAGGTAAATTTCGTATCTCTCATTCAAATGAATTCGGTTACATTATAAAGGAAATACAAGCTGCTGGATCGTCACCAACCTGCTTCATCATAAGCTGCTGGCCAGCAGCCTACTTCACTATAGGCTGCTGACTCGTCACCAGCTCAATAACTGGTGACTCATCAGAGCGTTCTTCGATCTGGTTCTTTCTTCGTGCTCGATCAATTCTTCTGGACACATCAATCCGGACTTGATTAATTACTTTCTTAAGCACGCACGTCGATTATTTTATCAACAACAGCTTCGCCCTGGGATTTGACAGTAGCATTTTGAGATTTGTTTCTCTTGCATTGAATCACATTTAGACTGTGGGTGATATGGGATCGAGTAGTGCTTTCTGTGTTCCAGGAAGTACAGAATTCCTACGGCTTTTGTTCATCAAACAACTTCCCATTATCAGTCACGGGGATTGGATCAATCTTGCATGCTTCTCCGGGACCTTTCTTGATGGTGTTCATGCTGGTCGTCTGGTCGCCCCGCTGCTCGCCCCCTGGTCGGCCCTCTGGTTGCCCAGCTTGTGGGCCCAGGCGGTCACTCATTTTTTGCTTCCCTTTAAGCTGGCTTGGGGTGCTCACCCGCTGCTTGCCTCCTCCTCATGTGTATGATAACTTGTTCTTATCTCCTGCCTTGTCTCTATTGGGCTGCTTGTATTATGGGTGGGACTAAGACTTGTTGTCTTTAAATCTCTTTCAACGCCGCCATGGCCCTCTCGACGTCCTCCGGGGTTTTCATCAATTACTCCAAGGTAGCTTCAAGTTGTGGTTCAACCGGTTCAGTAGGTAGAGTCGGGACTTGGGCTAATCCAATTTGTCGGCGTTCACTCGTCCTCTTTCTTTTCCACCTCCCGCTTGTTGAGGTGGTGCGTGATTCGTCGTGGGAACTCTCATAGGTGTGTCTCGTCATCGTATTGTAGACTATGCGTTGGAGATATGTTTTTTTGAAGAATTTCTTTCTAGCCTTGGGTGTTAAAAAGATTATTATCTATAAACACACATGCAATTGAAGATTTCATAACTTTTTCACAGGTTCCACGCACAGCTTACTGATTTCTGGGTTTGTTGTTTTGAAGATTGGATGAACTTCTTCAAATCTTCAAAAATTTCTCTGAAACTTCAATCGATCGGAGGTTCGTACCCTTCTTCTAGCGCCAAATTGTTGAGCAATTCTTCTAATCAAATGTTTATGTGGCTAATTATCTTGTGGAACCACTCAAACAATAATCTAAGATAGTGAATTAGTCGGATATTATGAAGTATAGAGAGAAAATGTAGTGAGAGAAAGTAGGAAATGCTCTTGTATATTCAGAGAGAATTGGAATCCTTACAAATGATAGTGTATCTCATATTTATACCCTTGCATGGGTGAGGTGGCACATAATTAAGCAAATTTTCCTAAGGTGGTGACAAGTGTCCTCCACTTGTCACCCTTAAACCCACTTTACTCACTAACTCTACTTAAATAGACTAATCTACCCTTCTTGGTTGGTCTCCTTCCTTGGTGGTCCAAGTATTCTTTAGGAGAGCAACCTTCGGTGGGGTTGATGTCCTTCACTTGGATGGAGGGTTGTGGTTCTTGCATCCTTGTGGGGGTGCTAGGTGTGCCTTCCCTCTTGCCCCCATTGATTGGGTTTGGTTGGAGGTCCTATCGTCATCCGCTGTGGTGCCGGACCGGCAACATGGGCGAGCTGCCCAGCATCATGGGCGGGCACCATAGGCGAGCATCATTGGCGGGCACCATGGGTGAGCAGCGAGCAGTGTTTGGCCCACGTACCCACCAACTTGCCCAGCAAGGTGACGTGCAAGGTGGCGAGCAGGGTGGCGAGCAGCTTTCACTTGGCCTCGTAGGCTGCTGGCATGGTCTACCCTGACTCGCCTCTTGGTCCTTCATGCCAAGCAAGGTGGCGAGCAGCTTTCACTTGGCCTTGTAGGCTGCTGGCCTGGCCTGGCCTACCCTGACTCGCCTCTTGGTACTTCATGCCCAGCAAGGTGGCGAGCAAGGTGGCGAGCAAGGTGGCGAGCAGGGTGGCGAGCAACTTTCACTTGGCCTCGTAGGCTGCTGGCCTGGCCGACCCTGACTCGCCTATGATCTCATCATGGTAGAGATTCTCTTAAACCTTCAGCTAAGCGTCACTGTTTATTTCTTAATTGTCGGCGTGATTCCTTTTATCAACATCAAGATAAATAAAAATTAAAATATAATTAACTTTTAATTTAATTATTTATGAAGTTTAGTGATTTAAAAAAAATCTGATTATATTATGTTTTAGCGTATTTCTTTTTCAATATTTTAAAAAAACCAATATTTTTTTGAAGATTTTGTTGATTTTTTATATATATTTTTTTAATTTCTTTTATATTTATTTTTTATTTTACTTTATTTATTTAAATTTTTCATATTTTAGTTAGGTTTAAATGATTTTATTCAAATACTACTAAATTTAATTATTTTTGAAGATTCATTTTATGTTCTTAATTATTTATAAATTTTTATTTTTTAAATTTTTTTTATTGATTTTTAAAGTTTAATATCTTTAAAATTTTAATTTATACTTCAAATAATTTAATTTTTTTAATATTTATGATGTTTTTATTTTTAAATGATATTTTGATATATATTTTATTTTTATTTTTAAAATTTTGTATCTTTTCTATTATTTTCCAAAATATATTAAATTTGTTTTGAATTTTTTACAAATTAAGAAAGAGTTAAAGATATTTTTTATTATTTTTTGAAGTAGAAGAAAATGTGAAAATGTGAAAAGTAATATTCTGTTATTTCAAATTAGTAATTGAAATTTATCAAATCTTTCAACAATAATACAATTATATGAATGTAAAATCTCAGATTCTCCATCATAGTAAAAATGATAAAAAAAAATTAAATCATCGGACCATTGGATAGAGCCTAGAGGAGGTTAAAGGTGGTCCGAGCCACATGCAAAATAAGCCTAGGTTTTTGTGGTCTCACTCATTGCCGCAAAAGGTCACATTAAACAATACCAACTACATCATGGTCAAAATCAAGATTGTAAAAATCGGAAGTCAGAAATCGGTAATCGGATGTTTTCAAGCTGCCTAGCGCCTAGGACACATAGGCGTCGCCTAGTCGCCGCCTAGTTTTTTTTTAAACAAAAAATAAAAATACAAAATTAGGACCGCATAGGACCGCCTAGAGGGTGCCTAGGACCGCCTAGAGTCGCCTAGGCGTCCACCTATTTTTTTATTTAAAAAAAATAAAAAGACAAAAGTATGGCCACCTAGAGGCCATCTAGAACCGTCTAGACAGCAGTCTAGCCCAATTTTTACATCACTGGTCAAAATATAACATAGGATGAGTGAGCATCACAAAAAGTTAAAGTGTAGTGTTCATTTTGGTTTAGAGGGGCAAAGAAAAACGACCATTGAAGATGCTTATGCATATAGGACAGCAGTTATCAACCAAAATTATATATTTCAAATTCTTTGGTTTTCATTAATTTTAACATAAAAAAGTTAATCTTCATCTTATATTTTAAATATTTTGTTTTTAATTATATTTTTAAAATTTTATAAATATATACATTTAATATAAATTTTAGAGTCACTTGGTTAGAAGTAATTAATGTCAAAAATGAGAATGAATGAGGATTCATTGTTATTAATAGTGTTTGATATTATTTATTATACCCGAATGAGATTATAAAAATAGGTTAAATAAAAGGATATTCACTAATCCACTCTTAAAAATACTCATTACTATTCTCATCTTAAATTTATACCAAACGCCGCCTCATAAATATGTTCATAATATCAAATATTATATCTGTTTTTTAAATCTCAACTGTTTATCTTAATTTATATACTTATATAAATTACAATTTTGTAACATTATTAGTTTCATCCTTTAATCTTATTCCTTCGTGCATCTCATACTTCTTTTTTTTATCTTCTGATTTTCTTATTTATCATATTTAAATTTTTAAATTATTTATTATCTTTTATGTTCGATTTTTTTACAGGTTTGTATTTTACATCTAATAATTTAGTGATGTAATTTTTTTTTCTATTGCTACTAAATTTTCATGGGTTTTTTTAGTAAATTGAACTTTTGGTCCCATGAGAATTTGTGTTCAACAGATCTGGTCCCAAATTCTTTTTTGGTCCTTTTTAGTATATTTAGTCTCATCCGTGAAAATAAATTGCAGTTTTAGTCTTATAAGAATTTATGCTCAACAGATTTGATCCCACGTTAATCCCTTAATTTCGACGGAAAAATCTTATGGGACCATATGTGTTAAAAAAATGAACGAATTCATGAGCACAAATTTCATGGGACCATTTGTGCAATTTACCCTGGGTTCGTTGCTTGTAATGTTTAATTGCTACAACTGCAGATCTATTTGATTTGAGGTTTAGATGTTTGAATTGTTTATTCGTCTTTTGTGTGTGTGTGTGTGTGTTTTTTTTTTTTTTGCATGTTTTTAATGGGGTAAATTGCATTTTTGGTCCCATGAGAATTTGTACTCAACAAATCTGATCTCACGTTCTTTTTTATCTTTTTTAGCATATTTAGTATCATTTGTTAAAATAAAATTACATATATGGTCCCATGAGAGATTGTTCTCAACAAATTTGGTCCCACATTAATCCATTAGTTTTAACAGAAAAATCTTATGGGACCATTTATGTTAAAAAAATGACAAAATTCATGAGTACAAATTCTCATGGGACCATTTGTGCAATTTACTCATTCTTAATATTATGATGTTCGAATTGTTTATTTATTTTTTTATGTTCTTTTTTTTTTTTTTTTTTGCAAGTTTATATTTTAATTTAATAATTTGGTGAGATAATTTTATATACTATATATAAGATGTGATTAAAAATGCCAAAAATTTGCTAAATCACATGAAAATAATTAAAATTAATTTGCTCAAATTCATTGAAAGAATTTACTGAACAATCAATGACAATTTAGTGTCATTACTCTTTACTAACCTTATATAGCAATTTAGTGCCCCTATATTCCAATATTAACAAATAGGTGATTTTAGGTTATTGTATTGTACCCCTGCACCACCCACCTTCGACACTCACCTTGTAGGCTGTTGCAACCCTACTTTTTCCCTGGCCTCTTTACAATTTCAATCAAATCACCATAACAGCTTTTGCAGCCATATTATCATTTTTTTCTCCTATTAATTTCTATTATATTTTATTTATTTATTTTCTTGAAAATTTTTAATTAATTTAGTTATTTAATTCTATATTAGTAAATAATAAACTTATTTTGATTAAAATTTTGTCCATTTTTTTTATTTTTACCAAGACGATAAAATATGCACGCATTATTTACACACATTATTTTTTTAGAGTTCAAAAATAATATTTAAAATTACATAATTATGATTGAGATGTAAAAATTAAAAATTGTACAGCCTTCATCTTCAAAATCTTCTTCTCAATTCTCTTTTGTTGTGACCTTGCCTCAAAATTGTTTGCCTAAATTGTGTCTCACGCAAGTGCAAGTGGTCGTAGTATGAATAGTAAGGTAACCAAGTTTAATATCGAACACAAGGAAATAGGAGATGCAAAGTAAGATTGTTGTTTTATGGACTTATCTATTAAAGCAATAAAAGGGAATGGGTATGTATCTACTAAACTTGTGCAAGAATGGTAAAGACTACCTATCAACTTTTCAGCAAAAGTGAGTAAGTGTGAAGACATGCATTAGTGTACTCATCCTATGGTTCATATGGTGCTTATCTCTCTTAATCATGCAAGATCAATTGGATAATCAATTAGGCAATTCCTCATTAAGGGAGACCTATAATCAATTAGGCAATTCCTCATTAAGGTGCCTAGGTCTCCCTAATGACACTTAAAGCTCTAATTGTGGTGACTATTCACAAAGACAACTCTCATTGTCCTAAGGAATTTCATCAAACACCTAGCATGCATAACCTTCAATTAAGAACATTAATGGAAAATCTCAATTCTCATATATTGCTAATTCACTAATGGCTCAAACATTCAATTAAGCATACAAAGTATTCATTCATATCAACAATTAAGAGAATCAATCATACAATATCTCATAACAATAATAAGATCAATAAAATCACATGGCTAATTGGAAATGGAAAACTACAATTAACATTCTAAACATCATATCTAATCACTATTACAAAAGAAATTAATGAAAACTTACCAATAGAAGTGGAATTGGAAAACTAGCTACAAACCTCCAAATGCTAACTCTTAATCCGAAATGCAAAATATGAAATTGAACTGTACAAACGTAGCTTGGATCGAGATAAGAACGCATGAACAAAAAAATCGAAAATCTAACGGACGGATCAAAAGTAATCAAAGATTGAAGTTGCAAAATCTAATAAACCCACTTGTAACTTCCATTAATCTCTCTAATCTAAGAAGAATCTAATAAAATGTAATTGGAAAATGATAGAATGTCCTTGGAAATCTGAGCTTGAAGTACTTATAGTACCCTCCATGCATTTACCAAGATACCCTTCATTTAAACGTGCAAAAGACGAAACTACCCCTGAAAATCCGAAAATCAGGATGGCGCGAGCGGTCCTTCGTCGTGCAAGCCAGAGAATCGACAATCGAGCAAGGCTGTTCCGGTGTCGACTAAAAGGGCTGGGCTACCGACCTGGCTGGTTCCGTGCCGGTCGATCCTCGACTTCTCATTTTCTTCATATCTTGAGTTCTAGAGCTCCGATTGACTCGATTCTTTTTCCGTTGCGACCCTCTCTTCGAACTCTTAGACATGGTATATCATTCGCACCAATTGGCTTGACTCCAGAAATCTGGACTTTATCGAACTTGCTCATTTCTTCCTCGTTTTGCTCATTTTTAGCTATAAACACAACTTTCTAGCCAGCAAGGGTTAAATGCACTAAGTATAGCATAATAGGGTCAAATATGAACATAAGCACATCAAAACCATATAGAAATCATAGCAAAAAGATGCAATTATAACCCTAATCACACCCCAAACTATATTGTTGCACGACCTCGAGCAACGAAGCGATAAGATAGGGAATAATTGTATCAATGAAGCATCAAGCACACATCAAATGCCATAGAATCATTACTCAATATCAGGCAAATCTAAGATACAATCTCATCTAATCACCCTTCAAGATCAAATCAATTAACACAATATCAAATCAATGAGTCAGGATCTTCACATGGAAGTGTATAGCTCAACTCTCATGTGTTTGAGATTCTCTCAATCATCACACAATTGTACATCTACCACCATAAGCTTGGCTTGAGTCTAAGTTCTCCACCACTTGAAATGACAAATCATTCACACATCAATGAGGACTTTATAAGGTTGTAGTGTTGGCTCTTTGGTAGGGAAGTATAGATATGGATAAAGTGACTAAGTATGATTAGTAAAGCATAGAAGGAATCATGTAGATAATCATTCACATCTTCATGCAATTGTGCATACATTCTTCATGCATCTTCTAAATCACACTTTCAAAAATCATTCTTCCCTTTCTTTGCAACTTTTTGGCCAGACTCACAACAAAAGTCAACTTGACCAAATTTTCAACAAAAGTTAACTCTTTTTTCTAGGCCTTGCTAGCACTTCCTTTTGCACATTTTTACCATCAATACATGCATAGAATCTCTTGCATATCTTTCAACTTAGGCCACCATGTTCTTCATCATATCACCAATCTTTCTTCCTTCTTTTCACTCTACTAATCATAGGGACAAGAGAATTCCAAAAAGGAAGGAAAATGGCTTAAAGTGTAGTTAGCCAAAGGAAAGGTCTAAAGGCACAAAAGTGGCAAACAATGGATCATAATGTCAATGGTAGGCTCATAGGGCAAAGTGACTCAATATAGATCAAAGAAATTCCTCAAATCATATCATGCAAACTCTTCATCTAATGTAGTCTCAAATAAGACCTAAACCAAGTTCTAGAGTAACATTCACATGTGTGGAACTCACATCAAAGAATATCATCCGTTCAAGATTGAAACGGGCATCAAAAGCTCAAAACTCACGGGTATAGGGTAATCATGACTCATATCATATCAACAATGCTCATATCATCGAAATCTTAAGAATCATAGAATCCATAGCATCAAAGACAAAACAAGAATTCAAGAGATAAATCTATTACACCTAACATGAACTTTCAACTCATTCACACAATCATAAACATATCTCAAGCATTCACTACTCAAAGCTAGCAACAATAATCTCAAACATCAACGAGCAAAACAAGTCATCCTCAAACATAAGGCATCAAGGCATAATAGTAGTACCAAAAACAATCTACGCATAGCATTGCAATGAGATTTGCAAAACGAACACACCCCCCAAACTTTTTTGGACCATAGGTTTAAAAATTTTTGCAAAAGTGAAGTAAAGATCATGCAATGCACCAAATCAAAGCAAACTACTCAAAGCATCATTAAGAAATCCAAGGTAATTCATCACAACAAAGCAATCTAAGCAAACTAAACTAAGCAAACTAAAGTACAAGTAGTAACAATAACACTACAATCCCGATATCATCTCAAATGAATACTAGAAATAAGACTATGGAAAACAAGATAAAGGATAGGAACTATTACCCATCCTTATGAAGTTAGACCGAAGTTTTCACTTCACGAAGGAGGGTAGTCCATATGACTGAAGTGTCCCTCATTGAAGTGCCAAGTCATTATCGCTCGTTGAGCCTCTAGTAACTCTATCGGTACGGATGGACGCCATATCGGTACGGATGGACGCCACATCGTTCCTAAGAAATGTGATCTCTTGGCCCAAAGCATTAAAGCTCATACCCCCTACTCGTTGTGAACTTCGTCTCTCATACTCCTCTTCTTCTTCTTTCTTGATCTTCGAGCTTGAAACTTGTCCTTTCTCTTTGTTCGACATCTCCTAAAACAATGCAAAGTATGAACAAGAGAGAGTAATGACTCAAATATATCAATCTAGCATATAAATAAGCTAAGAATGAACAATGGGATCTTAGTCAAAAATTAAGGAAATAGTCATGCAAGATACTATTCATGCCAATGTTATTCACAATAAATCCTCAAATAAGCAAAATCAATATGTGAATTAACCAAGTCAATCCAACCCATTGTCAATATAGCTCAAAACTACTAGCATTAAGCACAACATTGTGATAAAAATACAACCTTTGCACAAAACATTCCAAAATACGTCACTATGACTACCCCCAAAATTCAAACTTCAATTAAGTCTCAAATACTCAAAATTGACATGCAATTGGGCTCCCAATGGATTACCCATCAACAATGTAGCTTAAATTCATTACTAATTGCACAAAATCAATTTTAGAATAAAAAATTCCCAAATCATGCATATGAACCCTAAAAGTGGAATTTCTCTTTCTAGAAAATTAAACCGTAGAATCTCTTCAAAAATACAAGAAATGGAAAGAAGAGAGTAAGAAAAACATACCTATGGAAGGAATTAAAGAAAGAAGATGTAGAAATTGAGATATAAGAATTTTCTCCTCATTCTTCCTCTTGGTTTTGAGAGAGTGAATTGCAAGAATCTTGAGTATGTGAGTGTGTGATTGTGTATGAAAAAGAGTATTTAAAGGTGTAGGAAGATATTGGGTCAACCTTGGGAAGAGTGGTCAAAATTGGACCAAGATTGGTCAAAATCCAAATTTCCTCAATGGCGCGCGACCAAGAGGGTTCGGCTGTCGAGCTTGCTCGAGCGGCCCACGTCTGCGCGAGCCAGTTGTCCAGCGTGCGACCAGGTTGGTTCGGCTGCCGAGCAAGGGGGTTACGGTGTCGACCAAGGGCCTTTGTTTTCCAACACCGATTTTTCACCATTTTACACCTTTTTCTTGCATTTTTCCTACACAACACAACTTAAAACTCCCAATCATCAATGATCATCAAGTATTCAAATTAATCATGCAAATCAAAAATTAAGCATGAATCACACCCCCCCCAAACTTTTTCGGATCAAGAATCCTAATAAAGTTTGGAAAGAGTGATTAATCAAGATTTGCTAACTTAATAAACCAATGAATTTCTCAATATCAACTCAAAAACCAAGTATCAATTAAAACCTATCCAAAAATGTACTCCTCAAAGTTATTCTTGTTCAACTTAAACACACAATCAAAGAGCAATTATTTCACAAGACTATGAGGCTAAATTTGGCACACTTACTTCCAAATTCCAAAATCATGAGAACAAAATAAAGGATACTAAAAAGGATATAACGAATGGATTGCCTCCCATCAAGCGCATGGATTTAACGTCTCCTAGCCGGATACAATGAAGCTCATGTAAAATCGATATTGACAAAAGTTGAGTGATTTACCTCACTCAACTTTCTTCTCCAAAAGTTTCCTACTTTCAACACTTTCTTCACCCCCTTTTTCTCTTCTATATTCACTTTCTTTCTCTTCTCAAAAGGAACAATCTAAAAAATATCACTCTTTAGATCAAGAGCACTCATTTTAACTTTTTCCTTTCCATCCCAATCATCTTGTACAACTTTTATCTCATTCTTCACTTCTTTAATTGGAGAACTTGTGGAAGAACCATGAATAGAGAAAGTAGCTCTATCATGATTCATCCTCATAGTAACCTCTCCCTTTTGGATATTAATCAAAGCATCCGAAGTTGCTAGGAAGGGTCTCCCAAGTATAAGTGGTGTATCATCATCTTCATCTACCTCTATAATCACAAAATCAAAGGGGTAAAGGAACATACCAATACGAACCACCACGTCTTCCAAAACTCGTTTTGCTTGCACTTCAGACTTGTCTACCAATTGAAGATTTATGGATGTAGCTTTCATCCCTTTCAATCCCAACCTCTTAGCTAACCAATAGGGCATCACATTTACACTTGCTCCAAGATCACACAAGGCCTTGATCTTATCACACCCTTCTATTTGGCAATCCAAGGTGAAACTACCCGGATCTTTGAGCTTTTTAGGGAGATGGAGACGAATTAGCTCACTACAATCTTGTGTGAGTTTTACAGTTTTCGGCTCTTCTCTTTTTGTCTTCGTCACCATAAGATCTTTTAAGAACCTTGTATAAGTCGGCATTTGTTCAATGGCTTCTTTGAATGGCATATTCGCATACAATTTCTTGAACAAGTCAAGAAACTTCTTCAAACGCTCATCAAGCTTATCCCTCACATTCTTCAAAACCTCACCCTTCCTTTCCTTCACCACCATCCCTTCTTCAACCTTTCTTTCCTCACCCCCTAGCTTCACTACCCCTTTCTTTTTCTCAACCTCTCTCTCAACTTTCACGTCTACCCCCATGTTTCTCTTATCACCAAGCACAATTCTATCACATTTCTCACTACACTTTGCATCTTCCACCAATTCATCATAAAAAATTTCTAAAGGACAATTCCTCACTACTTCAATCGACTCATCAACACGCGTAATAGAATTAAATATGCATGTATTTTACCTATTTTGTGTATTATTTTGTGTACTATAATGTATTGTTTAGCGTATTTATATATAATTTCACACTTTCTAATTAGTTATAAGT